>JAJTUV010000352.1:1200000-1587818 GCA_021653895.1 Mastomys natalensis
TTTTACAAGATTAGAAGTAATCCTTCTTTGGTTTCTATAATTGTCCAGAAAACATATATTGTAACATTGGCAAGAATTAAAATTTTAAGTCCGGCTTCTTGTCATAGAAAATAAGGCAAATCTCAGAGTGGCTTAGCAAGAAGACGAGCTCTACTGAAGAGACCCCTGTGTGCACAGCATTTTCCGCAAATCGAATGAGCTAAATCTGAGCTTAGAGGTTTTGACACTCAAAGGGTATAATAAAATAAATGCATTTATTTTTTTAAAAAAAAATGCATTGGGGTAAGTGTATTGAAATTTACAATATTTCAATTTCCCAATCTTTTATTAATGAATTGAATGAGACACGTTGCTGCTAAATGGGGTAATTAATAATCTTTGAATAAATTTTGGAAATGGCTTTTTGTATATTCTAGAAATCAGGAAAATGAATGATTGTAATTATGGGCGACAAATCCCTTAGGAAGCCTTTTCTCTTTTAACAATATTAAAGGAGAACGTAGTCTTCAATGGTAGTTTATTGTGTGGCGTGGCACTTGAACCCAGAGATGAAGTAACTAATGAATCCCCATAATAAAACATCCTGCTCCCATTAGCTCATTTTATAAGCTTTGTGAGAGGGCACATCTATGAAAACAAAATAAACTCTGATAAAGAATAGGATTTGGAAGGTACACACACTACCATTCTAGCAACAAGCACACTGCTTACCTCCCTGGGGAACGGTATCTCATTTAAAGCTACTGTGGCTTGTGAAGCCATTACAGGCTGTCTGGAGTCCGGCTCCCAGCCGATGGCCCTCTTTGGAGAGCTTGTAGAACCTTCTTTAGGAGGTAGGACCTCACTCAAGGAAGTAGACCACTGTCGGGTGGGCCTTGAGGTTTTATAGCCCAGCCCTGCTTCTAATCCTCTCTCTGCTTCCTGTTCCACTAAACTGTGAAGAGGTAACAGTGCCAGCCGCTCACCTACTGCCACAGAGCCTCCTGCTGTCACGAAGAGCTGCATCATCTCAAAGCAGGAGCCAGAATAAACCCTTCTTCCCTAAAGTCACCTGTCAGGCCTTGGTCACAGCAATGAGAAAATGAATGTAAGAGTAACAGTCCAAAAACATTCTTAATATTTGATTTAGAACTATGCTTATGTTACTTTGTTCATTTGCACATTGATTACTGTCGATGTGCTTACTGGAGACACAAGCTCAGCACTTTTAAAGCCGTATGTTATCAAAGTGTCCAGTTACATACGACAATGGACTATGTGCTCGCCAATGCTGAAATGCCAACGTTTATGCTTATTTATTTACCAAAATTAAAATTTTTTAAATTTTCTAGGGATGAAGAGATGACTCAGCACATAAGAGCACGGGCTACTCTGGCACAGAACCCCAAGTTCAATTCCCAGCACCCACACATTAACTCAGAAGCGTCTGTAATCCCAGTTCAGTAGGATACAATGCCCTCTTTCAGCCTCCTTGGATTCTGCATGCACATGGTGCACAGATCTACATGGCATGCAAATCGGCAGTGCTCATAAAATAAATAAATCTCTAAGACTTTTTTCTAGTTAAATATGTAATATTTAAGAAAAACACATTGGTAGATCAGTATAACATGATCAAACAGGAAAACACAAAGATAGAATACAAAGACACGTTTGACAGGCTTGAAAAATAAAATATTAAAATATCTTTCTTTCTTTCTTTCTTTTTTTTTTTTTTTTTTTTTTTTTTTGAGACAGGGTCTTACTCTGGAACACAGGCTGGTCTAGAATAAACTGTGTAGCCCAGGTTAGTTTCAGACTTGTGGTGATGCTCTTATCTCAAAATCCTAGGTAATGAGACTTCATGTATAAACCATCAGGCTCAGCTAAAATGTCCCGGAGATAAAGAAATGCTGTGCTCATGGAGTTTAGTGGAGATGGTAATGAACTACGGCAGATCTGCAAGCCAGTGTGACTCTACTGATCTTATAAGGGACAATGGCTCCATCCTCCAGAGTCCATAGTTGTAGAACCCTCAAGTGACTTTCTGTGGAATGACTTTGATTCCCTGAGATGTCGGAGGAAGTGATGGGTTTGAGGATGCTCCAAGAATGGATGAGCAGAGATGATGGTGTTGCCTGCACCTGGCCCAGAGCCGGCCCAGAGCCGGCCCAGAGCCGGCCAGAGCCGGCCCAGAGCTAACCCAGAGCTGACCCAGAGCCGGCCCAGAACCGGCCAGAGCTGGCCCAGAGCCGACCCAGAGCCGACCCAGAGCTGGCCCAGAGCTGGCCCAGAGCCGGCCCAGAGCTAACCAGAGCTGACCCAGAGCTGGCCCAGAGCTGGCCCAGAGCTGGCCCAGAGCCGACCCAGAGCTGACCCAGGACCTTCTGAATTTTCTCCCTACCTCATTCCTCCTTGTGCTGCTTTCTCTTCAACCCCACAGAGCAGTTATCAAAGTCATGTAACTTTCACAGGCTCTGCCTACCCCACACAGAAGACAGGCCTGGGTTTGACATACAGTCTGGTTGGATTCTTTGGGAAGGAGAGGAAGAGGAGACCATGTCCCAAAGTAGAAGCTTGAAGCCGCCGCCGCTGCTGCCCTTGCTTGTTGCAGGCCAGCCATGACTTTGCATGAGCTGCTGGTTCATGTCTCAACGGTCCTGTGAGGTGGGCATCATATCACCTTCACTTTGCAGATGAAATAAATGAAGCACAAAATATGTTCAGGGTTAACAGCCCGGAGGTGAGCGACAAACCTCTTCTTGAAGCGGGCAGGCCCCTGGGTGTTCACCGGCATCTGTACGGAAGCAATATGACGGCTGTTGAAACCAAGGCGGGGCAGCTGACACAACCTCAGGGCCCTAAGCTCCCTGGGTTCGCTTGGCTGGTTGAGCTGAAGGAGGACACGCCAGGCACCCTTCCATCACTGGAACAAAATGCCCACAACAAACAGCACAGAGGGGATAAATCTGGCCCTCAGTATCACAGGTTTCAGGCCATGTTCACTTTGGCCCTGTTATTTGGGGCCTGCCAGGAGGCAGGGCATCATGGTAGAATGTGTGCTGAAACAGAGTAGCCTGGAAACAAGAGAGATGTGAGGGCATGACCCCTGACCTACTTCCTCTGGCAATCTCCACCACTTCTCAATAGCACCATCAGGGACTAAGCCTTCACATATGAACTTCTGGGGTACAGCTGAGATCCAAACCATAAGAAGCCCGATCACACAATGATGCCTCTGGAGGTGCAGGTTCCGCCATGCATGGAATTGTGGGTATGTGCCCATTTCAGAGTGGGATGGGCTTTCAGTTTCCTCTTCCACTGTCTGAGCTGATGTGCTTGTTTTGTGGTTTTAGTTCTATCAGGGCCAGTACCTATTCACTATGCCCCAGGCAATAGGGCGGGATAGACACACAAGCACAGTGGGAAGATCAGGAAATGGGCTCACTGTGACCGACATTACCCGAAAGCTATATCATGGTGTTCTTTCCATGGAAGAGTCGCTAAGGAGAGTGGGCAGAGAGTGTGGCCAGTGCTGGTTTGTATCAACTCTACAGAGCAGGTTATCACAATAATGCCAGCAGGAAGAAGGAATTCCATTCTGGGAGAAGCAGAACTGGGCATTAGCCATGATGAAAGGAAAACAAGAGACACTGGAAAACCGTCAATCTGCAGAAGGTGGGTACCCCAGGGAGGCTCCTGTCAGACAGACAGTTTTCAGGGCTCCCATAATCCTCTGCCTTGCCTCTTGCACTGTTATGGGAATGGTACACCTCGAGAAGACAAATGGACTCCCACGGGTGATTTTGTTTTTGTTTTTGTTTTTGATTAGAGGGGAAGAAATCACTTTTGTTTTCTCTTCTTCCCAGTTGACTAAACATGACATCCAACCCACAGGCTGAGCAGACAACTTCGCTAGCCATGTGAGAGATTAGACAGGACAAGAGCCTGGGGTATTCTTTCCCAGAATGAGGAAAGCCCAGGCTGTCTGTGCCTCTGAAACGTGTGGCAATCATCAGGAAGGAGCAGCTGTCAATGCTGCCTCCTGCCCCTGTGGGGCCACCAAGCCACCACAGTCTTTATTTAATTGGTTTATTAATCTTACAGTACAGTGCTGGCTTCTGTCTCATCGTCCCTCCCTGGCTAACTGGGCCTAGACTTTGTAAATACGTTTAATTAAGCTCCAGAAGCCACAGCCCTTCCCTTCTCAGAGCTGCTGTCTCCCACCAGGAGGGAGAATGGCTGGAAAGGAGCTAAACCAACAGCCTGCTTCCCTGACATCTGGGGTGGGATACAAGGAAGAACTTACTGAAAGAAGAGATGGGCCACTTCACCTCATATGAGTAAGTCTGATCTCCCAGGCCATGGGGAGGAATGTTGTTCTGCAGAGAGACTCTGGAACTCATTTAGAGTTTCAGAAGATTAGGAAAGGACACCCACAAATGTCTGCGTGCAAAACTCCCCCTTCCCAGCCTCACACCTCAGTCTGAGGAGATCTGCTTGTAGGAATGACCTTTACTAGTGATCCCTGAGCTCAGGAGGCGCTGCTCCTACCCTGGGAAACCAGGGAAGGGAATATGAGGCCAGGAAGGAAAGGTAAGATTATCCAGAGATGGTCCAGGAAAAAAAAACACAAGAACAGGGTCCACACAGCTGCAACTTTACAGTCAGGTGTCCACCCGACTCACGCAGTGAACTAAGCCACAGCAGGTGAAGACCACCATAGTACAGGGTCCATGGGGTTGTGAAAAGATGCTTTCTGCGGTGTCTGTGCTTGAATCTGCATCTGCTATGGCCCCCGAGGGAAGAGAGGGAGAGAAGAGGAGGGATAAAAAAAGGGAGGGTGGGTAGGTGAGTAGGTAGGCGTGGCGATGGGCCTGTGAAGAGAATTGGGACTCGGCTCACTATGACACAGAGATTGTGGCTCCAGAAAGCTATGCCGAGGTGTGTTGTTTCCATGGAAGAGCCTCTGAGGAGAGTGGGTAGAGAGTGTGGCCAGTGCTGGTTTGTGTATACTCTACAGAGCATGTCATCACAATAAAGCCAACAAGAAGGAAGGAAAAACAAAATATTATGTGTGATAAAGATAATATGCTCCCTGACTCCTGCAGGCTTTTAGTTATACGTCCACAGGCACCCAGACAAACAGCTACAAACATTAAATCTCTGTCTGGACATTTCTAAACATCTGGATGCTAAACAGCAAGTTGATCCTGGCTGACGTCTCACGGCAGCAGTCTAAACCAGACTGAGGACCAGGACTCAGTCCTCCCGAGTCCATGTTACAGATCATCTGCACAGTGCCTGCCGGGGATGTCCCAGTCTCTACTTTGAGAAACATGACCACATATCACGCCATGTGCGGGAGTAACAGAAAGGGTTGAAGCAGAGACAGGCTTGCAAGGAGAGCAAGTATGGGAAGGAGCCTGTGAGGGCCCAGCTCTGAGTGACAGGGAAGGAACACTGCTAGCACCAGGCCTGGGGCCTTCCTGAGATGGGGATTCCCCACAACTGTCCCCTTGGAACACTTTGGACAATCCTCACACTAGCCTGAGATCAGAAAGCTGTTCCAAGCCCAGGTTCTACGGTGTCCTCCCCTCCCCCACAACACACACACTAGTGTTAACTATCCTGTCCTAATCATCACTTCATAGACGGAGAAGAGTGGAAATTCCTGATCTACAGAGAAAAAAGGACCACAACACACACATACTCACAAACATGTGCACACTTACACATATATACATATTCAGTCATACATACACACTCGCTCATACAACAAACACACCCATACATACACTCATACATACACACATACACCACTATTACACACTCACACATACATACACATACTCATACATACACTCATGCACAGACTCACACACACACAGATACATATACACATACACACACTCTCACACATACACATACTCATACATAGTCATACACACACACATACATATAACAATACTCACACACATACATACACACATACACACACTATTACACGCTCACACATACATCCATATTCATACATACACTCATGCACACTCCACACACAACAGTCCATACACACTCTCTCCACACACACACTTACAAACTATACACATCATGTTTCTACCTTCCTTCTTTCTCTATTCCTCTTCTCCTCCTCTTTCTCTCTCCCTAACTTCTCTCACCCATTAGGATCCTTGCATTCAAAATGGTCCCTGCCTAGCATGCCAACACTCAATTTCTAGGAGATCTGGAGCAAAGTCTCAAGTGACCCATAAGCACAGAAACCGCTGAAAGCCATACTGTGGCCTAAGTAGAGGCAAGAAGGTCAGCAAGACAGGATCTGATGTTCCTCCGAACAGTGTCAGGTTCGTGGTTCTGAGAAGGCTTAGCTCAAGGCCACTGCAGACCTATACTGCGACCTTAAGGCAGGGTTGAGCTCCAGTCCCCTTGTCCTGCGCCAGCCCATAGTTGAGGTGTTCCTCTCCAGGACCCAGTGACAGACTGGAACACAGCAGGCTCAGCTCTGACTAATTGCCAGCAGTTGGCTGAGGAGACATTCCTCATCGAGACAGCCTCATTAATCTAATGCCAGCATAGCCTGGCTAGTGACAGTCCTCTAGGCTTCCACACCTACAAGCTGGCACCCAGAAACCTAGCAGTGAGAAAATGGCTTCCTTCCTGGAAGAGGGCCAGAGTGAGGACCTAGCAGAGCCCTGCATGTGGTTGAACCAAGTGGTTGCAGACCTTGTCCTCAGTCCCAGAGCCTTAGGTGTTGGTCCCCCAAGTGGAGGACTGTGTCAAGCATCACTGAGATATCTTGGAGGGGCTGAGGAACCTCAAATAGAGGAACCAAAGAAGTGATCCTTGGAAACACTTGCAGGATGTTTGGCTATGTGGAAGAGATGTTTTCTAGAAAGCTCTAAGGAAATCCTGGAGAATGGCAGAGCCTAGGGACAAGCTGCCTTCATCCTCTGGTCAAAGCGTGGCAGTGGCTCTTCCATCATGCTCATCTGGGTGCTGCGCTGTGAGTTTGTCCCCTGAGATGGGAACACCTTACAGTACACCTCTCTCTCTCTCTCTGTCTCTCTCTCTCTCTCTCTCTCTGTCTCTGTCTCTCTCTCTCTCTCTCTCTCTCTCTCTCTCTCTCCTCTCTCTCTCTCTCACCATCCTCATTGCTTTGTACCTGGTCCCACAAACCAGACCACCCAGTCTCACCCAGATATGGAGGCAGAACAGAGAGTGAGGGAGATGGGAGATGGGGGAGAGGCCAGGTATGAAAGGGCCAGTGAGGCAGAGTCTATGGGAATACATCTCCACAGCAAGAATATAATGGGCATCAAGAAAGATGTTGCCAGGTACAGGGAGGCACCCTGCAATCCCAGCACCCCAGGGAGACACAGAAAGGTCACAAGTTCCAGGCCAGCCTTGGCTACCTAGTTAAGCCCTGTCTCAGAAACTAAAACAAAAACAGTGCAGAAATGAAAGAGATGCCTTACTGAACAAAGATCCCATCGCTTGCTGTGGCTACCAAGGTGGGTGGGCTCCCCAGCAGCAGGGAGAATATATAGAGAAAAGCCAAAGCGTTATACAGGAACTATGGGATGTAGACGGTAAGTACACAGGTGTCCATCTTCTTTATTGCTTTTGTTCAAATGGACAGACCGGCTGGCCTCTGTCCATTCCAGCAATCCTGCCAAAGCTCTGGAGAGCCAGCCGGAGCCTGGCCAAGTGGTTATTAAAATAGTCACTAAGGCAACACTGCCCTCTACTGGCCACAGGTTGTCATGTCTCTGAGGCAGCTCTGTCCAGCAAAGGGCTTGAGTTAGTTAACTTGTTTCCACCCAGCTGTACCCTTTGTCTCCCCTTTGCCCCGCTTTGTTGTAACAATCTGCTCAGATTTCCTACGACCTTACAGACGCAGTAAAGAGCGCCATCTGGGACCCAGCAGAGCCCAGACAACGTGCCAGGCTTGCCAGTGTCTTTGCAGTTCATTGTCTTCTAATAGCTGTTTGCTGAGTCTCTGCTGGGGAAGCACAGACCTGGGATGTGTGTGGAGCAAAGCTCCAGGCTGCCTTGGTGAAACAGGGGTGCTGTTATCTTGGGGTGAAGACCAGTGACAGAGCAAGGAATGAGCTTGTATGCAATGAGCCAATGGCTCAGACACACCAACAACTAGAAACATTCCTCCCTCTGTGAGTGTGTGTGTGTGTGTGTGTGTGTGTGTGTGTGTGTGTGTGGTTGCAAGGATGAGTGTACCAGCCCATACACACACTAAAGCCAGAGGAAGATCTGGGTATTGGGTGTGGGGTTTGTGACTTTTGTTTGTTAACTAGGCCCGTGGCCAATGAACCCCCGTGATCCTCCTGTCTCTGCCACCCATCCCCCCAGCACAGGGTTGCAGGCACACAGCTGACTTTGTTCAGCTTTTCCCTGCATGCTGGGATCTGAACCCAGGAACTCACGTTTGCGCCGAAAGCACTCTTATTCCCCCAGCGTCTTTCCCAGCTACAGGACTCACCTTTTAACCGGTCATTGGTCAGATTTCCAAGTGGTGTGTTGGCTTTCAGGAAATGGTGGCCAAATATTCCCAGCAAACTGATGCTTGAGTCTCTTTACCAATGGGAAGAGATACAGAAGAACATACAGCCTTAAACAGTACCGGCCTATGTTCATGCAGGTCTCTCTTCACGGGGCGCCTGAGATGAGAGGACTCCCCTCCAATCTGCCTGTTGCTTTCATTCTCAAACTTGAAATGGATCAAAAACTTCTGAGGTAGCTGTAGAAAATCTGACTCTGACTCCATCTTGGCAGTGTGGCTCTGCTCCACACAGACACTGGAGAATCCGAGCCAACAGAGGTCCTGGCTCCTAACGGTGGCAGCTTCGAGCTATCCTGTGACCCTTCCTATCCAGACATTTAATGTCTCCAGCAGAAGTTATGGCCTAAGTCACACCAACCCGAAATCTCCTGCCCACAGTGATGCGCACAGTACTGTCCACACAGCAGGTGGGAGCTCTCAGTGCTGACGGGAGGGACGAAGTGGACAGTGGTGGACGCACTCACCTATTCATCACACCTATTCTTATCTGTTTTCTCAAGAACTTTCGTAGCCACAGGTGGATAAGGGTGGTGATGGTGGTGACTGATGGGATGGTGATGATGGTGAGAGCCATGGTAGTGACGACTGTAACCATGGTGATGATGGTTAAGATGATATGGGTGATAATGATATCATGATTGATGATAATGTTGTTTACAGGTGACAACAATTGCTTATTCTTTTTCTAATAACCATGTTCTGTGTTGTTTTAACCCTCAAAACGCCTTTGTATGGTAAGTGCCATTTACATCTCCACTTGAATTTTATTATCACTATTGTATGTATGGTAGGAAAGGCCATGTGTGGCAGTCAGAGAACTTTATGGGATGGGTCCTCTCCTTCCCCCTCTGCACAGGTCTCAAAGATTGCCAAGATTGCACTGCAAGCACCTTTCTCTGTTGAGCCATCTTGCTGACCCTTACCTCCGCATTTTATAAGTGAGGAAGCTGAGGCACACACAGACGTAGCTTGCCTAGATCGCAGAGTTAGTGGAGAGAGAGCCAGGATTATAATCCAACCTCTGGCACTAGACAGCACCATGTTGTTGGCCACTGCCCAGCTCCCTTCCTGTGAAGTTATATCTAATTCTGCAGAAGAGACAGGCCTGCCTTCTAGGTAAGCTAATGAGTCAGACCCAAATATTGCCATTACAAGCAGTTCCACAGAGAAGGTGTCCACACACAGGTGGCTGTTTAAAGGGAGATCCAGTTCTTAAGAGATGGTCTTATTGATGCCCTGACATGGCTGAAGGCCCTCCAGGTAGTGTCTGGTCACCCTCCCCACAAAAGTATGATATTCCTAGCAATTTGTCAGACAGTAACAGGGGAGCACAAAACATTACTTGAATTTTCCCAAGGAGTTGCCTCCCTGGTCACACAGGTCACCTGTAAGCGATGGCCCTGGAACCCTCTCACTCTCCCTTTCCTCCCTCCTTCTCTCTTTCCCTTCCCTGGGGATTCTATCTGGGGAGACACGGCAAACTGGGCATCCCCACCCCAAAATCCTCTCCTCCACTCTGCCTAGAGAGGAAAGGGGTATTTACCAGACATAAGGATGACATTGAGCGCTCTCTCTCTCTCTCTCTTCTCTCTCTCTCTTCCCACCTCCCGCTCCCTCTCCCTTTGTCTCTATCACACACATGCACACACATTCTCATGTTCATGCTCTCTCTCTCTCTCTCTCTCACACACACACACACACACAGAGAGAGAGAGAGAGAGAGAGAGAGAGAGAGAGAGAGAGAGAGAGAGAGAAATGACAGAGAAAGAGACAGAGACACAAGCAGGGAGTACCCTGCCCCACAGTGGCAGCTTTCTGTAACTGCAAAGAAAATGCAAGTAAAAACTGTCTCACCAGTGACTCAAATCCACTTAACAATAATGATAATGACAATAATAACTAAGAATGGAATCGGGAAACACAAATGGAGGTGGGAGAGACCTGTTCCTGGACCTTGGAATACTTGCATTTTGTCCTCGCTGGAATGGGTAGAAGTCTTAAGTACAGCCCCAGCTGAGCCCTCTATGGCCAGCAGAGGGCTCTGGTCCAGCACTGAGAACCTGAACTGCCAGGCAGACTCCTCATCCCCTCCCTGAGACCTCACAACACGAGGCTCTGCTAACCCAAACACAGGCTATCTCGTGGTCCTTGTTAGAGCACCTCAGGGAGCCAGCCATCGGCTTCCGGGTGTTGCTTCTTCCCTGAACTCAGCCTCTCCATTTCCAGGTTTTCTTGGGAAAGCCCAAAGTCTCCTCAAAAACTAGTTTTCATTGGTCCCAGTTGTTCGTTTATGTTTTTGACAACCTGACACAAGTTAGGACCACCTAAAAAGAGGGAACGTCAATTGAGAAGATGTTTCCATAACAATGGCACGTGGGCAAGCTTGTGAATCATTTTCTTAGCTGATGAGTGGTGCGGGAAGGTCCATCCCATTGTGGGTGGGGCCACCCGTGGGCTGGTGGTCCTGGCTGAAAGAAAGCGGGCTGAGGAAACCGTGAGGAGCAAGCCAGTAAGTACCACTCCTCCACAGCCTCTGTATGAGCTCCTGCCTCCGGATTCCTTCCTGAATCCCTCAAGGGAAGAACTATGATATGGAACAGTAAGCTGACATAAACCCTTTCCTCCCATGTTGCTTTGGTCACAGCAATAGAAACCCTAAGACATGGGGAGATTTGTGCTGTCTATGGTGTTTAAACAGCCATCGACGATAGGTAGTCGGCCCCTCCGCCACCCCATCCCTACATTCCACTCAGATCTAACTCAAAGGCACCTCCACCACTGGAATTCTGCTGAGAACTGTCTGGTAATTATTGCCGGCTCCAGGCAGTCACTCTGTGTGACTGTGAAGGGTCTCCAGCCAGACTAGAAGTGTGCTCAGCATTCCTAAAGGCATAGTCCCATGGAGTTGTGGCCAAGTCAGTTCTTATGAACATGTCTCTAGGTAGTTTAAAGCACAAAACCACAAAACGGATCTTTGCTTTCTTGCTAGTGTACCTGTCAGGCGGGCCCAAAGTGGGAATTGTGCTTTGCAAAACATACAGTAACAGCTGGCTCCGTGGTGAATTCTGACACACTGCATTCTGCACACAACTCATGGGGGCTGGGAGAAAGAGTTCCAGATGGAGAACTCAAAAACCAAGAGGACTGAGGATTCACACTACCAGCATACCCCTGGCTGGAGAGCGCAGGAGCGAGGTTGTCCCTACTCTCCTTCCAGGGTGTAACAGATCTGCCAGCTGACTCTGCTTGCTACACCCACCCAGGTTCAGTTTTCTCCCCTGCAGGGTGGAGGGAGGTTAGAGCTGCCATGACCAAGCACCACAGACTAAGGTCAAGGAGCTGGCATAGCTTCATCCTTCAGGAAATTTAGAGAATGTCCTCTGTTCTCTCCCTAGTTTCAGGTAGTCTTTGGTGTCTTTGGCTTCCAGAAGAAACACCAATGTCTCTGTCATCTCCATATGCAACCTCCTCCCGTGCGTATGACTGTGTCCAAACATCGACCTTTCTCCAGTATGACGTCATCTGAATGAATTCAACTCATGGCTTGTTCCATGGCCCTGATTCTAAACAGGGTCTTCTCTTACCAGCAATGTCTTCTCCAGGGTTAAGATGACTATACCTCAGAGGACTTCCCCAAGAAAGCTGACTGGCCTGCATGTGGGTGGGATCTCTCTGTAGGAAACTAATGGTTTTATCTAAACCTAACAGTGGACATACATAGAGGTTCTTTCCCAGGCCCTGCTCAGAGCTTCCTGCGGGCCCTCTTCACCAGTCTCCAAGGAGAGCTAGTATATTGGGATCTTTCTAATAGTTACCATGTGTTAAGTATCTACTGAGAACTAAGGCAACAAGGATGAGTATGGTACAGTCCCCGTTGTTAAAAAAAAAAATGACATTTAAAGCAAGCTGGAGATGGCAGTTTATCTGGCAGAGTGATCATTCAGAACGAACAGCCTGGTGCTGTGAAGAGCTAGGTGAGGTGATACATGCTTGTAATCCCAGCACACAGGAGGTGGGGGGCGTGTGCCTTTTCTCATTACTATGATAAAACACTCCAACAAAAGCAACTTAAGATAGAAAAGGTCGATTCTAGCTCACAATTTAAGGGTGCAATCTGCAATGGCAAGGAAGTCTAGATAGCAGGCACTTGAAGTAGCTGGTCACCTCACATCCACAGTCAGAAATGCAAAAATGCATAATGCATTTCTCAGTCCTCCAGCTGCAGTGAAGTCTACAGCCTCAGCAGCAGGGGCAGATGGTCCCCAGCCTGGTCACATGACAATTCTCTATCAAAGAGCCTAGAAGCCTCTTCAAGTTAGGTACTCATAACTAAACATCAGCTCACTTCCTCTTTCTTATAAAGTCCAAGCTTTCAGCCCAGGGAATGGTGCCACCCACAATGGGCATGTCTTTATCCTACATCAACCTAAACAAGAGAATTCCCCACAGGCATACACAGAGATTGTTCTCATAGATGAGTCTAGATATCATCAAGTTAATAATCCAGAAGAACTAGCAAAAGGCAAAGGGATCAGAAGCTCAGATACGTGGAGTACATCTCTGAGTTCACTCGGAAGAGATGATGGCAAAGCAGTGGACAGGGGTCTGGCTGACTGACAGATGGGCTTGTGAACCCTCAGTCCTCCGGTTGCAGTGAGGTCTACAGCCTCAGCAGCAGGTGCAAATGGGCTCCAGCCTGGTCATGTGACAATTCTCCATCAAGGAGCCTTTAGTTGGGGCTATGACCAAACATCTGGCCTCTCTTGACCTCAGCTCTGCTCTCAGTCTCTGTAGCATCCTTATACCCAGATCAAGCCTCACTCCTAATGCCCCTGTATTAGAACTCTGTCCAGTACTCAGCACAACAGGGACAATAGCCCTTCTTCACCTCTAGCAAGTGTAGGATGTTTCCTTGCCAGTCCTCAGCCTGAATTCTCCCACCAAACCATACCCTCAAGCTACAGGCCTGGCGCTTGCCTGACTCCTATTCCTTTGTCCAGTCAGATAATAAAGAATCAGTTTTTATATGCTAAGCATTTAAAGACATACAAGGTACTCTGGGGGTTCAGATTTTTGTAAAAATAAACTTTAAAGTTTTGAATATAAAGAAAGAACAAAACATCTCCCAGTGTTGCAGAGAAAGACTGGCTTGCTACAGAGGCTTTCAGAGTAAGGCCTGAGCTATCCTTGAAGCAGAACCAGGAATCCTCTGGGCAGAGCCATGGCACACGCCAGCCATATTCTTGTGCCCTAGGCCAAAACAAAGCAGAAGTGCTATCCCCTTCTCTCTATCAATCTCTCTTGGAGACCCGCTGCCCAAACACAGAACTGGTCAGCTTGCCTGGGAGTGTTCTAGGCCCTGCCATCAATGGATAATTTTCTGGTGCTGCTTAGCACTGGCCTTGCCACTCCGGAGAGTCTATAACCCACCTCTTTGCAATGCTTTCTGTGCTGCTTTTTTTTTTTTCCTCCCAAGGTTTTTCAGAGCTGTACAGAACATTCTTTGTCTCCTCCCACCTGTTGGGGTGGGGGATGATGCTGAGAGCTGAGATCAGAACAATCTGCAAGAAGGGGTGCTACCGTCTGTCCCTACGCTGCTGCAGGCCAGCCTTGGGTGTAGACTGGCAGTGTAAGAACTTCTCAGTTCTTAGAGTGCCCGTGGTGCTAGTTTCCATGTACCAAGGGAAACAGCCATTGTTCTCAGACCTGACACAGCATGCCTCAGTCCGTCCCTCCCTCCCTCCACTGGGCTCTTTCAATCCACCTCTGAAGGTCACACCAGGACCAAAGCGCTGAGAACACTGAGTCCAGGTTCTGGTGACTAAATCAAGCAATTGTTTCTTCCCCCCAGAAGTCGATTATTTCTTTGGCTTTTCCATTTGCCCGCAGTTCTGTTATGTAAATGTGGCCAGCACACACTTTGCTAGGAAGGCTCTGGTGGCCTCAGCACATGGGGCCTCCTGAGAGCCCTAAGTGAGGAAGGGAAGGAGGACTGAAGCAGAGTAAATCGGGCTCACCTCTCTGTGGGGAGTCCAGGCAGGAGACAACTAGAGAGAGGGTTTTATAGCTGTGTCTTCCCCACAGCCACCTGGCAGAGCCTGTCTGGATCCCAGTCTAAGAATCAGAGCTATTCAAGAGTCCTGTCACCTCAAACCACTACCAAGGAGAGTTAGAAATTCTCCAGCCCACTACTCTGCTTCCGAACTGAGCAGGGCATGACCTAGACATCCTAGAGCATTAGAGGGCTCAGAACTCAGAATCTCTCTGTCTTGAAAAAGATAGTTGTCTTAGTCACTGTTCTATTGCTGTTAAGAAACACCACGACCAAAGTAACTATTAGATTTTTTTTTTAAAGCATTTTATCAGGGTTAGTGTACAGTTTCAGAGGTCTGGTCCATTATTATCCCAGCAGAAACCATGGTGGCATTTAGGCAGGCACTGAAGCAGTAGATGAGAGTTACGATCCTGATCCACAGGCGGAGAGAGAGTCTGTAGGTCTGGCCTGGCTTTTGAAACCTCAAAGCCCATCCCCAGTGACACACTTCCTCCAACAAGGCCACACCTTCTAATCCTTCTCAAGTAGTGCCACTCCCCGATGACTAAGCATTCAAATATATGAGTGTATGGAGCCATTCTTATCCAAGCCACCACAACGTCATCCCAGAAATGGAGACCACCCATTACCCCTACATCAGAGAGCCATACAGCAAGATCTAGCTGTCCAGTAACACCCAGATATCAGACTTGTAGCCATCTTCTTCCTAACCTGTCTGTAATTCACCAGCTCACTTGACTGGCTAGGTGGGTGGATCTTGTAGTGCTTCACATTGACTCCTGCCTGGAAAGTGTCCTCTTCCTCTGTGCATTTCATATTCTTTAACTCATTGAATTTCTAGGACTGCCTTGTTGAAGTAAGTAGAGAGAGAGAGAGAGAGAGAGAGAGAGAGAGAGTGTGTGTGTGTGTGTGTGTGTGTGTGTAGTGTACTGGCTGGTTTTGTGTATCAACTTGATACAAGCTGGAGTTACCACAGAGAAAGGAGCTTCCCTTGAGGAAATGCCTCCACGAGATTAGAGGGCTCAGAACTCAGAATCTCTCTGTCTTGAAAAAGATAGTTGTTTTTTCTCAATTAGTGATCAAGGGTAGGAGGGCCCATTGTGGGTGGCGCCATCCCTGGGCTGGTGTCCTAGGTTCAATAAGCAAGCAAGCCGAATAAGTCAGGGGAAGTAAGCCAGTAAGCAACAACCCTCCATGGCCTCTGCATCAGCTCCTGCCTCCAGGTTCCTGCCCTGTGTGAGTTCCTGTCCTGACTTTGTTTGGTGATTGTAGGACCCCAAAGGGCCACTATGGCCTGGCTGAGCCTTTCCGTATGCTGCTGTCTACTGAGTAACATTCTGCGGTTCCTCTAAGATCAAAAACATCCTGTTGAAGGATGGTGTCCCAGGAAGGGAATTTACACTTGACATCCTATTGCCCCCCAGTTGAGTTCCTGTTTTTTCCTGAGTTTGTGTTTTTCCTTCCCTGGCTTGGTATATATATTGAACCTGCCCAGTAAAGGCATTGGCATTCTCTCACAACGGATGACCCGAGTCTGAGTATTTCTTTAATCCCCCAGGCCTACGCCTGAGCTCGGTACCGCGGACAGCGCCAGAGCTGTCAGATGATAAACAACAATGTGGAAGTATAAGCTGAATAAACCCTTTCCTCCCAATTTTCTTCTTGGTTAAGCAGTTAAGAACACACATTGCTCCTCCAGAGGACCCAAATTTGGTTCCCAGGTCTCATGCTGGACAGCTCACAGCTGCCTGTAACTCCAACTCTAGGAGATACGATGCTCTCTTCTGGGCTCTGTGGGCACTTACACTCACATGTACACACCCACACACAGACAGCAAACACATACACATAGTTTTAAATAATAAGAAGGTCCTTTAAAAGAAACTGAGGGTCTCTTTGTCATAGCAAATCAATCCAAAGTCAGCCTTTCTCTGGGATTCTCAATGTCTTCACTGTATGGTTTTCATTTGGGGTTTATCTAGAATAGGTACCTACCTATGGAGGCCAATGAGTGACTCACCAAAATTTCCAGAATACCTGCTCTCTGCTGGGTGCTGTCAGACGCAGAAGACTATCTAGAAGTCCCTGTGGTCCTACTGAGTTCTTTTTACAGATGAGGGACGGGGTGGCTTAGGCTCAGTCACCTGGAATTTCCAGAAGGCAGATGCCCTGGCAGTGACTAGCTTAGATCTCCCCTCCTGTGGGAGGGGTGACTAAAAGAAAGTGGGGAGTGAAGCCGTGCCTGGCATGCTGCCGTGCCCCTAGAAGACTCTTGCCACACACTCGCTGGCCTTCCAAACAAAGACAGGGAGCTGCCTTCACCACCCAGCTCAGAAATATGGAGACCATGGAGGAAGGCAAATGGCTGGCCACAAACAGCCCTACCAAGAAAATGATATGCCTCCCCTGTGCCACTAGAGGGCAGTACAGCTCACTGGGAGGAGGGGTAAGCCAGGATGAGCCCCAAGGCAAGCTTTCCTGGAGTAGGGGGCTCTGTTGCTCATGTCTTCACACAAAGCCTTCTGTCTAATGTGACCCTGATAACACACTGCTTGGGCACCCAGTTTCTCACACAAAGAAAAGAAGGCTGCTGAGATGTGATCTGGACTCCTCCCAGGCAGCCTGGCTGAGAACGTGGCTCAGGGGACAGAACCAAACCCAGGTTGAATTCACAACTGTCTACAAGGTCGATGCTAAAACTGGAAGAGTAAGTCCCTCCCACTGTCAGCCCCCACCCCAGGCTATCCCTTTTCTGTCTGTCCATTCTAAAAGGATTAGAGAAAAACAGGAAAGAAACGAAAGCCTAGTGGCCAGATCAGACTCTGTTAAGTAGTCACGAAAAAGTCTGGATGAGGGAAGTTAGCTCCCTGGCTATACACTGCCAGTCACCTCCGAGGCCACCACCACCCAAGAGCACACGTGTTTCAAGGTCACTCACTAGAGAGTCTTTGCTCCTCCCTCTAGTTCCTACCCTTCAGAGCTCCAGCTGTGAGTATGGAAATCAGTAATACTAATGATCTCACAGGGAAGGAGAATCCCTCAATCCCTGACAAGGACCAGGAGCAGGTCCTCACTTAGGAGCAAGTCAGGGCAGAGTAGAATCAGAAGCCCAGAGTGGCAGGCTTTATGCGCCCCTACCACACACATACACAATGTCCCTTCTACACACACACACACACACAATGCACTGTCTACAAATACACACACACACAATGCCTCTTCTACACACACAAACACACACACACAATGCCCCTTCTACACACACACACAAAAATGTACCTTCTACACACACACACATACACAGTGCACCTTTTACACATACACACACAAACAATGCCCCTTCTACATACACACACACACACATACACACAATGCCCCTTCTACACACACTATACACACACACACACAATGCCCCTTCTATACACACTACACACACACACACACAATGCCCCTTCTACACACACTACACACACACACACACACACAATGCCCCTTCTACATACACACACAGACACACACCACACACCATCTACCAAAGCACGATCATTGTACTCAGGCCACAAAGACAGTAGATCTCCCAGATCTGGGCTATGTAGCAAATACCATGCTGAGGAAGAGGGGAATTCCCTCCACCTTGTAGATGCTCCAGTGTAGAGCCATCAGCCCACAGAGCGATGTGAATGTTTATGAACTCTGACAGAAGCGGGGAGGATGGAGTGGGATAAGAAGCCACGGGGAAGAGGAAGGAGAGTCTAGTTGAAGCCGCATCAACAGCCCACCCAACACTCGGTTCTCGGCAGACTGTGGAATAACCTGGGAGAGTGACAAGAACTAACTGGTTTGTGTTCTTTTGGACACTGTCGTAGACAGTCCTCCTCCTTCCCAAGGTTCATGGTGTCAAACACAGAACACTCTAGAAAACTCATTCTTGATTTCCTTTTTATCCCTCAGGTTCGAGAGTCATGTGGAAATTCTTTCTCCTGTGAAGTGATGGGTAGCCAGGCCACAGAAACACAGTTCTAACTCTTCAGAGCTCTCTGTTGGGCAAGGGGACACCCTGATGTGTTAGCCCAGTGCCTCCTCTGCTTTTACAGAGATGTGGGACCTCTCATCAGAGGGGTCTTCCACACACCTGTATAGGCAGGGCATTGGGGGAGGAGACATTGAAGAGCCAGTCAAATTAAAATATGAGCCTCTCTGGCCACTGGAACAACATGGACCAGGACATTGTGTGAAGAGCCCATTGCAAGTCCCAGTGGAGAGGTCTTATTGTTTAAGACAAATCAATACCAAAGTGGCTTGTCTGTATCGATTTACGTCTGTGTGCCAGCCTGTCTCCCTGTCTTGTCATTTCTCTTTCTTTCTCCTACCACCCTCTTGTCAGTCATTCCATTCTCTCGTCTCCAGCCTGAGGTTAGGAGTGTCTCTCCACCTCCCCATCCTCCCTGTCACACCGCTCTCCCCACAGCCTTTCCTGAATTCTGACCCTTCAGTAACGTGGCTCCTTCCCACCCTAGGTCCTGACCCTGCAGTAACAAGGCTCCTTCCTGCCCCAGGACCTTTGTGCATGCTGCTTTTGTTTGTCTCAGTCTGACTTTTCAGCATCTGATTCTTCTGCTCACTGTCATTTCCCCTTTCCTCCTCGACAGGTCACTGCATCCATCGCTGATCTTCCTCCGTATCCCCATCCTCAAAGCAAATATAAGAGGAGATAACCCAAAGAGAAAAGCTGTGGAGAGAGAACTAGGTCCGAGGGCAGCTTCTACCCTGCCAGTCACCTGAAAGCCAAACAGCTCAGACCTGCCATGGCTCTGGATGAAGGATGTTCCCCGATGTGTGCGGCCCTTCCTTCGGGTTCTTCCTCGCTCCCCTGCTGCCTGCTCAGTCCAGGCTCTCACAGTGACTGATCCACACCCTAGGGCAGTAGAAACCCTGTGAGTTGGAGGGACCACACGCAGTTTCATATCCCCAGCGCCAGCTCACAGCATGGAATAAATACTTATGGATGCGTTTATTGCATGTCCTGGGGAAGACCTTGGAGGGACCACTTGGAGACAAACTTTGTGACCCACGCCAAACTATCACATCCGCAGGTACTGTTCAGCTCTGCCCAGCTCCAAAGGCACTAACAGGCTTGACAGGTGCCCCTTCTAGAGAATTAGCTGCTGAGTGGGCCAACAAGCTAGCGACACTGATAAGCTACTGTCCTTGGCAGCAGGAGCATATGTACATGTCTGTTACCTTTGAATGTCTTATTTACTTGTAAACACTCAGAGGCTTTAGAGATTTGAATAAGAATGTACATCATAGGCTCAGACATTTGAACACTTAGTTCCCAGCTTGTGGCTCCATTCTGGGGCAGATTGGAGGTGTAGACTTTATGGAGGAAATAGGACACGGGGGCTAGATTTTGAGAACTTGTAGTCTCCCCATTTTGGGTTCGTTCTCTCTGCTTTGCACTTGTGACTGAATTCTTGTTCCAGCTGCCATGCTTGTGACTTGCTATCATGCTTTTCTGCCATGACGGACACATCCCTCTGGGATGATAAACCAAACTATACTCTGTGGTGGTTTGAATATGCTTGGCCCAGGGAGTAGTACTATTTGGAGGTGTGGCCTTGTTGGAGTAGGTGTGGCCTTGTTGGAGTAGGTGTGGCTTTGTTGGAGTAGTGTGTGGCTTTGTTGGGGTAGGTGTGGTCTTATTGGAGTAGGTGTGGCTTTGTTGGAGTAGGTATGTCACTGTAGGCATGGGCTTTAAGACCCTCATCCTAGCCGCCTGGAAGCCAGTCCTCTCCTGTTTGCCTTTGGAATAAGATGTTGACCTCTCAGCTCCTCCTGCACCATGCCTGTCTGGATGTTGCCATGCTCCCTCCTGATAATGAACTGAAACTCTAAACCTGTAAGCCAGCCCCAATTGTATGTTGTCCTTCTTAAGAGTTGCAGTAGTCATGGTGTCTGTTCACAGCTGTAAAACCTTAATTAAGACCCATTCCTTCCATAAGTTACTGTTGGCCATGATGTTTTATCACAGCAACAGAAAAGTAACAGACAACTAAAATCTTTCTATGGGTCCTGGAAACATTCCCAGAGCCAGGCACAGTGAAATGTCTGGGAAGAGGACAAAATCCAGGTCACTCTGGCCTCCTCAAGCACTCAGTTCAAAGTGGGGAACAGACATGGGAATGGACATTTATAGCCAGGAGGAAGGGTGGGAGACAAAGAGTTTGTGGAATGGCTTATAGCTGGAAGAAACACACTAAGGAAGGAGACTATGGCTTTTTAGATGAGGTAATGTTTCATGTGTGTAATGGCCAGTCTCTAATGTCAACTTGATGAAGTCTAGAATCACCTAGATGGGCCTCTATGCACACCTGTGGTGTGGGAAGACCTGCCACTGTGGGTGGCACCATTCCCTGGACTAAGATGCTGTATAAAAGGGAGAGAGTAGGCTGGTCACACACATTCATCATTGTCTACCTGAACTGTAGTTAGATGTGACCAGCTGCATTAAGTTTCTGCTGACAGTGTCTTTCCTGCCATGATGCTTCTTGCTCTCAAATTGTGAGCCAAATAAACTTTCTCAAGTTGCTTTTACTGGGTATCTTATCAGAAAAAGTAAGGTGGGTCTTTTAATATGTAGCATCTCCACAGGTGACGGGGAGGGGTATTCCATGTGAGTAAATCCAGAGAAATAAAGCCAGAGGGTATGCAGGAAGTGGTGCCGGAAGCCAGTGTCTGTACTACGGCTGGAGCATCAGATGGGTGAGGAGAACGTTTCACAGGAGCTAGTTCATGCTGGATCTCAGAATGCCTTCAGCACTGATTTTATTCTGTGAGCAAATTTTGAGGTAAGAGGATCTTTTATTGAGAGAATTCTAAAATGAGTAGAAGCTGGATTGGGAAAGTGACTTAGTGTGTTAAGGCTGCTATAACAAAATATTACAAACTGGGTGGCTTATAAACAACAGAAATGTATTTCTCAGTTCTGCAGGCTGGGAAGCACCAACAGACTCAGCACCTAATGGAAATCACGTTGGATTCATAGCAGTGTCCTCACACGTGAAAGGGACAGGGAAGCTCTCTGAGCTGCCTTGAGAGGGCCACTAATCCATTCACGAGGGCTCCATCCTCATGACCTAATCACAACCCAATCACAGTGGGGAGTAGGTCAACACAGGAACTAGTGGAGGGGCCTGAGTGTTCAGACTGGAGTCCAGAGACTGATCCCAGCTGTCATTGCTGAGAGATGACGGGTACTGGTCAGTGGCTTCTGTCTCCCTTCACCCCATCACTGCAGGAGGCAAGGCCAGTAATTGTCCCACGGGACAGATAGAGAAAGCAAGGCAGAAGAGATTCACTTGACCAAGGCCACACATCCAGTCCGTGGAGGACTTAGGAAGCTAGACTTCTTCTCCTGCCTCCTGAGACTTCTCAGCCAGCACCTCAGGGGGGCCTGGCCTGTCCATAATCCACAGATCAGGACAGTTTGGAATAATGTCGCAGAAATAACTGTTGTGCTGATTGGGTTTCGTCAACTTGACACAAACTAGAGCTGCTTGGGAAGAGAGAATCTCAGTGGAGAAGCTGCCTCCAGCAGATTGCCCTGTGGTCATGTCTGGAGGACATTGTCTGATTGATGATAGGCGGGTCCAGCCCATTGAAGGTGGAGCCACCTCTGGGTTGACACCCAGGTGTGCTGGGATGTATAAGAAGGCAAGTTGAGCAAGTCGATGGGGAGGAAGCCAGTGAGCAGCACCACTTCAGGTTTTACTTCAGCTCCTCTTGGAGTTCTGCCTCCCCTTGGTGATGGACTGTAATCAGGACTGTATAAAATCCAAATAAACTTTTTCTTCCCAGGTTGCTTTTGATCATGGTGTCTATCACAGAGACAGAAAGCAGACTACAGGAGACATCAGAAGGCATAACAAGGAGACATACATATATTCTATTGTTGGCATCCATGAGAATGCCACAGGCACGCACAGGAAGTAACAAAAGTGGCCACCCCAGACAGCAAGGCCAGGCCCAAGGGCAGAGGGATGAACCCTTTTAATACAGCTCCGGCTGCGGACCCATGAAAATGTTATTTTTTTTCCAAGACTATGGGGTGACACAAAATAGAAAGGATGAGTTGAAAACTAACTAGGAACAACACATAGACATGTCTAGGGGCTAACAGGATTTGTCACAACACAGACACGAAGGGCTTCTGGGAAGTTGGTAGACATTGAACTTCAGGTGGAAAGCTCCAAGAGAAAAGTGAGGTTGGAGGTAGCTGAATATGGCACATTCAGTTGAGAGTTCCTCATGAAGGTGGTGACAGGACCCATGGGTGGGCAGCACTGAGAGATGGGAGAAGGAGAAAGCAAGATGCAGAAGTCAGAGGTCTGAGGAACCTGAAGAAGAAGAGGACTAGTCAAGGGGCAAGGCAGACAGATGAAGGTGAAGTTCCCAAGGAACAGAGCATTTCCAGGGACTAGAGGTCTCCTGGGGTCTCCTGGGTTAGGACTGGGGACAGAATGTGGGTTGAGGGTCCAGAAGAGAGGGGAGGCATCAGAGATCAGGAAAACCAGCCAAGCCAGGGGCTTCTCTCCCTCCTCCTTCAGAGACAGAATGGTAGGCTCACTGCTCACTGAAGACCACACTTCTCAGCAGATGCAGATCCTGTTACAAGGCTGGAGAAAGGGGCTTTTGGACCACCTAATCCAGTAATGCTGTGTAAAGTGGAAACTGAGTCAGGCAGTCTCAGATAGCTTCTCTGCTTTTTTCTATTTACACTTCAGGGGAAAATTCACAACTTGATCTCAGACTGTTTTCTGTTATTCACACATGGATGCAGATAAAATTTAACACAACTCTGCCCACAAACACACAGTGTGTAAACAGCCACTCGGGCATTAAAGGGTTCCTCCTGCGCTTTTTTTTTTTTTTTTAACAGTTTCCTGGGAGGGAGGGAGGAGGAGCAGAGCCCAGGAAAGCAAGGAGAGATACAAACCACTCTAGCTACTTTTACTCCCCTTTAAGGCTGCCTGGTTACGGTCCTGGGAAAGAAAACCCCTGTATTCCTCCCCTTTAATTGGGTTTATTGTTAAAGCACTGGGGCAGCTAATCCTCACAGACCTGTAGGAGCAGGCTTGCCGGCCAAGATCACAGACTGGAGCACCTTTCGTGTGAGCCCCTGGGTAAGACAGCATGTTTCTTCTCTGATCTATGGGGAGGTTATCTCGTTGTCATGGAGAGGGAGAGGGTTTGAAGACTCATTTCCTTTCAGTCCCTGTCAGTCTCCCCTGGCTCTTGTAGTCTCAAGGGTAAGTTGTAGAGGAAAGCGAATCTGTATGGGGACCTGGTAGGTGCTTCCTGGGGGAGATACCTGATCATTCCTCCTGGACTGGCCCAGGAGAACCCTCGGTACTTCTGGGCAGAAACAGGAATAGGAAAACATTGTGCCCAATGAGCTCTTGGGTATGGCTGGAGATGGGAGGGGGTATCAGGACCTATAGCTCCTTAGCACCCCTCTTCTAGCTCACCCTTCATTCCTTTACCTCTGAGACCTAGCTCATCAGAGGAGAAGGCTCACCCGCCCACACTAGCATCCTCTGGGTAGGAATGGATAGCTTGAGGGTACAAAGGCCATGGTAAATAGCCTGTGGCTGCTCTTCATACTGGGGAAGAGATGGCCTCAGGCCTTGCAGCAGGGTCTCGGAGGCAGGGCTCAGCTTCCCACCCCAGGGCCAAGGCTGCTGCATTAAGATGCAGGACACAGACACAAGCTAACGCTGTCAGTCATAAGCTGATCCCTTCACCTTCCCCAGGGGCTCATCTGTTCCTGGAGTCTAAACTTCCCCAGTGTGGCTCTGTGGGGTACTGAGAGTAGGTTTGGATTCACCATCCACCCTAGCCCCTTCTCTCCACGTAAGTTTGACGCACAAGATTAACCCTGAGTCTAGAGGAGATGGCTGCAGGGCCAGCTGCAGTGTGAGCCTGACCAGCCTCCTGCTCTGGAAACAGAAAACTGATGAAGAGGAAAATCTCTGAGCTGGGTCAAGAGGGTCAAGCAGGTTCTGTCTCGGTTAAGGAATCTTTTCCAGACCACAGAGCACAGTTGGAATGGGACCATCATTCCTGTGGATCTGAGCTAAGCCAGGGCCAAGGATGAGACCCATATCTGAAACAGACCAGAGTACAAAGTGCTTAGTAATAGCTGATACTGCCACGCTTTGCAGGCGGTGGGCAACGGGCTGTTCATTCACCCAGCGGTGTGCTATATGGTCCCCCCAACCCACTTAGTCTATAGCTCAGAGAAGTAAGGTGATTCCCTGCTTGCTATAAAGCCTGGCTGCAACTGGCATCTCTTGTGTCCTGGTAGCATTTGAACACCAATCCTTTTTCATGCTGCTGTGGTGTGTGTGTGTGTGTGTGTGTGTGTGTGTGTGTGTGTGTGTGTGTATGTATGTAAAAGAGTCCTGTTTAAAGATGAGAAAAACTTTGGGAAAATCCCGAGGGCTGGGGAAGCAAACGTTTAAGATGGACCCAGGAGCAGCTCAGGCAAGAGACACTGCTCCCCAGCTTTAACAACGAGGATCTGAGCACTACAGGAGACTCAGCCTTTGTCAGATCATTGAAGCCATGTGTCTCCCAGGAATAAGTCAGGTGCTAGGCAGCACGACAGTGTCATAAGGAGGAAGGAACAGATGAGTGGCATGCCATCGGCCACCTCCAGAAAAGAGGCAACAGGTCCTATGGTACAGTGACAAGGACACTGGAAGCCTTAGAACTGGGCTTCCAGCCCAATACAGCCACATACTGTTTGATTCAGGGCATCTCCCTAAACATTGTTATCCACCAGTATCTCAGCTATAAAATGGTGTAAGGCGGCAGAGAACCCACAACAGAGATCATGCCTGCAAAGTGCCTAGTACTGCCCTGCCCAGGGGCTCAGTCCTTGCCTGATTAATCCCCAAGGCCTGGGAGCAATTCTGGTTAGAAGGAAACAAAAAGCCTCCCTCTCCAAAAGGAGGGCTCTTCTCTGTTCCCTCTCCCCCATACACACGCACACCCAGCCAGAAATAAACTGCCACACAGAGTGCGTGCGAGTGACGGCGCCCAGCTGCAGCAGGCTGCCAGCGCCAGGGAGTGAATGAGCTGAGGCATGAATGAGAGGAGGAGCGATGGAGTCTGAGGAAAGGCTGTGGCTGCTGCTACAACTGCAGGCACACCGCCATGGTCATGGTCGGCAGCAAGGGGTCTGGGGCAAAGCAGCTGCCAGCCAGAAAACAGCAATGGGGGCAGGACTGCACAGCCTGTCCCTGAGTGTCAGAGCTATGTCCCCAGCCAGAAGGTTTGTAACTGCCAGCATCTTGATGCAGTATCCTGAGCCCAGCCTGCTGGCCTGTGTACTTCTCCAATATGGATCCTTGTTGGCCCCTTCTGATAGCCCCAGCCAGATGATGAAACATAGTGGGAATGAGTCCCAGGCCTGCACAGAGGAGTCACCTCATGCCTGAGTGTTAGGTATCATAGCCATCAATGTGTGACACACACAGACACACAGGTGATGGTCATTTAACTCCTCTGGAGAGATGCCCAGTTTCTGAGCTGAAGACCATGCAAATTATGGAGTTTGCCCTTGGGACTGTGCTATCGGAAAGTGGTCTATCTTCTAGCCCTTCAGGACACCAGGGAGATGTACTCACATTATCATGGGAGAGCAGTGATGGGGCGGGGGCAGCAGCTCCATGTCTCCCGCAATGCCTACCCCTACTGGGATGTCCCTCAGTAGATAAACCATCACCCACTGCCCCTGCTCTTCTCCCATGCTTGGTGTTTGGCTTGCGTGCCATGCTATAGGTACGCCGTGGGGCGCTGGAGAAGATGCACTTGCCTTTTGTTACATTTGACCTCATGGGAGTACAGAGTAATAGATTGGTGACAGCTACTCACATTCTGCGGACAATGTAAACTCAGGAGTCCAGTGTGGCTACAACTAAGCAGCTACCCTATTCTTCTGGTTGTCACCTGTATCCCAACCTCTCAGCCACCAGAGCAAGCCATGGAGAGAGGGCTCTCGCTGCTGCCCTGAGGCATGCACACTCAACCTGAAGCTACTTTGTCAAGCAGTAGGACGATTTGTGGCAATATGGGTTTTCATCTAAAACCAACTCCAGGCAGCTAAAACTCTTCAGTTATTTTGTGAACATGAATTCACATGCAGAGCTGGTAACAAGGGCTAAGCATGAACGGAGTAGACCTAGGTGTTCCTCCCTAGCAGGAGGGGCTGATAAGCCACTGGCTTGCAGCCTATGAGCTGGACACAGAATATGCCAGCTGTGCAGATGTCACCCATGCCTGTGACACCACAAGAGGGGTAGGGCTGTGACAGTGAACTCTGGGAATATCACATATTCCTCAAAAAGACAAAGTTAAAAACCAGTATTGGAGAAAGCCTTGCCTGCATGAACCAGTGCATCCTCTGAGCAGACCCAGGTCCCTGCTGCTGCTACTGCTGCTGGGTATTAAGAAATTATTTCATCAAGCCGGGCAGTGGTGGCGCACGCCTTTAATCCCAGCACTTGGGAGGCAGAGGCAGGTGGATTTCTGAGTTCGAGGCCAGCCTGGTCTACAGAGTGAGTTCCAGGACAGCCAGGGCTATACAGAGAAACCCTGTCTCAAAAAAACCAAAAAGAAAAAAGAAAAAAAGAAATTATTTCATCAAGGAATTGTAGGTACTGCAGGGTAGACTGCAGTAAGCACATGTCTATAGTCCTCAGAGCCTCTCGGGAGCTGATGTGGACCAGGCCTCAGTGCAGCAAAGCTATCTATTCACAGGGAGTTTCTCTCAGGACTTACAGCCACGAAACAGACTTCAGGGACTCATCTTTCACTAAGGAGAAAGGTCAAAATCCAGAGGTATCTAGTGATCTGCCCCAGGCTGCACAGTGGTGGAGTGCCAAACCATGATGGGGCTTCTAGTATGTTCTCAACCCAAACTCTGGATTCCAGAAATACAGATACAGAATATCTGGTACAGGCCAGAATTTAGGAAATTGTGGTAGCCAGTCTGGAAAACCTCCCAGCTTTCATCCTCTGGACCAGTATAGTCTGATGATATGTGGCTCTGAGATGTGTGTGCCCCTGCTTGGAGGCAGAGTGCATATTCTTATTCAAGATGACACAGTTGATAACCTCCCTCCCAGTACCCCAGGCCCTCAATACCATGCCTCCAACAATCCCAGGAGAGGATGGCAAGGAATCCTGAGGGCAGCTGGGAGGAGAGTTCTGGGGTGAGGCTCTGGATGGACTCAAACCCCAGCACTAGAAAAGAAGAACCAATCTTGGGGTACTCCGATTCATCTGGGGTTAGCGAGAGCTGGTGAGGCACACCTTTACTGAGAAGGCTCAGGCAGGAGTGCTGAAAGTAAACCAGTGTCTCCAATGGGTAGAACTGAGAGCCATTGTCTGCAGATTTAGAACCACAGAGATTGCACTCAGAGCTTCTCTGTCCCCGTCCTCACCCTTGTGGCGCGTCTAGGCCAGCTAAGAGGCACCGTCTCATCCCTGCATTGTGTGCAAGGGGTGGAGGGGAAGGGTTTGAATTGAATGTCTTTAGGTTACGACACAAGGATTCCAGGACTCTAGCAGGGCATCACTGATCCTTGAATAGTCCAAATAGCTGGTGGGGGGGGGGGAACCATGAGAGTGAGGGGTAGGGTGAGAGAGAAGCTCCAGGAAGTGTGGGGTCATGATGTGCTCTGCACATGGTGGCAGTGAAGAGGACACTGCAGACATGCCTCATCTTCCCGAGAGTTCTATCTGGGTGTAGTATGAACTCAGACCAGATGGAGCTAGGAAGGGCAGGATAGTGAGTCCTAGGGGTCACGGGAAGAGGTCTTTTACCTGCTGGGCTCATGGCCCAAGCATCTCTCAGCAGCATCTCATCAATAGCCAGGCTGGCTGCCAACATAGACCAGAACACCTATCCTGGAAGTACAGAAAGGGCTTGAACATGCCAGGGCTGTAGTTGTCCTGCCTGTCCTCTGGGAAGAAGTGTCCCCTTTGTCTCTTCCCTTGCTACAAGCTTAGAAGACCCCCAGGAGGCTAGGAAGACCAGACCGAAGCCACAACAGGAAGACTGCCTATGGAGTTATTTCTAAAGAGGATGATTATCTGAAACAGGGTGGCTTAGAGTGTCAAATGCATTGCAGGAGAGGGGAACTGAAAGCAGAGGAGGAGGAGGAGGAGAGGAATAGGAGGAGGAGGAAGAGGAAGAGGAAGAAGAAGAGGAAGAGGAGAGGAGGAAGAGGAGGAAGAAGAAGAGGAGGAACGGAGGAAGAAAGGGAGGAAGAGGTAGCCAGACTTAGGTAGAATATCCCAGAGAGGTTCTGCTGACCAAGTACTGGACTCAGATCCTATTAGTCTACTGATGCCAGGACAATGGCAAGAGACAATCTGGCTTTCTCTTGCCATTCTGCCCCCTTCCCACTGAGCTTTGGACAGGACTTTATATCAAGGTTTTCAGTTGGGGTGCCACCCTCTGCGCAGGCTCAGAGCACTGCAAAGAATGTGCTTATCTATGCTTCATACTCATCTTAAGCCTAGCTTCTATCTGAAGCCATCCTGACCCATCTCCAGGGAATGAGGCTAGCTCCTGTGTGCACCAGGCTTAGTAGTGGGCCCTGAATATTGAGAACACTCATCTTTTAGACTCATTACTTAGCCCTTTACCTGTTTAGTTACACAGATGCAGACCTACTAGATTGTAGCATTTGGGGTCAGGCTTGTATCCTAGAAATATCTGTCTCCAGTACCGGGTATACAGGAGGTATTCATTCAATAAATGCTCACCAGATGAGAGAGTGTCACCTCTATGATTCAGAGATGATCATATATGGACACAGTCATTTTCTTTGCCTAGGATCCTTGTATAGAATCATCACAATGATCTTACTTTATTGAGGAGTGAGGGGGTGAGCTGAGTACACAGGCCAACATCCAACATGGAGGATGCCTCTTGAAGGCCTCCATGGAGATGAAATATGTCCTAAGTCTCAAAGGACTCTGTGGGGAGTGTTCCTATGCTCTAAAATCCAATGGCAGTTGTTATGGGAAATAGTGTGAGGTAGAAAAAAACCAAAAAGCATTAGTGCTCAGGGTGTCTGATTTTTCCGTTTCTGCTGAAAGATTTGGATTGCTGAGGTCAGGGAAGAAGAGGCCAGTGAGGGGTGTAGGCAGCTCTTCCCTGCCCACCTGAGCCTGGGCCCCCTTCCCAGGAGGTCTCTGTGACGTCCCTGAAGGTGTGGGGTCTAGATCTGGGCCGTTGAGCATTCCACACAGATGATGAAGCTGCATCGTTAGGACTCCGTGTATGGGAGGAGCGGTGGGCGGGAAAGACGTTTTCTACGGCTTCGCCTCAGCTAAGAATACTATGTTTTTAAAGCTATTTAGGAGCAATGGGAAGGAAGGAACATCAAGCACAGATCAGCTAATGAATGAGACCTGGGAGCCTCCTACAGAGCAGGCAGTCATTTCCCCACAGCTCCTGCAGGGGGAGTGATGGGCACAGCTCCTGTTAGCCCCTCACATGGAACAAGCTCCAGTCCTGTTCTGTGAAGTGAAAAAAAACAAAGGGGAGGCTTGCAAACCAACTCTGTCTGGTGTGCACCTTTAGACACTCATGCCTTTTACCCTGGCCCTACCTTCTTCAAGACTGACTGCTCCTAGGATGTTACCCAATAGGAAACTGTCCCTGGAGACTAGCAAGAGTGACATGTACAAAACTAGCCGTTCCTTTCCTTTTCTGGCTGCCTGACAGGTGGGGTTCAAGCATTCCAAGCATCCCCCACACCGAGGATCCTGAGAGACTTGGAATTCAGAATCTGCAAAGGGTCTGACACCCTATCTATCTTCCTCAGAGCACCTGCCCCACATAGTCCAAGAGGTTAATATGGAGCAGAGAGAGGATTTGAACCCAGGTTCCAAACCTGTGTTCTTCATCTGACACAGAGCTGCAGAAGCACGATTTGGTGCACATGTGTGTAGGCACGTGTGAGTGCAGTGGGTGGACACGTGTGTAACAGCAGAGAACAGCCTCAGCTGTCACTCCTCAGGGGTCTTCTTTTGTTTGTTGTTTTGTTTTGTTTATTGAGATTAGAACTCTCTGAGTGGAATAGGCTAGCCCAGCAGTGAACTCAACTATCAACCTATCTCCACCTCCTCAGGGCTGGGCTTACAAGCAGGTGCTACTTGCTTTAGCTTTTCCTAGAGATCAAACACGTCCTCATGCTTGCAAGATAAGCACTTCACTAGCTGTGTCATCTCCACAGCCTTCTAAAAGGCCTCAAGGGTTTTATGGGCATTAGTTTTTTATGTAAGGTGGGATCAGAGCCACTGTCTAAAAGCAATAACCACTAGATTATCCTTCCACCTCTCTCTTGGGTTCAAAGGGTAGTGTTGGCAGAACTGGTCTTTCCTGTCACTCTCAGACACTCACAGCCATGCACCCTGCTGTCCTGGCTTCCTCACCTTGGGGCCCTCCTGCTTTACCTTTTTCTGGGGAAGCAGCTCTGTGCAGTTTTCACTTGTTTGACGCTTTTGCCAGCTTCAGGTTTCAGTCTAAATCCTATCTGCTTACAGTGCCTCCATCGGCCTTATCTGAAAACACCTTTGTTTGTCCCCATTACGCACTTAGCCATCCACATGGGAGTTTGCTGGCTGGCTCATTGCCTGCTTCCTTTGCCTGGAAGGAGGGCCGTGGTCCAACTTGTCTATCATCACATACATCACAGGTGCTACACGCAGCCCCAGAGCTCTGTTGCAAAGGAGGGCATGCTTCAATTCAGATGCTAACAAAAATGTGCCCAGCTCCCTGCGCATGCTGTGGGGGTGGCAGGGGAAACACACTGCTCCTTTGCAGAAGCTGTGGCAGGTAGGAGTAGGAGCAGGAGATGGAGGCAGAGCTGTGATGGTAAGAAGGGGCCAGGCTGAATAAACACAGGAAGTTCCTGGGCTCGGCTGTATGTTGTGCACCTCTCTAATGCTCAGATTATGGGATGGGCAGATTTCTGTTGGGTTTCCACCTTCAATGTGATTACACCCCTGTTGCATCTAGCAAGCAGCTACTGAAGTCACTCAGTGGATTTGCTCTAGCAATTTTAGAATGCAAGTGGGAGAGAGAATGTTCTTATTTTTGCCACTTTCCAGGTTCTGCTCCCAGTCTTTCCTTCTGGCCATTACATCACGATCTGGGTGTTTCAGATTCTTTTGCAACCTGTTCTGTCTTAAATGAGAAACACTCTGATCAGACCTTGTCTTCCTTCCCTCCCTCTCACCCAGCTTCCCAGGCAGCTTCAACTCTGGAGGACATGGGGCGAAAGGAGGAGGAGGACTGTGGCTCCTGGAAGAAACAGACCACCAACATCAGGAAAACCTTCATCTTCATGGAAGTGCTGGGATCGTAAGTCCTGGGGCTGGGCCTCAGAGGGCTGGGCTGCCTGCTGTCGGGGAGGAGGCCGTCAGTCCCTGGAACTTCTCTCTCGGTTGCAGAATTTTATGGCCTTGGGATTCAAGGTGCATAAAAGGTACCTGTTACTTTAATGCACTGGAACCCTCAGGAGATACCACTCCATACCTCCAGACTCTGCATCCTGAGACAGAACATATTCCTAGATCTGTGACAACTTGAAGATTCCTGACCTAATCAGGGATTGAGGAGGATTTCCCCATAGCCAGTGTCTTTGGAACATTTTTCCTGGGCCTCCCTTCCGGCTTCCCCATTTCCTCTGTCATGTAACCAAGCCAACCTCAATGTCCACTTCCGACAGAAGAGAAGGGGCGTTTTGGCCAGAGAGCAGGAGGATTCCTCCCCCCCATTACCCTCCCTTCACCCCTCCTCTTCTCCTTATTCCAGTGCTTTACAAATGCTGGAGCCCATGGTGTCTGAGCCTCCCCTTGATAGCAATCACACGGCTGGCTGACTCCATGTGAGGCTACATGTCTGGGGCAGACTTCCCATTCACTCCTGCCTGTCCCCAGGAGGTCACAGGCTCTGACAGAGGCCAGCCAGCAGCTCCAGTCACCAGTCTTTCCCTCTTTGGAGCACCAGCTGGTCAGCTAATGAGCCAGGGATAATTGGACCTATGCAAGCGAGGCGTCCACAGGCTGCTCCCTCGAGCAAGCTTTCTAGCCAGTGCAGTCAAAGTGTCACTTGACCCAGCCCTGGCCAGGAGGCTATCGACTCAGACGATGGCAGAAGTGCCCACACTTTCTGCAGACAGACGGGTACCAGGCACCACTGTGAGGAGACTGAGGCTGTCCCCACAAAGAGAGATGTATGGCTCTGCACACACAGGAGGGCACAGTGTCAGTGCTGGTTGTCAGAGCCCTCGCCTTCCTTCAAGGGTCTTGCCAACATGGGGGTGGCTAGAAAGTGGCAGCTGGCAGGAGAGACACAAGGAACACAAGTGAATCAGAAATCATTTGCTAAGCAGCCCTAAACTAGAGAGAGGTGGAGCAGGAAGCCCAGGCTAACAGAAGCTGATGCCACACTGTCTGCTGGAAGGCACTCCAGGGCAGACATGCCTTCTCTCCTGGTACTCGGGGATGCCTGCCACCACAGTACCATGCAAACCTTAGAGGGACTCAGGAGCTCTCTGAGAGCTGTGGCATTAGCTCAAAGTAGCTTAGACACAAGGAAAAGGCGGGATGAACTCAAATGAAATCCCTGCTCTGAAACACAATTGTTAACACTTCACTGCTCAACCATCCCTGTATCCATTAGGTCCACACCTGCAGATTCAGCCATCAGAGAGTCAAATATAGCAGGAGGAAAAAAAAAATGTATCTGTCCTGGACACATACAGGTTTTCTCCTGTTCTCATTCTCCCAGCAGCACAGCACAGCACAGCACAGTGGTCAGCTCAGCGCAGCGCAGCGCAGTGCAGCACAGCACAGCACAGTGGTCAGCACTGCACAGCGCAGCACAGCACAGCACAATGGTTGGCACATCATTCACCTCCAAAGCTAAGATTCTATTGCAAATCATCATCAAGATCCAGCTTCCACCCCTAGCTTACCTGACATTCTGATGACTGATGTACACAACCCTTCACCCCTGGAGCAGGTCAAATCCTTCCGGGTCCCATCCATCATGCCCCAGAATCCACAGACACTCCAGAAATGAAGGAGAAGTGGGCTGCCCTTGTCTTCTGGGGTCAGAATCAGGATGCTCGCCAGCCGTGCATTGATAAAACATACCCGTAGTTCCAGCTATCTGAGAAACTGAGGCAAGAGGATCACATGACCCTAGGAATTTAAGAGCAGTCCAAAAGTAGTAAGACTTCATCAAATTAAATTAAATGATTCACAAACAAAAGCTAATTAAACTGATCCAGGAGCTTTCTTTTCTTATTGTATGTGAATCCGTGCAATCCCGCTACCACCACTGGCCACACGGCACCACAGTGATGGGAAGTGCATCAGCTCTGGTGAGCCTTGATGGGGTTTGCCATGTGGAGAAATATCCACATCTAATACAGAGTCTTTGGGATTGCCTGGTCCCCACATCTGTGCATGTGATCTGCAAGGGAGAGACCATTTGGGTATGTCAGATTCGGCAATGGGTTCTCCCATCCCTCTGAGTTCACGTGTGGCGATGGAACTTGTCAGCCGTATATTCCTTTTCTACACTTCCCCTTGGTTTCTGGCATGCTCTCTTCAGGCAGAGCTACATTTTCTGTCTTGACCTCTTCCCTACAGAGGAGCTTTCTCAGAGGTGTTCCTGGTGAAGCAAAGAGTGACTGGGAAGCTCTTCGCCCTGAAGTGTATCAAGAAGTCACCAGCCTTCCGGGACAGCAGCCTAGAGAATGAGATCGCTGTGTTGAAAAGGTGAGTGGGGTTGGCGCTGAAAGGGGCTGGGGGGTGGGCAGGTGCAGCTGTGAGATTCCCCTGCCCTTCCCAATTACCTTTATGGCAAATGAGCTGGTTTCCACAGCTGTGGGTATCGTGCCCCAAATTGTTGTGCAGGTTAGTCAGCAGATGTGCCACATGATTGTTTCCCAGCAAACGACTAGTTGAATTCACTGGTTCAAACGTGCAGGCCAGAGAGTGATCAGTCAGAGAGTCAAAAGCCAGCTCCTGGCAACAGCAGGAAGAATCAATAGCTGATGAGGCAGCAGGAATCGTGCTGGCTTCCATCCATCCATCTTCTCATTAGCCTTGGTTGGATCCAGAGAAAACCCACAGCTGGGAAACTGCCTGAGGCTACACTGACGCATCACCAGTGCTCACAGCGAGACTCTTGCAGCGAGCCTGTGGAATGCCTGTGACATTTTAAAGTGTGACAGGTGACCCTCGATCAGAACCATTTGAAGAGCAGGCATTGCCCAGGAGCCCACATTGCCCAGCTGAAGAGAACACTCATAATTACGTTCTCTCCTTCATCTTCTGCAATCCAGTAGAAAGAAGCTGTGGAAGAGACAGGTTCATGTTTGCTGGCCCAGGTGCCCGATGAATGTGAATTATTAGATATGTTTTCAAAGAAGAAAGATTTTGATGAACGAGTGGAATATTGTGAACAAGGAGGCAGTGCAGAAAGGAAATTCAATAGTTTTTTGCAAACTTTTGTGCAGAATCATAGAAGTGTATGGAGAGTCTGTCCTAGAGTCACCACAGCTTTGAGTGGGCAGCATCAAGGACAGGCAATGAGAATAGAATATCAAGTGGAACAAGGTTGGCACAGGGTCCTAGGATCAAGGATGCTGGCTTTATTCTATGAACAAAGAGAACTGATGGAGGACTTGGGGTAAGGAAACAGAATTGGTTTAATAATAACCCTCCCTTAGGTGTGGGGGAAGGTGGGTGAGAACACCAGCCTAGAAGGTGGGAGACCCATTATAAAACCCTCATAGCAATTTACAAAGGTTTAAAACCCTGAGTGGTAGGTTTTGTGAAGACAGGAAGACTGGACACAAGCCATCTCAAGGAAAGAAACGATCCAGTTTGGGGTTAGCTAACAAGAGTGCAGAAGAGCCGAGCATTTAAAACGATCCTGAGACTAAGCCAAGTTCCCACTAAATAGAAAGCAATGCTGTTGATCAAAGTAAAGAACAAAAAAAGCCTAGACTTCAAGGAAACTGGAAGAAACTGGTTGGAACATATAGACCATAGATGTCTCTATGTAGATTATCTCTATATGGAAGAGCCTGGCGGGCACCCTATAGTGATCTTTCTTACTGCACTGTATCAATAGCCTAGACATTCAGCGCACATCAGTTCGTTGCAGGAACAATCAGAAGTTAATGTGGGCATTGCCGGCATGTGAGGGTGGTGGAGTCCTTGGAACCACAGTATCAGCTCTGGGATTTAAAGATACCTTAAATCATACAGCTACCACTGGACTAGACCTTCCCCCAAACACTATATCTTGCATTTTCTTTTATAAAAAAGATTTTAAAATGTTTCCAATGTATTTATTATTATTGGGTGTGTGCGTGTGTACATGCTGAGTGGGGCAAGCGTCATGGTGGGCATGTGGAAGTCTGAGACCCTTCACATGGGCTTAGGGATTGGAATCAAGCCAGTGCCTTAATCACTGAGCCATCTGTGGTTTTCAACATATGAGAGAGATGCACTTTTCAAACCCAAACCAACCAACCAAACCATAGAAGTGACGATCTGAGAAAGCCAGATAAAGCTAAGATGTGCATGCCAGAGTCAGGGAAAGTCCTGGGCCCATTTAACTCAGCTGCAGCCTCCTGGAGGCAATCATCCTCCCCAGGCATCCATAGAACAGTCCTCTGGCCTGTCAGGATTCTTCTGCTTAACACTAGGGCAGGACATCACAACAACCCTGGACCAGACTATTTTATGTTGAGGGTGGTCTGTACATTGTGGGCTGTTTAGCAGTCTTTCTACCTCTACCTTGTAGGTGAGGGTGGCAGCCCCAGCCCCCACTAATAACAAAATTATGTTTCTGGAGGGGTGGAGCGGTGCTCATCAGTTAAGAGTACATAGTGCTGTTAAAAAGGACCTAGGTTTCGTTCAAAGCCCCTATATCAGTGACTCGCAAGCACCTGTAACTCCAGTTCTGGGGCATCTAACACCCTCAGGCCTCTGTAGCCATCTGCAGGTATATGGTGAACAGAAATTCACACAGGCCCTTATACATGTATACAGATACACACATACATGTGCACACACACAAATAAATACTTTTTTTTAAAAGAAAGTTATTTTAAAAGAATATGTGGCTGGCTATGGTGGTAAATGAGCTGAGTACTTGGGAGACAGAGGAGGAGAGTCTGTACAAGTCTGAGGCCAGCCAAGTATACATGATGAGTTCCAGACTAACCTGAGCTACATAGTAACACGCTGCTTTAAAAAAAAAAAAAAAAGGAAGAAAGAGAGGAGGAGAGAAGGGAAGGACCCAAACCCACAATGCAAAGAATAGTTAGAAAGATAAATACATGCTTTGAAAATAGATATAAGATAAAATAGATGAGGGATAGATAGGAGACAGATAAAGATAGATAAATTGATTGATTGATATATAGATAGATGATACACGGACAGACACATGTCCTTTAAGGGGTAATATCATTTCTATGGAGTGTCTTATTCCCTAAAAAATCAGCATCTGCCATTTTTCATATCTCAACACGCTTTTTGTGGTTACTTATTAATTATTTTCTTGTTACTGTGACAATCTTAACACCCGAGGAAGTGACTTTAAAAGGAGGGCTTGTTTTGACTCACAGCTTGAAGGATCCAGTCTATCATGGAAAGGATGGTAGGCATGACATGGGCACACTGCCCACAGTCAGAAGCCGCCACTGGGCACCTGACACAGTAGAAGTGAGCCACTGACCCATGACACCCACTCCCGTCAGGAAGCAGCCATGGGCACACTTATCCCAGTCAGGAAGCCAAGCCACTGGGCACACTGTATCCACCCACAGTCAGGAAGCGAGCCACTGGGCACACTGTATCCACAGTCAGGAAGCCAACAGCCACTGCCCACATCGGATACCACCCACAGTCAGGAAGCCCGAGCCACTAAGGGCACACTGTATCCCAGTCAGGAAGCCGAGAGATGTATGCAGTGCTCTGCTCACTGTCTTCTTTATTCAGTGTGGACTCCCCGCCATGGGATCGTGGTCCCACGTAACAAAGGAGCACTTTCATCCTCAACTGCTTTGCCCCATCAGCAAGGCTTCTCTGAGACACTGTCCCTTTACACATTGCCATCCAAACAATTGATACAAACAAACTTTGAATCTGATCCAAACTTTTGTTTGGATCACCTGAACCCGGTACTCATCACAGAATTCCTGTCTTCCTCAGGATCAAGCATGAAAACATTGTGACCCTGGAGGACATCTATGAGAGCACCACCCACTACTACCTGGTCATGCAGCTGTAAGTGAAGATGACCCTCACCCCCACAGAGGCCTGGGAGGGGAGGAGCAGGGGAGAGCAGCTGCCAGATACAGTCAAGAACTAGCTTCAGAGGCTCTGAAATGCTGTCCTTCCGGGCCCCTGCTTCCAGTGCCGGGTTGAGGGTCACATGGGCTGACTATTGAGTTGTTCTGCCAGCGCAGGTTTGCAGTTGTTGGGGTATTTCCTATGAGCAGACAATAGCTGTTCCCAGTCTTTGCTGCCTATAAGGCCTTCTGAGACATCCCAAGCTCTCAGTCACTGAAGGGGAGAATTTCAGGCATAACGTAAATCCCAGAACCTTTCTTTGACATCACTTTAATGTGTCTGTTTCTATGGACTTGATGGTAAACATACTAACATCATTTAAGGATCAACTGTAAGAGTAGACATCTCAGGTAGATGATTTCAATTCAGTTTAAAGAACAAATACTCAAGAGAGATCTGCTTGAATTAAATGCAGGCTATGTGGTATATCCTTCTGTGAGGCAGAAATGGTTCTTCAGTAGAATGGTCTCTATCTGTCACTGTCACAGCCAAGTAGGAGTTGCACCTGCTTTGTGTGGTGCCAGGGGCAGAGATGCTGGAACTGCACAGTGTCAGGCTTAACATGATATCTAGAGATATCAAGAATATACTCAAGGAGAACATAATCTCTCATCAGAGATGGTGAGTTCCCTAGCACTCCATTCATCCAGTACTGGTTGAAAACTTCTAGAAACATAGTATAGATGATTTCAAGGATAATGGAAGGTCAGGCTTTATCTTGAAGCTCTAAAGTCCTCTTTCCCATTTTCCATTCAAGTTTTAAAATACATCTATGTCCCCATCTGAAATTTCAGCAGCAAGTAGCCCAGTTTTCCCTAACAAAGAAAGAAGTTCCATTGTAAATGTGTGCAATTAATTCATTTCCACACTGTGTCCATTTCTAGTCCATGCCCAGGTAAGCAACAAAGGTATCCTGAAGGAATTCTAGCTTTTCCAGGTACTCTAATCAAGGCTAATTGAATTATAAATAGAAGATTCCAAAAAGAGAGCAACCAACATTTGAACCAAATGACCCCTAGTGATATATCGGATATCCAGAAGGAGTGTACTGAGCCAGCAATGAGCGCTCCACCTCACTTCAGGGCGCCTGCCTGTGCTTACAGCCCATGGCTACAGAGAAGTGGTTGGGCTTTGACCTGCTATGGAATCAGATTCTTGTACCCACAGTGTTTCCGGAGGTGGCTTTTGACCGGATCCCTAGAGCGTGGTGTCTACACAGAAAAGGACGCCAGCCTGGTCATCCAGCAGGTCTTGTCTGCAGTGAAATACCTTTCATGAGAATGGCATCGTTCACAGAGATCTAAAGGTGATGGGGCAGGGGTGCTGGGTGGGAAACATATGTCACATGAGAGAGTTGGCCTGGTTGGACTCAACCTACTTCTGGCCTGGCCTCTTCTGCCTAAGACTCCTGATGACCATTGTTCAACTGCACCTTGGCCTTTCCAGGGACCTATAAATGTTCTCTCATTACAATGTCAAAGTGACCCACAACCACTGTCAAATTCAAGCTAACAGTCACTAAGGGTCTAAACCACAGTAGGCATGGCAATAGGCTTTAGGGGATAAGAGACAGTTAGCCAAAGGTTGGGGCCCTCAAAATGCAGTCTGGAGTAGTTGTGAGTCAGTAGAAGCAAAGATAAGACTATTAAGCAAGACACAGAGTCCTAGGATTCAGAAGCAAGGGCACAGATGGGAGGGAGGTGGGGAAAAATTAGGGAAAGGGGCTGTGGCCTCTGAGTTGGGGAGCCCAGGGCTTCGCTTCCTAGGAAAACCCATATCAAGGACACACTGCTCAGGAAGTCCCTTTCTAAGGCTGTGTGTCTTCTTTGGCAGCCTGAAAACCTGCTGTACCTCACCCCTGAGGAGAACTCCAAGATCATGATCACTGACTTGGGTCTATCCAAGATGGAGCAGAATGGAGTCATGTCACGGCTTGTGGGACCCCAGGCTATGTGGGTGAGTCCAGGGGGGACAGAGGGGAGCCATTTGTCTGTTTAACCACTCGTGTTGTACTAGCTTTCTGTTGCTGGTGATAAACACCACGAACAAATGAGGAAAGGACTTGTATCTTATCTTACAGTCCATCATGAAGGGAAGTCAGGGCAGGATCTCAAGAAGGAAACATAGGATCTGAACATAGGAACTGAAGCAGAGGCCATGGAAAGATGCTGCCACTGGCTTACACCCCATGGCTTGCTCAACCTGATTTCTTATACCACCCAGGACAAATTGCCAAGGGAAGGAACCACACACAATAGGCTGGGTATCTCATCTCACATCAATCCTAAGTCAAAAAATGCCCCACACACTGGCCCACACAAACCAATCTGATGGAGACAACTCCTGAAGTGAAGTCCCCTCTTCCTGTAACTCTAGCTTGGGACAAGTTGACCAGCACAGCAATGATATAACTCACAGAGAAAAGTGACTGTGTACAGACATGTCCATCCATCTGACTCTAATCCTGTTCTTTATAAGGCTGCCTCAACCCTTCCAGGAGATTCTAGGCACTCTTTCACTGTGACAACCCTGTGATTGGCAGAGAGCTGAGGAATAGGGCACTCACCCCATCTTTTCCTCCTACACTAGAACCTCCACCTGCTAGGAGTCGGGTCCACATGATGATGAGTTTTGGCCCAAGGGGGATGGGGCCCTCCTGTAACTCCACGAAGCACATGGGGGTGGGGAAGCAGGGCATTGTTCCCACTCGGCTGCCAGGACTCCTGAAGAGAGAAGTACCTGCCCAGACACTTGGTGTTAGGAGTCCTAGGATCTGAGAGAGGAAGGGAAAGAGAATATTTAGCTAGCCATCACCTGACGGCTCAGGAAAGTAGGAGGCAGAGCCCAGACTTCCAGGAAGAACCTGCTCTCTCCCACAGGAAGTTTAGTCACTCACCTAAAGATGTAGAATTCTGTGGATACTAAACCCAGTACTGGGGTGGACTCAGAAGGCAGGTCTGTCTGCCTGGCTCTCCCAATCAGAGGGAAGCATGGCTCATGGCCTTACTGAGCCCTCAAGTTCATGCACTAGGCAAGTATCAGAGATGAGTAAGTCCCAGCCACCTTCTGGGAGCTTCCTGAGATGACTAGAGTAGTGAGCTTTTGCCTTCCAGGGTGGTATGGAGAGACCATACCACCCTGCAGATCCCTGCTCTGAAGACCAAGACTGCTCGATCCTTGCCCTGAGGGTCTTTCATATGAGTAACACAGTCAGGTGTTACTCTTATTAGTCTGATGGGAGCGACAAAGCTGGAGAAACTCTGGGCTAATGAAGGAGTCAGAAACAGATTATGGGAACTCCTAGATCCATGAAGGAACAGGTGTCTCCTCTCAGGAAAAGAGTTAGAGGGCTTGGGGAGATGCAGTCCCCACCTTTGGGGCGTTTTCAGTCTCATGGATGTTCCTACCCTACCCTTCTATCCCTACTTCCATCCCTTTCCTGTTCTCTACTCCTCTCTCGGGCCTCCTCTCTTGTCCCTAGCCCTGAACCTACGATTGGTTTCCTACAGCTCCAGAAGTGCTGGCCCAGAAGCCCTACAGTAAGGCTGTGGACTGCTGGTCCATTGGTGTCATCACATACATACGTGAGTAAAAGCTGGTGTCAGTGCAGTCCCTGAAAATCACAGGATCTGCTTACCTCTTCTCCTCCCAGGCATCTATTCATGCATGTGTGAACACACACACACACACAGATGGGGAGGGGAGGGGCAAGGGGAGGGGGTAGGGAAAGGGGAGAGGGAGAGGGAGAACAGAGAGAAGGAGAGGGAGGGAGGGAGGGAAAGGGAAGGAGAGAGAGAGAGGGTGGAGAAGGGACAGAGGAGGGAGGGAGAGGGGGGAGAGAGGGAGAGAACAAAAGAGGCTCACTTATGTACATAGCTGTAGTACTGAGCTCCACCAAGCCCTGGACACTGCACTCACCATTGGGCTACCCTCCCGGAGCACTGCATTCCTATCCTCTGTACAAACATGAGGCCAGTCACTCTGTAGAACCATTAAGAAAATGAGACATCAAGGCCTAGAACCCTCGTAGGCTGAAGTACCCCAGCTCCCCCGACCCAGCAGTGACACCATCCAAAGGCAACATCATAATAAACTAGAGGTTCTCATGGCATTTCCTCTCCTCCACACATGCTCAGGTGCTCTGTTTCCTAGCCTTCCCATGGGGTCTCCCCCAACATCCCCCCCCCATAGCGGCCAGCTTTGTTCTTAGGGAAATAACACTTGTCTCTTGGTGTGGATTCTGTTAAATTACTCTCTACTCACTTGCTCAGTGTCTGAGTCACCTCCTAGGGTATGGCTGGAGGGATGTAGCTCAGTTGGCAGCTGCCCGCCTAGCATGCATGAGACCCTGAGTTCAATCCTAGCACAGTATAGACACCTGACTGGTAGGAAGAGGACTAGAACAATAACTCAGCAGTTAAGAGCACTTGCTGCTCTTCCAGAAGACCCACATCAGGCCTGTAATTCTATCTCCAGAGGGATCTGATGGCCTCTTCTCGCCTCTGTATATACCTGCATATATATGACACACAGACATGCATAAACATAAAAAAAATGAAAATAAAACATCGCTTTGAAAAGAACAACCTGGGCAAGGTAGCACACTATGCAATCCTAAGATTCAGAGACAGAGGGAGGAGCAGGAGTTCAAGACCATCCTTAGCTACACAGTTTGAAGTTGACTTGGGCTACGTGAGACCCTGTCTCAAAGAGTAGAACAAAACAGCTTAATCCCTTATGACGTTCCTCATTCTTTGAGGGGAACACCCAAGAGCCAGAGGAAGCGAAGGTCCAGCGGAAGACCTGCAAAGGGCCCTTCCAGAGAGCCCTCTCCAGGTCTCAGCTCCGCATGTGCTCTTCGTGGGAATAGGCAGGCCTACCCCATATTCCTACCTCCACACTGCTGGTCGGAGACCTTCATTGACTGAACTGTGCAGTGAGGCTAGATAAGGTGGTCCAGGAGGGGACTGCCTAACAGACGACCTCTTCCCTGTCTTCCTGCAGGTTGTGTGGGTATCCCCCTTTCTATGAAGAAACAGAATCAAAGCTTTTTGAGAAGATCAAAGAGGGTTACTACGAGTTTGAGTCTCCATTCTGGGATGACATTTCTGAGTCAGGTGAGCATGAAGGATAAAGAGAAAATATCTTAACGGAGAGGACAGTCCCTGGGCTCATAGAGCAGAAGCTGCCAGGGAGAGTGGAGAAGTCTTTCCCGGGTTCAAAGGGGAAAGTATTTGAAGCAAGGAACCCAGAGATGGAGGGTTACAGGCCGGAGCACAACCTGAGATTAGGTACCAGAAAGAACTGACCCTGACGTGGGAGAAGGTGGCATGCGTGTTGTGTGTGAGGGGAGCATACACCATGCGTGTTGTGTGTGAAAAAAAAATGAGCCAAGTCTGCTTGTGGAGCCCGGTAAGTGGTGATCAGAGCTGGAAGAAGCCAACACTCACATGTTAGCCCATGTGTTTACCAGCAAGCGCATGCACACGATGTGGCGTGACGTGACTGGCAAGGTTCCCCTGTACGTGTGGGTGAGGCTGCTTGGAGCTCTCTTCTTGGTGGCTTATGCCGGGTTGTTAGGTAGTTTGGATTTTTTTTTTAAGACTCTTAAAGCTATCTCTCTAGAATATTAGCTAAGGATGCATTCACTGCCTCCCACTAGCCTGGAAGTGAATTTCTTTCAGTCATGAAATCTGGTCCTAGCTGAGTCTCTGATATTCCCCTTAGCCAAGGATTTTATTTGCCATCTGCTGGAGAAGGACCCAAATGAACGGTACACCTGCGAGAAAGCCCTCAGACACCCCTGGTGAGTAAGAACTGGGGCGGGCTGTGTGTTCTCCTTCCCGGTTCCCAGAGCCAAGCTAACTCCCAGGGTCCCCTGGAGCCAGCTGCCCTGAGACATCAAAGCCAGCGTTCATCAGGCCCAGGTGGCCGGCACACAGCACTGAGTTGGGACCGTGTGGCCTGCAGGGGCCAGCTATGTGCTCTAACCACTTTCAGAAGCAAAGGCCAAGGGTTTGCTGGTGTCAGATCCCTGTGTGGTTCCTAAAGAGGCAGCCTGTGCTGAGGAGCGTGGTGCTGGAGGAGAAGCTCATGGCTGAGTGCCTAGCATGCCGAGCATCAGGAAGCTCAAGTCAGCCCCTAGATCCAAAGATAGTAGTGTGCACACACACACACACACACACACACACGTGTACACACACACAAGCACACGTACATACATGCACACGCACACATACACACAAGCACACACAAGCACACGTACACACACACACACACACACACACACACACCACGCACATGCACACACACTCACACGTACACACACAAGAATGTACACACACATGCACACGTACACACATGCACACACGTATACACACAAAGCACTGTACACACATGTCACAGACACACACACGCACGTACACACACACACACATACACACACACGTAAAGTCACGTGACATGTGACTTTACAAGATGATCAATAGACTCTTGAGACACTCTTTTCATACTACCCTGTCCCCTGCTCAGGAGCCTAGAGTTGTTCCACCTCCTCCCATAGTAAGCATGGAATCCTCACCTCTCCAGGCTCCCCCTGATCTGATCCGGCCTTTTTTCTAGCCAACCACCTCTGATTCAGTCAGACTCAGGAGGTAGACCTCTCCTCCTGCTTCCCTCTCCCCTCACCCCAGACTTTTCCTTTACCACATCTTTGGTCACCACAGAAAGTATCTTTCCTCCTGACTTCCATGTCCAGATCCCTGCCTTGGCTTCTTAGTTCACACAGATCTTCCACTATGCGCCTGCCAGATCTTCCATTTCTCCTTTTAATTACACAGCTTGCCATGAATCTCTCTAGCCCTGGCCTGAAGTGCAGCTAGAGTGGAGGCCCTTGGAAACCAGGGCACTGTCTCTCACTTATTCAGACTCACTGTGGCTGTGCCAGTGCTGTACACATGTCGTGTATCTGAGAACACCTAGAGACAGGTGACATAAGAGGCCGGAGAGAGGAGTAAGGGGCGGCCTCTGTAAGGTGGCCTTGTGGAGGACAGCCCCACAGGGACTTGCTTCTGATCAAGGATAAGGGCCAGGGGAATCAGAGCCGTAGTGACCTATGTTGCCAGGGCTTATACACGTCTGTAAAGGAACGATGGATGAACCGCTGAACTCTGCTCTCAAGGGCACCTATTCATCACCGCTGAGGAACACATAAAGAGCCATAGAAAGAGCCTGTCAGTGCTCATAGCTGCACCAGTCAAGCACTGCTTGCATAAAAGGAAATGATGGGCAGATCGGTCTCCAAGACCACAGTTTGCCAACTCTGTTCTAAAAGGTTTCGGTTTTGCTAAAGCATAAGCCCCTATGACTGCCCAGGAAGATATAGGAGTCCTTTCCTGCTAGAGTCACCCCTCTCCTGGGATATCCTATCAACTGAACATGGCCCTGCATGCACAGAGCCCTGTCCAACTTCTGACTGAGTGCCAGGGTCACCTGGTAACCAAGTCCCCTCCTACATGCTAGGATTGACGGGAACACAGCCCTGCACCGGGACATCTATCCATCTGTCAGCCTCCAGATTCAGAAGAACTTTGCCAAGAGCAAGTGGAGGGTGAGCTGTGCTCAGAGGCTGAGCATGCTGTCCTGGGTCCTGGGAGGCTGGACTGTCTGGGGCTGGTGGATGGGTTTCCTAGGGCATCCCTCTCCCAGGCAAGAGCAGTACCCTGTGCTCTCTGGGAACTGGGAAGTGGGCAGGGTGGTTTCCAGAGGCCCCAGGGAGAAGAAAGCAGGAATCCAGCAGTCTCTGCAAGAGCACATCCAGACACTCCTCTGCCTCCTTAGCAAGCCTTCAATGCAGCTGCGGTGGTGCATCACATGAGGAAACTACACATGAACCTGCACAGCCCCAGTGTCCGCCAAGAGGTGGAGAACAGGCCGCCAGTGTCCCCTGCTCCTGAAGTCCCCAGACCAGCCTCCCACGACAGCTCCATCACAGAGGCCCCGATCCTGGACCCAAGCACACCCCTTCCTGCCCTGACCCGACTGCCCTGCTCACAGAGCTCCCGGCCTTCAGCTCCTGGTGGCCGCTCACTCAACTGTCTGGTCAACGGCTCTCTGCGTATCAGCAGTAGCCTAGTGCCCATGCAACAAGGCTCCCTAGCCACGGGGCCCTGTGGCTGCTGCTCCAGCTGTCTAAATATCGGGAACAAGGGGAAGTCTTCCTATTGCTCTGAGCCTACCCTCTTCAGAAAGGCCAACAAAAAACAGTACGTAGTCTCAGGCATGAGCCTACCCTGCTATCTGTTTCAGAAGCAACAGGAATGACTTGATGAAGAATGGTGATTGCAAAAGCCAGGCCCACTATTAGGTAGCTACAGGGTGGAAGGAACTCTGGGTCCAGGCAAGGGAAACTTCTGCCACCAGCCAGAGAAACCATGCCAGCCGTGTCTCACCTCTGGCTTGAAGTTTGCTCATGTATAAAATGCCTCACTGAGGTATGGGATAGGTCAAGTGGAGGGGCAGGCTGGGCTTCAGCCCAACAGTAGAGTTCTTGCCTCATGTGCATGAGACACCAGTCCTAAGTCCTAAAAAAAGCAAACGACGAATGTGTGAGTAAGAAGTAGTAGTGTTAGATTCTCCGAGTTCCCAGGGCTTTCCTGTTTGGAGAAGGAAGGAAGAAGGGAGCCCTGGAGGTCTTCACAGCACGGTCTACCATCAGAACTTCAGAAAGGGATGACTGAGCAGACACGTCTGTGTGTGTGTTTGTGTGTGTGTGTGTGTGTGTGGTGTGTGTGTAAAGAACATGTTTTCCTTCTTGCCTCAAATAGTTCAAGGACTCTACTCCGTCTCCTTTCAGGAACTTCAAGTCAGAGGTCATGGTACCAGTGAAAGCCGGTGGCAGCACGCACTGCCGGGCTGGGCAGACTGGGGTGTGTCTCATTATGTGATCCCAGGAGCCCATGCAGTTTTCAGGTAAGGTCTGAGGCTGGTGGAGTAGGGGATCTGATGTCTAGAAGGGAAGAGCAACTCCTGGGCTTAAGGGAGGGGATGAAAGCCCTGCAATCACTCAGAATGCTTCCATTTGCAGGAGACATGCCTGGCTCTTCTCTGCCTCTCTAAGCTGGCGTCTGCCCTGAGGAAGGGGAGCAGTGAAGCAAGGATAGCCAAAGCACCTGGTCTGAGGCAGTAGAGCTGTTGCCACCTGGGCACTCACAGGAAGTCTAAAGGAGCCCCAATCTTGGACGTTCTCTGAGGCCACAAGCAGGATGAGTCGTTTGCCTGCCTCCAGTATCCCAGCCTCCAGGTCTCCCGACCTGCCCATTCCCTTCCCCACATCCTCTGTGCAGTGGCTCCGTGCAGTGTCCGTAGATAGTGCTCATCTGGGTCCGTGTTGTTTGTTGTGAAAAGCTTTATGGGCTGGCCAGGCTGTGCCACTTTATTCAAGCAAAGCCATATGGAGTCTAACTTGGACTCCCTGCTCTGCGTACTCACTCCTGCCTCTCTGGCCTCATGGCCAGACTGGACCCATTATCATAGTACCTGCCTATTCGCATGAATGCCAGGCTGCTCCAGGGGCCTGGGAGCACTCCCAACTCTAGTCCTTCCCTCCAGGAGTAGCTTCCCACTGCACTGAGACCCAGGCCACTTCAAAGCTCTCCCTGCCTCTGCCTCACAGCCATGCCCCCATCCTCCATGGTGGAATAGAGAAAGCTGAGGCTATGACTGTGAGCCTTCTCTCTTGGCCACACACCTCATATATCCCTAATTAAGGATTCGGGGACTCCTTCCATGTCAGCCAGGTCTCCTGCCTCTGGCTCCCTCATTTCCCGAAAAGTCAGGTGCATCGTTCTGTCTCTCCGTGTTTTTGCCTCGTACCCTCCAGCTTCGTGCTCTGTGTTGTGCTCAAATAAAATGGACTTATTTTTCTCTATGAGGTTTCACTTATTTTGTTCAAGTTCCAAAGCAGCTCATGGACGGCTGGGCCCTTCTAGGCACTAAAGGTTAGTGTAGCCAATGTACAATGGGAGCCAAGTGCCTGGATACATTGTGTCACCTGACTCATTGCAACCCCCAGGCTAGGTCTGTCAATGCTGAGGTTCCTGCTCTGTCTGTGACTGCTGTAAACATGAATTTGAGGCCCACCTCAGCCCTCACCTACCATGCTGAGGCCTTGGGTGTCTGTACCCCATTTTCCTCACTTGTCTGATGGAAGTCCAATGCTACTTATATCATGGACTGTGCATGTGGCATGTCAGATGCACTGCTCAAAACAATTTAGATGACCAGTAATGATCAAGAAGTCAAGCTCAGGCCTGGTGACATGCACCTATAATCTCAGCACTTGGAAGGCTGAGGCAGGGTGAGTGTGCATTCAAGGCCAGCCTTTGTGGCATATGTAGTGAGATCCTATCTCAAAGGAGGAGGAGAAAAAAAGAGAAGGAAAAGGAGGGAAAGAAGAAATGAGATGTGGGAAGGGGTAGGTGTGTGCATACGTGAGTGCATGCATGGGTGGTGTGTGTGTGTGTGTGTGTGTGTGTGTGTGTGTGTGTGTAGAAAGTGCCCAGCACAGTGCCTGGACCATGGTGAGCACACACATGTCTGTGACATTCTATATCAGCCTACACAGTCATTTTACATGAAATGGTGTCTATCCTTTGTCTTACCTCTAGGACAAGTAAAATCACCCAATTCTCTCCCAGGGATGTTTAGCTAAGAGCAAAACACTAAGTTCAGTTAACACAATGTTGATGTTAGGAACGGGTCGCTATTAAAAGCAGCTCTTTATGTTTATTTTTCCCTTGAATAATAAATGTTGGGAGAAGAGGAGGACGGGGTATGGATCTGACTCACTAGTTGATAGTCGTTGGATTCTTCTTTGGTGTCTAGTTGCCTTGAACAGAGGACTACCAGGCAAGTAGCTCCTCCCTAACAGTGGTGCAGATGCCTTAATAGCATCCTGCCTGCTTTAAACCCACAGGGCTGCCTTGAGGAAGCTATACCATAGCACAGCTGCTTGTTGCTGAAGCACAGCTCTGCTTCAGAAGGCAATAATAAGGGTAATACTATTTCAACTACTTACTACAAACTTGCTCACATCACAAGCCATCTTTATCCAGGCCAGAGAAGGAGCACTTGGCCCAGCAGAAGGAAAGGCCTATGATTAGTACAAACACAGTCTGTGGTGGTTTGAATAAGAATGGTTCCCATAGACTCACATATTTGAATGCTTAGGGGGTGTCACTATTTGAAAGGCTTAGGCCTTATTGAAGTAGGTGTGGCCTTGCTGGAGGAAGTGTGTCACTTGGGACTGGCTTTGAGGTTCAAAAGCCTAAGCCAGGTCCAGCGTCTCTTCATACTGACTTCAGATCTGGATGTAGAATTCTCAGATACTATGTCAGTCACGGACTAAACTTCTGAAACTGTAAGCCAGCCCCAGTTAAATGCTTTTCTTCTCTCTCTCTCTCTCTCTCTCTCTCTCTCTCTCTCTCTCTCTCTCTCTCTCTCTTTCTTTGACACAGGGTTTCTTCGTGTAGTCTTGGCTGTGTCCTGGAACTAGCTCTGTAGACCAGGCTGGCCTCGAACTCACAGACTCACAGAGATCCACCTGCCTCTGCCTCTTGAGTGCTGGGATTAAAGGTGTGTGCCACCATCACCTGGCAGATGCTTTTCTTTGTAAGAGTTGTCTTGGTCATGGTGTCTCTTTACAGCAATAGCACACTGACTTAGGCACAGCCCTTCATGCAAACGTAGAGGACGACGCAATGACAAATTCAAACGTCCTTCCAGGTTCCTTTCAGCCATACACACCGACTGGTCAGTCCTCTTTAAGTTAATAGGGAGAAGACCCGTTAAAATCATAGAGTAGCCTGAGATGGTAACCTGAGGAAAGACACAGCCTTGGGAAGGGAGGCAGCGGCCGGCCTCCTGACCTGCAGGGCACAGAGGCTGCCGCAGAGAGCGGATGCACCAGGGAAGGGAAAGCAGACCAAGAAGCCGAAGCTGAAAAAAGACTGAGGTTACAGGATCCAAGGATAAAAAACTGTGGATCCTGGAGGCTAAAGTTCCAGGAGCTGTCAAGCCTTAAGGGCCATGGAGTGCAATAAAGGCCGAGGAGTGTAAGAGCTGCCCAGTGCCGCGGCCGCGGGTGACAAAAGCCAAGAGAAACGAGCCACCAGCTTAAGCACCTACATCTACAGGTCGCTGACTTCAAAAGCCTGGCTCTCAGGGCTTGAAGCTGAAAGCCTCTGGGCCTGGGGTACCAGTCCCAGACGTTGGACAACCATAGCCCAGGGGCGACCATGTAAAGAGTTTCTCCCCACCCCCTCCTCTGCCTAGGTAGAGCAGAGGGCACTGTATACAAGCCGACACTAAGGAAACAGACGGACTCCAGTCTGGAGATGGGAGCTCAATCTGTCCAAGACCAGGGGCCAATGGAGCTAGACTGAGTAATCAGGGCAAGCCATAGGACTGAGTCCACAGGAATCTCAACGGGAGACAGAAAAGATGACAAAGGTTACTTAATGCAGAGCCAGGTCATTTTCTTCTTGAGCTTCCAGGCTCCTATCCAAAGATTTTTTTTTATTGGACTTTGTGTTCATATCCATCACTCTCAGTTCAGTTTTTTTAATTGGTCCCAGAATCCACCATAGTGGAGCACAGGATTTGGTGTTGGGGGCACACTGTCCATCCCAGCTCCCTTATCTGGAGGATTTTCAGTTGTGACAGTCCCACCCCTGCACCATCTCTCTTCTCAATGTGGTCATGCAAGCACAGGCTCAATGGCAGTCGGGTACCTCGAAGCAAGTCCAGGATAACCAGACTGCGCTATCGAAGTGCCCTAGGTCCAGGAAACACTCCCCTCCCCAGTGTGCCGTTCCAAGGCAAGGAGGGGAAGTGTCTGAGGTTGGGACTTGAGATCACTTGCAGGTGGCATAGTAGAGCACGCGCCCATTGATGTAACCTCGGATCTGCTCCACGCGCTTCTCCAGCCCCGACAGGTCTGCCGAGCGCAGCATGATGGCCTGACTCCCTCGAAGCAGCTCTGACTCCATGTCTGAGGCAGATGGAATAGTCGGTGAGGAAGAATCAGAAGGTGAGACACCCAAGGACTCCCAGCCTGTCCTTCTCCTCCCCCAGCCTGGAGGCAGCAGGGACAGGAGAGTCTCCCGAGTGCAGTCAACCACTGAGGCAGAGAGTTCCCACCGACTATCCACTTCTCCAGCCCCATTCCACTTGGAGCAAAACCTGGCAGGCCCAGCCCCAGTCTCAGACTTCCTTTTGCCTGCCTCTCTCTTCCACTCCGGGCTCTCTGACTAACCCAGGGTGATAAGGGAGGCTGCTGCCACTAAGATTGGCAACCCAAGTGGGGCAATCAGAACCCTGAATCCTACCAATGACCCTCGAATGGAAACTGGAAAAAGCTGGCCAGAAGACTCAGGTCATTTACCACTTCCTCTCCCTAAAATATCACACCAGGAAATAGTTGTTTCCCCTAGTACATCCACATACCGTCCTCAGATCAGACACATGGTCTGAAGGTCTCCAATAGAGGAGTTCCCTCTATCATATTGTGATGGCCTGGACTTGGCCAAGAGTATGGAAGGGGTGTGGATTGCCTCATGGGGCAGCACTGGACAACCCTAGCTATGTCAGAAGTCATCTCATAAAGCCCAAATCTGACCACTTCTAGCTTCCGCCCACACAGCTGCCTCAGGCCTATCCCTGGACAGTGCTCCTGTGGGACAGTACTGAGCACTCCTGTGGCTTGACATCCAAGAGGCAAACACCTGCATTCTCCAGCTACAACAGCACCTCCTCCTCTGCCTACCCTGGCCACTTCTCGCCTAGGAATGAAGGTCTGTCATTCTGAAGATGAGGGAGCCCTCACCATCCCCAATAGAGTTCAGTGACGTTGGTCCTGGGCTGTCATGACCATGGAGATCCATGTGGACCTACACATGGAGTCCCATACTGATGACCACTCAGGACAGGGTGACAGCAAAATGACTCAGCACCTGGCGTGGCCTGGTCCCAGCAAACAGAGAAGGCTCAGTCCATAGCACAGAGGCAGGCGTTTATGTGCTTTTAGGATTTGCCTGCATGGGATCCTCTGGGACTGGAGGATCCTTTACTCTCACCCTTGAGCTGCCGCCCCCTCCACCCCCCGTTTGTCCAGATGCTTCATGTCTGTTAAGTCTTCTAGCGGTGAGCAAGACATCGCTGACTTAGAGCAACTCTCAGTGACTCAGAGGACTCTTGAGTGTCTTTCAGGTGAGTAACAGTTTGTGCTTACTGCCACTTTACCAGTTAGAGTGAACTTCCGGTGACATGAGCCATGCGCAGAGAAGCTTCACCCAAGCCATGGTTTACTGACAGAAGCCCAAACAGGGGCAGAGATAACTTTCCCTCTTACATAACTTCACCCTGTTGGTTCTAGCGCATTACTTTTAGACTTTTGCAGTTCCCTATCCAGTGATTCTGTCTCCTGGTGTATCATCTGCAGATACAGTATTCCTGGGCAAGACCAGGACAAGTGCTAAATTAGCCTCCAACTCTCTCCTCTGGGGTATGTGGCCACAGCCCCTCACCAACCTAATCTCTTCTATAGTGCCCACCTAACTATAAATGAGGCTTTTGCCAACCATTCTTATGGAAATTCAGAGGAATAATGGGTGCAGCGTTTGCTGGAGACACCAGCAGCCCCACAGATTGACGGGTTCTTAGGAACCCCATCTTTCTAAGACCACTATCACTATGTTTCCATGTTCCAAATCCTCAGGCGGCCTGGGATGGGACTGTGTCTGTGTCTACTCTCACTGTCGGGGCAGTGAGGAGCCAGGAGACTGTCTTCTTAGGATCCCTCACCTACCTTCCTCTCCTTCCGGATATGAGTCCAGTCTCATCCTCAAAACACCTCTCTTCTTCTCACCACCATTATCCATCATCCGTCCTCTCGCCTCTCCTAGGCCTGTACCTCCTTCCTCAGATCTTACCTTTCTGAACATTTCTCCTTGGCATTGACTGTCTTCTGCGCCCCCAGAGCTCTGTGCCCATATCATAGACACATGTGCCACTATATATTGAAGCATGCGTTTTGAGGGTAGCAGGAGAAAAGGTCCCAGCTGGACTGTGAGCCTCTCTGGGCCAGGCCATGTCACCTGTACATGTCTGTGTTCCTGCAGCCTTACCACATGTGCTGCCTGCCCAGCAAGTCTTGGCTGTTCTCATTCCCACTGACTTGGCTCCAACAAGAGTTTCAGGAGTCTGAGATGGGCTTAGTGACGTGGCTTATGGGTAAAGGCACCTGCCACCAAGCCTGGCAACCCAAATTTGTTTCCCAGAAGTTACAAGGTGGAAGGAGACAACCAACTCCTCCAAGCTGTCCTTTGACTTCCACATACATGCTGTGGCACATGTGTACACACACATGTACACACACGTGCCATGCACACAATAAATGTAATTAAAGATCTTTAAATAAGTCCTGGATGGTGATTGCCTTCCAGAATGTCCGACAGTCCGTGTTTCTGGATCATATGCTCACCTTTCATTTTGTCCATCATTTCCATGGTCTCCCCAAAGAGCTCCTCTGCCTCTGTCTTGATGCTCAGGATCCGACTGCCTTGCTCACCCAGCACGGGACTGTGACCCAGCCGGCCCTTCAACTCTGTATACTTTTGCTTAAGTCTCTCAAAGCCCTGGGAAAGATTGGTCATTCTCAATTACAGCATGAACATCATCAAGTCCTAAATGCCAGGGACTAGCTGGCATCGCCCAAACAGTACACAGCCTCCTAATATCCCCAGGGATTGGGTTTGCCTATAAAGCCCTATCCCTGATGCCCCCAGAGGAGGTCTTAGATTTTTTTTCTTCCTGTTGTGTCTTCTCACTTGCCAATCACAAAATGGCAGGGTAATATCAAGGTATGTCACCAGTGCTGTCACTATACCAGAATTATATGTGCCCGTGCTCCTGGCCTAGGTAAAGCGAGAGGTACAGTGAGATGCTAATATGGCTCTTTGATCTTCTTTGTCCTGATTCTGACTAGGATGGAGTCCAGGGACCTGGCTGGAGACTCGGGAGATGAGCACCAGAGTGGGTATCAAGAGAACGACTTTGTGGATGAACACGGACCTCGTTCATAAACAGAGAGTATCTAGGGTGTCCCTCGTGCCTTGCACCAGTTACCCAGAGGAGCAGGGCTGGGTAGATCAGACACAGGGTGTATCTGGATCCACCCTGAACCATTCTGATTCTGTCCGATATAATCTTATAAGATGTAGTAACCCTTACTCCTCAAGAGCCCCACTCTGGTTTCATGAGACTGAGATGACTCTGCCATCTTCATACCTCCTGGGCATTCATTGCCTGCTTGCTGGCACCCTCGGCAAGCTGCTGGGCCTTCGGTGCCTGTGCCTGCTCCTCCTGGGCCTGGCGGCGGAGCTCCTTCATCCGTGCCCAGAATCCACTCATTTGTCCCTTCATGCCTCTCACCAGCCTTTCAGCTGGCACCAGGACCTGCTGAACCTTCATTGAAAGACAAATGAATCAGGGTTTGTGTTGGGTCTCACAAGCATCAGGGGGCCTCATTTCCCTAGCTGGTCTCTCTTGCCTCAGGAAGGAAAGTCCTCCCTTGGCTTCAAGCTACCTCTCCAGTGGTACCCAGGCTTTCTCCTCCTTCATCTCCACCTACCTCATCCCCAGGTGTAGCTCAGAGTCCATTTCTGCTTTTTGCATCCTGAACGGGTGAGACAAATCTGAAGCTCAAAGCCAAGCCAAGGCAAGACCTCCAGGGTGGCATCGAACCAGGCCATACTCTAGTACCTTCTGCCTTGTACCTCAATCTATGCATTCCCAAACACAGGAAGTCTCTAACACCTCACCTCAGTGACCCTTTCTTGGATGAGCCGAAGAGAGCGGCCAGTGCCCTGCATCGTGTCCTGAGCCTCCTGCAGCGCCACGGTGCCCTGCCGAAGGTTTCCGACAACATCATCTACCTGCCCTTCCACAGCGTGGGCTCGACTTCTGAGTAAAGGAAGAGCAAGGGGAGAGAGGATGAGTGAGCAACAAATGAACAGATACGAGCTCAGTTCACAGCCATTCTGGAGGACATTGTTCTTAGGCAGACAAGGACAAGGGGAACATTAGCTCTCTCCCCCACAGGACCCTCCCAGGGGCAGCTGTGTAAGAATGATGCTCACGGTGCCCTCTGGGCACAAGCTCCCTTCATGAAGTACTGGGCCATGTGTATGAAATGTAGCCTGCAGCCTGCAGAGACCCTGGCTTCCCTATCATGGTAAGCCCTTCCCACGTTACAGACCCTGTACCCCTCTCTCCAGCCACACAGTTGGAGAATAAACATAAGCCCAGTTCCATGAGGAAGGCTCTGCGGCCAATGGCCATACCTGGCCTTCTCAGCTCCGGCCTGGAGTCTGCGGGCACGTGCGATGTCCTGCTTGGTCTGGGATAGTACTAAGTCCACATTCGGGAGCCTGGCAGCAATGTCCTGGATCTCTTTCATCTTGCGCAGCACTGTGGCTGAGTCTGTGGGCAGCCAGAGAGCCAGCACTGCCTCACTGACCTGTTGGATGGTGGCTGCATCTGTGTCAGGATCTGGAAGACAGCCAAGCAAGCTATTAGATGAGGGGGGGCACTTAGCTCTTCTAGGGTCAGCAGCCTCTCCAAGCTGGGTAGCATTCCTGGAGGAAGTCTGCCGTAGCCCCTGCTTTGTTTCCCCAAGAGCCCTGCTCATCCCGGCCAAACCCAGGCACCTTTCTCCGGTGGGGGTTGGGATTGGGGGTGTTTTCAGGATGCTATAGGATCCTGGTCCTGTGCTCTACTGAGAGGAGGAGGGATGTGGGCACAGCTGTGGCAGCTAAGTGTCTGTGCCACAGGAAGCTGTGGGCTTGAAAGAGGAGGTGGTGCCAGGCAGCTGGTGCTGAGTAACTACAGCAGCACACACAGAATCAGCTCCAAATTGGAGGGAGCGGCCAGGAATTGGAACTGCTTCCTTGGCAATGAGACCCCTTCCCTGCACCCATCCTCAGGCCCAAGTGCTCATCTTTGCAAAGGCAGAGAAGGACTACCATTTTTTTTTTCCTGAAATATCACTGTCTCGGGCCAATCCTAGCAATGGAATCTAGAAGCAGCATTCCTAAGCCCTCACCTCTTCTTTCTCCCCCACACGGCACGTCCCCCTACCCCCATCAAAACAGTCTTCTGGCTTGTCTCTCTTCTCCTGCTGTAGCATGAGCCCCTTGAGAACAGAGATTAGATTTTGTCCCATTTGTGTCCCCAGATACCAGCTCAAGCCAGGTACCTGGAGGCCCTTTGTATTGGAGGGAAAATGAAAGACTGAAGAGAACTTGCTCTTCGCTACTTAGGATGCCTAGGCTCAGTTTCCTGACCTGTGAAATGCGTTGAGTGACAGGTCCCCCTCCCCAACATGTCACCATCAGTTAGCAAGAGTTTTTACAAAGTGTCTCAGAGAGAGATCTAAGGGAGAAGTACAGAGGTGACACCTCATCTCTCAGCTGCATCTAAAGATAACATTCTGGAAAGAAGTGTCCACTTGCCCAGATAGTTTAGCCTGTCCTGAACCCCTCTGGGGTTCTGGGACCAGCCTCTTTTCACAGGCAGTACATGACATAGATTCCATTCATATCCCTTTCCACACCAGGTGGAAGGACCTTGTGGGGAGGAAGGAGACTGGATGCCCCACACTATGCAACAACACACACGGGAGCCCAAGGTACAGTCACGGCTGTTTAACTAAGCAGTAGTCCCATCCCACCTTCAGCTCCCTGGGGCATCTCATTCACAGAGATGCTGCCCCTCCTGAAGTCCAGTGCCCTGTCCTCCAAATGGGGCCAAATGGACACCTTTCCCAGAAAACCTCTTGCCAGGAGCACAGCCCACCCAGCCTAGGTGCTTCCTGTATTTTGCACAACTGCAGCAGCAGCATGCACACATGAGTGTGCAGTACGCTCAGTCAGTAAACTTCTGAGACCGAGTGGGCTCAGTAAATGCCAGCATGCACAGTATGTGCAGTTAAGGCAAAGATGCAGTCAGTCTGCCCAGTCCTTGGGGAGCTGAAAATGTAGCCGGAGCCCCAGGACCAGGGTTGAGAAATCTGAGGTGCAAATTAGTCAGGTCAGAAGAGGCCATGGAAGGGAAAGAATACAGAGAGGGAAAAAAATATCAAAAGGAGGAACCCGGATGTGCGCGAGCGCATTGCGCGTGTGCCAGCAGCACCTACAGCTGGACACCCTCTGGCAAGCTGCTTAACTTCTCTGTGCATTCCTCACAGGAAGTGGCGGTAATTGCAGTACTTAGCCGGAGTGGCTGCTCTTAAGGAATGTGACACAAAGGCCTTCCACTACTGCCTATATAAGTAACTGCTCCTCAAGCCCCAGCTGTGAACCTCCTCAATTCTACCTAAAGGACTCCCAAAGGCAACACTGCTCCCTCCACAGGCCTGCCGTTCCCTCCTCTGGCAGTAGCAGCTGGGACTGGCACCTCCTGCCATGGGTCTGCAGACTAGAATCCACCAAGCAGTGGTTGTAAGAACTCTCTGGGGTCTTACCCACACCCCACCCTCTCTCAGGCCCACTGTCCCCTCTCCCCCGTACTTATCATTGACCCTGACCTGAGGTGCAGCCTAGCTGAGAGGCAGGAGACCTGAGAGCTCTTGCCTGCTCCCAGGAGCTGAGCCCAAGCAAAACAGAGTATAAGTCAGCCCCTCCAGGCCTGAGCCCCGGCCTGCTCAAGTTAACATAAGATGGCTACTCAGCCTCAAGCCCCAAATTTGGTTGTCCTTTTGTCCTTATGTGCCAGAAACCTCTGCCCTGCACTCTCATATCATGCTCCCCAGTGGCTCCTCCTGCTCAAGTCACAGGGCCTCTGTGGGGAACCCCCTGGACCAGATTCCTACCTGCACCACCTACAGCTCCACGCATGGCCTGCTGTCTGCACTCAGGAGACGGCTTTGGCCTACTCAGTGTAGCATTGACTGCAGTAGAAGCATGAGCCATGGCTGTTGGACCCAGCTCTCAGCTCATATCAGCCAGGCTTCCAGCCAAGCAAAGTCCTGGCAGGGACCCGAGAGCTAATAATATCAGCTCACACTCCAGTGGCACCTTTAATTTGTCAAAGCACATTTTACAGCAGTTCCTCCATCCTCAGGATAAACCTGTAGAATACTACCAACCCCATTGTCAAGGGAAAGATAGAGTCAAGAGAAGCAACCTGCCCGAGTCCTATCTCATCCCCTAGGCCACTAAAGAGAGTTGATTTTTCATTCATTCATTCATTTATTTATTCATTCATTCACTCTTATATATGTGCCAGAGATACCGTCGTGAGCAAGACAGACAGCCACCCTCACTTTCCTAGAGGTACACTCATAATGTACAACCACTCCTGAGGAGAGGAAGAACTGGAGATGGGAGGAGGGGCACAGACAGGGAGACAGCACGAAGCCTCTCTGGGGAGGTGGCGTTTAAAGCTGTAGCCTTCATCCCCGGTCAGCAAGGATCAGTGAAAGACCCTGCCGTGAGCACAGGCCTGGCAGATTCAAAGATATCCAGTGAACAAAGGAAAGAGAAACAAACACAGAGATGAGATGGACAGAGGTCAGGGAAGGAGTCCATGTTCATCCAAAAACAAGGAGGGGAAGCTGGAGGAAGGGTGAGGGGGCAGCAAAATCAATAGGAAAAAAAAAAACCACCAGGAAAGAGACAAGGCCAACTAAGAGGGCAGCAGGCACGGTGGGAAGGAGGCAGGAGACTAATGAACTAGATGTGGGCATGAGGGACACAGAGAAGCCAGAACACTCACAGCGGGGTGAGGGCCAGCTCACCTGTGAGGAAGCCCCGGACCTGTTGGATGAGAAGCCGTGTGCGCTGAACATCTTCCTCCATCTGCAAGCGGCTGCTACTCACCTGGGTCTCAAGGCGCTGGGCATCTGATTGGACCCTTGATGCCGCTTCCTCAGCTGCCCTGATCTATTCAAACACAACGTGGGTCAGAAAGGGAAGCGCCTCCAAGGAGCTTCCGGCAGCTCCCAAGGTATCTGTGGGGCATCCTCTCCTTGGGACTTGCAACCAAACCCCCATTTCCGAGTCATATTTATTGAGGAGAACACTCCAAAATCTACTTTTACGCTTGCTGTGAGACATTAGACAAATCACCCGAGATCTCTGGGCTCTACTCTACTGACTGTAAAATGTGAACTCCGAATTGCTCAAGGGACTTTGCACCCCGTGACTCTTGCTCCTATACTCTGTGGCACCTACCATTTGCCTGGTCTGCTGGAGCTGGGTGTTGAAGCTTCGTAGCTGCTCAGCTACCTGCCCTGCCATGTGGAAGGCACCTCTGGCTCTGGGCAGGGCTCCCCTGCAGTGAGACCCACAGGCTGTACCGTTGTCCTGGGGACACAGCTCTCCGGGGCAATCTCCTGGGGTGCATGCTGTCTGCCTAGAGCTGCCACAGAGCTGTAGAGAGATGAGGGTGTCAGAGGCCCCTCCATAACCGCTCCCACCCCACACTAAACAGCCGTACGTCTCCATGGCAACAATAACCATGTTTCCTTGGTAATCCTGGAACACACAGCAAGGTCATGGGGTCAGAAGGAGTGGGGTAGGTTCTGAGTGGGACAGATTACAGGTGTGATGGCTTCGGGACACTGGGCTCTCATGCTCGGTCACCTTGTTGATGGTGGGTGTCAAGTCAGGCAGAGAAGCCATCTCTAGGCGCAGGGCCACAAGCTGGGCTCCTCTGGCTCCTCCTTCTCCAGCCTGTCTCTCCAGGCCCTCTGCCTCCCTGCGACTGTTCCTCAGCTGGCTCAGCAGGCTGGAACTGTCGGACACCTGTTGTGCAGCCCGGGAGGACTGCTCATAAGCTGTGGTCAGCATGCGATAGGCTCCTGAGGAAGAAGGATTGGAGGCCTTGGGTGTGGGCCTTTCTCCCTAGGGTGAGTAGCCTGTGCCCCCGTCCTCACCTGAAGGGTCCACACTGCTTAGCTTCTCAAACTGCTCCTTCTTGCTCTGGTACATAAGGAGGAGACGATTGAAACTTCTGTCTAGATTCCCCAGGTCTCCAGAGAAGGATTCCACGTCCTCCTCTAAGGGTAGATCCAGCGGCAGGCCCTGAAGAGTCCTCCTGAGATAGAAGGATATTGGCTGAGATATCGGGAAAAGCTGTAACTGAGTCAGGAGAAGCAGGCTCTCATGCCAGTAAGAGAGGGGACAGTCCACATGGTTCTGCCTGGCGGAGGCTCAGACAAGTTGAAGCCAGGGCACAGTCTACCCCATCTCTCTGCAGGTGGCCCTGGGAATGCTCTCTCTCTCTGTCTCTCTCTCTCTCTCTCTCTCTCTCTCTCTCCTCTCTCTCTCTCTCTCTGTCTCTCTCTCTCTCTTTCTCTCTCCTTGGCTTCTGTCAGCGCAATACATGATCCACCTCCTCCTCCATCTCCTGGCTGTTCCTGGCTTCCATGAAGAGAACCATCCTGCTGGCTCCCCTGGCTCCCCTGGCTCCCCTGGCTCCCTGGCTCCCCTGGCTCCCCTGGCTCCCCTGGCTCCCCTGGCTCCCCTGGCTCCCCTGGCTCCCCTGGCTAACTTCAGCTTTCACCGCATGTCTGGGATGTTTCCAGTCTCTCCTCCGTAGCCTAACCTTCCCCCATGGAGATCTGACCACTGCATGTTCATCAGCCATTTCTCTCTGCAGAGGCTTGGAGCGTCACTCCAGGCCCTGGGTCCTGAGCTCAAGTATCTCTGGCTTATCTCTGTCCTCATAACCTCTCCTACACCACCATGCTCTCTGCTCTTACACATCTCTACCATACAGCCTTGTTCTGGCATAGCATGCTCTTTCAGGGCCTACCAAAACAACACATTTCTATGTTAACCAACTGTGGCCTAGTTGCCTAATTCTGAGACTTAGGTCCTATAGCGCTTCCCCTGTGAAGGCCACCATGGCCTCCTCTGTGAGAGTCTTAGCTCTCTAACGTAACCCATGTATCACATCACTGTTTACAGGGCAGATACCTTAGCCCTTGGTCTGCGAAGACCATGTCTTAATATTTTAATGTCCCCAGTACCTTGCGCAATGTTTCTATCCTATTAGGTACTCAAAAGCCTATTTATAAGGGCTGGGGAGATGGCTCAGTAGATAAGAATGTTTGTTCTGCAACTACAAAGACCTGAGTTCAAATCCCCAGTACACATATAAAAAGCTAGGTATTGACCAAAGCTGTAAGCTTCTGAATCAATGGAAGACCCTGTCACAAGGCAAGTATATCATACAGTGACAGCAGGCATCACCCACCAGCCTGTTCTGGCCTCTATATACATGTCTACCTGCACACTCATGCACACACACGCAGACACACACAGAGACACACACATATGTGGAATGAATGAATGAATAGGTTCCAACATGCTGTACCTCATCTGGAGAGCCTCCTCCACCCCCTGCCCAAGATGACTAAATACCCTCATGAGAAACATAGCCTCTTTTATATTCTTTCTGGGCTTGGCACCATCCACCAATGCTCAGGGAACACACGCTAATTATAGAAGCTTCCAGAACCTGAGCTCCTTAAGGAAGGCGCCCATGCTGGTTGGAGGGGTGTGGGCAGGACGGCTTCCATTCTAAAGACAAATCCAGAGATATTTTTAGTGCCCTGTCTCTGGAATGCCCTCTGCCAAGGTGACTAATCTGGGGCTGACTATCCCATTGGCAGTAGACTCAGGAAGAACATTAGGCTCCGGCTCTGGGTTTGTTGTCTGCATAGCTCACCACACCTGTGCCTGTCTCCGCATCTGCAGAATAGAAGAAACACCACCACTCCACCTTCACAGACATGCCTTGGTAGCTAAGAGACGATGTGTGTAAAAATGCCCCCCTGAACTGGAATGAACCAGTGTGGTCCTCACCCAAATCCACTGGCATAATCCCTCCAACAGCTTAGCAGAAAAAGGACCTACCTGATAGACAAGATGCCATTGGCCACCTGAGCCACATCCCGCTCTGTGACAGAGGTGCCACCCAGAATCTGTCTGATCTGCTCGATCTTGCTCTTGGCATCTAGCAACCGAGAGGCCATGCCGTGGTCCTCCAGATCTGTCCCTGGCCGCAGGCCTTCAGTGGCATTCCGGAGACTGCCAAGCCGCCGAGCCTGCTTCTGGAGGTCTGTGTCATAGGCCTGGAAGCAGGAGTGGCAGGCCACACACACAGGGTAGCGGTCACAGTGGCCTCGCTGACATTGGTCACAGCGGGGCCCCGTCAAGCCAGGGCGGCATAGGCAACGGCCTGAGGCTTTGTCACATCCAGGACCCTCGGTTCCTCTGAAGTCACAGTCACAGGCTAGAACCAGGGAGAAATGACACTCAGAGACTGGGGCCAGGAAGAGGGAGGGGTGTGGTGAGGATGAAGAAAATGGGCCTGCTTAAGTGACATAGACTATCCTTTGACATCAGCTAGAGCAAAGCCAGCCTTGACAGGGACTGACAGAAAGCTTGTTCTCTGTGCCCACTGCATGCCAGGCACGTTCCGAATTACACATCAACATGCGTGTGAACCCATCTGATCCGCACACCCATTGCATTTTATACTCTGATTTCCTCCTTTTGTTTAGGAGGTGACCATGGCACATAACGGGCCCAGTGCACAGCACCTCCCCCCCCCCTTTTTTTAAATTGGATATTTTATTTACATTTCAGATGCTATCCCCTTACCTTATATCCCACCCACCCCCTGCCCAGGAACTCCCTATCCCATCTCCCCCTCCTGCTTCTATGAGGATGTGCCCCCACCTACCCCCCCCAACTCCCACCTCCCCACCCTTGAAGTCCCTCCCACTGGGCACCTAGCTTTCATGGTTCCAAGGATCTCCTCTCCTACCTATGCTGACAAGGCCATCCTCCCCTACATATACAGCTGGAGCCATGGGTCCCTCCCTATGTGCTCCCAGGCTAGTGGTTTAGACACTGGGGGCTCTAGTTGGTTGGTACTGTTGCTCTCTCCATGGGGCCACAAACCCCTTCAGCTCCTTCAGTCTTCTCTCTAACTCCTCCATTGGGAACCCCATGATCAGTTCAATGGTTAGCTGTGAGCATACTGCTTAAAAGCAGGAAGTAAGAGAGGGGAGCAAGCTGCTTAGACCCAGCAAGGCAGAGCTAAGACCAAGGCTGGCCATTAGACTCCAGTTCCTATGCCACTGCTGATATATAAGCCCTGCAGGGAAGCACTCCAGTCCCCCGACCCCCAAGACCTGTTTTCTCCACTGTTGCTGGCCACTATTCTCAAGGAATGGGAGGAAAGCCCCTGCCTCTCATCTTAGACTGTGAGGAGCTACCTTAGTTAGCCTGATCCAGGCACAGGGAGGTCAGGCAGTCTTCAAGTGTAGACGCTCACAGGGCTTCCCAGGCTATCAGTACAGGACTTCCAACCATATCAAGGCCCTTCACTAAGCACCCTTTATCCCTCCTCCCTCTACATGCCTGCTGTCTGATCATGTAATAAGTACGCACCTCGGCACCCTGTGGCTACATCTCCATGGGTCCGGTCAGGACACTGACGGATGGCTGCAGAACTACATGTGAGGCCACCAAACCCTTCCCGACAAGGACACTGCCCTGTAAACTGAATAAAGAGAAGGCCATGGGGGAACCCTTCTGGTCTCTGTATGACCTTGCTTCTAGGGACTGCACCCCAGACCTGGTGCTCTATAGACCTGGTGCTCCTCAAAACTAGGGCTCTCACTCAAAGACAAGCCCAAAGTCAAGTTCTAGCAATGAGTTGCAGAAGGTATGGGAACAAGTCTGGCCCAAGGCTAAGAACTATAGAGGGAGGGAGAGCTGGTGGCCTCCCTCAGGGGAAAGGGGACAAATGTAGCTTTGCCTGGCTGTGGAAAGGCCAGAGAAGAGACACACTGGAGGGTGGGACCCTCCTGTGACTGAAGAGTCCCCTGGGCATGTCACTCATACCTGGTTGCACTGGTTGCTGAGAGAGTTGCGTGGGTCACAGGCACAGGGCTCACAGCCCAGGCCGCTGGCCAGCTTCCAGTGGGAAGGGGCACACTGGTCACATTTGGGGCCCACTACATTGGGCAGACACAGGCAGCGTCCACTTTCCTCCTCACAAGGCATATCTGGCCGGGAACCTAAGATGCTGCAGTCACAGCCTGTGGGAGGGAGGAAAGGCTGGTGAGCCTAAGTAGATTCTCGTAGAGAGGCTAGCCCCAGAAAAGGTGCACCAGAGAAGGCCCAGCCCTGGAAAAGCACCTGCCCTCTGACTTACTGGAGAGAGTAGCCTCAGGGATCCTCCCTACCTACCAGGCTCTGTCTGGCACTGCCTCTGGACACTGTCCCAGACTCTCCCTCTGCAAACAGACTTCAGGACTAATGCTGTACAGAGCTGGGACATTAACCTAAAGTTGAGCTCTGCAGTGAGACCAGTCTGAAGTCACAGGGCTTGTCCTTGTGCATAACATGGCTTACTCATAAGGCCGCTGAGCCTTCCCAGCCACCTGGCAGCTTGGCAGCCAGCCTGCCCACCCTGGCACTGTCTGACTCAAACCCACCTTCCAACCCAGGCCTGTGCTGCCACTTGCTGGAGAACTGTGGTGCAGCACACAAACACGGAGGGCTTCCTCTGAGGAGAACACTCCAAGGACAAGGCTTGGTCTGGTAGCTCCCCCTCACACTCAGCCCACGTCACCTCACCCTACACCTTCCTGGGACCCCTACTCACGGTGGCAGCCCTTTGGGTTGGCGAAGGTGAGTCCTGTGAAGCCAGGCTTGCAAAGGTCACAGCGCTCTCCTTGCACGTACTCTTTGCACACACACTGGCCCGTCAGTCGGTCACAGGGAGCTCCTGGGACTGCCCCGTCTGGATCACACTCGCAGGCTAAATGGCAGGAACAAAGGAAAATCAGAGCTCAGAGCACATGCCTGTATAACCGGCTCCAAGTCCCCAGGCCTCCTGACCCCAGCCAAGCATGGAACCCTTGGTGCCTGTTTTCCCATCTGCAATGAGAAAAAGACATTCCTTCTGGGCAGTAAATGGTGAATGCAGAACAGGTAGGACGGTGCTTGATTCCTGTTAAGGGCCATGCTTCTGAGGTCATCACTTCTTGAGTGACTGACTATCATGACTACTCTCGCAGGCTGCCCTGCCCGATCCGCACGGCATCCTCAACAGGCAGGAGTTGCCATCCAGAAGAGGAAAACCATGCTTACAGATGCTAGCATCCTGGAGATTGTCCTGGGGGGTTGGGGCAGCAGACTCAAGTCTGTCTCACTAGTTCCAGACAAAAATACTGGCCAGCTACTGAGTTTCTCCTGCCTGCGCCTGGACTCCTTCATGCCTCACAAAACCCAAGGCTCCTTTGTCCACAAGGTTTTTCCTGATGGAACTGGCTTGAAATAGCTGTTCTAACCTGTTTGTCTTCCTCTAGGTCAGCAGTTCTCAGCCTGTGCATCGTAACCCTTTGGGCTGAATAACCCTTTCACTGGACTCACATTATCAGCTGTCTTGCACAATAGATATTTGCATTACAATTCCTAACAGTAGCAAAATCACAGAAAGTACAAACGAAAATAATTCTGTGGTCAAGCATCACCACATGAGGGTCACAGCCACAGTATTGAAGGGTCACAGCCTTAGGAAGATTGAGAACCACTGTCCCATGTCAATCCAGTGGCCTGGTCAGTATGCTAAGCTATTCCATTATTCAGTCTATCAAGAAAGACTCAACAACAGTGATTTACCAGTCATTGTACTGGGACTGGAGGGTTACAATATAATCTCATGGTGGAGGTGTTCTCAACATTCGGGAAACAGAAAAACAAAAGGGTGTACTTGCACCCCTCAGTTTCATAATGTGTGTGCACCCCAAAGGCAGGGGCTATGTTTGTGCTTTCTTCCCTCTGAACCCAAAAGAATGGCTGTTTACTGATCAGCAAGCTCATTGCCCGATGGTCCAGAGACCAGAGAGGGTAAGGGACTCACTCTGTAGAGCACAGCTAAGTTTAAACAACCCACATGTCCTTCCTTGAGACCAAAGCTTCATTCCTTCTTGATGGCCTTCATGTCCCCAGGGACAAATTGGGAGAATGGGTGGACAGCCACCTGTCCCTGAAGCCACTACTCACGAATACAGGTCTCATGAATGGGAGCGCCGGGTCGTTTATTCCGGAAATAGTGTAGCTGACAGCGCTCACAATTCTTGCCCTCGGTGTGGTCCTGGCAGTTGTCACACACACCTCCATTTGTCCCTGGCTGGCAGCAAACACAGCTGGGTCGAAGTGGCAGGTCTCTGAGTGCCCATTGCAGTCACACCCTAGACAGGGGAGATCCAAGGTTGACTCCATGAGGCAACACAGACCACCATGGCAGGCACAGTAGCATTGGCATCTCGATGGACTCTTCAAGATGGCAGAGCAAGGAACTGAGGTTCAGTTTCAAAGGAGGCTGGGGAAGGGTTGCATGACTGGAAGAGGGCTGAGTGGACAAGCACTCAGGCCTCCCAACTCCCCTTATGGGATGGACTCCAGAAGAAAAGAAGATACTCCATACACTCTAGCCCTCGGCATAATCACTCTCTGCCATACTGTGATCTGCACAAAGGCTCTGGATCTAAGGACCATTGGGCATAGAGATGTGATCACTGGGAGCCAAATGTGTCTGCCACAGAGCAAGGAGCCTGGAGGAGGGGGGCATTGGCTCTGGGAGCTTCAGCAGAGACCAAAGCCTGGCTCTTCCAGGGCTGACAGAATAGAGGTGGGGGCATTAAGGGGATTCCAGCTCTACTCTAAACTAGAGATTTGAAAGACATGGCTGAGATTCAGTTTCCACATAAGCAACAAAAGGAGATTCCCAGTGTTCCAGGTAGGAAACAGAAGAGTCAACTCCCATCCCATTTCAGTCAGGGGCTGGCCCCAGGCTCCTACTTTGGCACTCGTGGGTGTCCTGGCCCTCTGCAGGTCTCCATGGCCGGTTGTTGTAGAAGGGGGCACAGCGGTCACAGTTGGGGCCAGCTGTGTTGTGTTGGCAGACACAGACATCGTTGACCTGGGAGAGGACCCAGTGATTATCAGAAACAACATACAGGAAAATTTGAGGACTGGACTTGCCCATCCCCCCCGTGGACCAGCATGCTTGTTCCTCAAGACCTTGCCTAGCCACAGGTCCTTCCAGGACACCACACCTAAATGCTTCACACCTAAGTGCTTCACACCTAAATGCTTCACACCTAAATATTTCACAACTAAATGCTTCATACCTAAATACTTCACACCTAAATGCTTCACACCTAAGTGCTTCACACCTAAGTGCTTCACACCTAAATATTTCACACCTAAATGTTTCATACCTAAATGTTTCATACCTAAATGTTTCATACCTAAATACTTCACACCTAAATGCTTCACACTTAAGTGCCTCACACCTAAATGCTTCACACCTAAATGCCTCACACCTAAATGCCTCACACCTAAAAGCTTTAGCCTTCACCCAGTTCCTGTAGCACTGTGATTGGTGGCCAGGATCTGTATGTGAACACTCATAGTGTGTGCCTGTGAGAAGTCAATGAGTGTGCATGTACGCATGGCATCCTGCGTAGAAGCAAGGGTTTCGCAGGCTCTTTCACGCTTCTTGATAGCTGTGTTGTACAGGCCAGGGCTCAGTGGAAGATAAAGGACATCAGACTAATAAACTCTGGGACTCTGGAGGCTGGCAGGCTCTCTGCAGCTTCATCCTGGCAATCTGTGACTAAGCTGTTTGGCTGGTAGAACATGCACTATGAGTTGTTACTAGACTCATTAAGATATAAAAATAGAACCACTATTGTGTGCTAATTGCCTCCCCAATTAAGCCCCACCCCCACAGCCTGGCACTCAGGGACCTGTTCACTCTTAGCTCTTCTCCCATCTCTGCCACAGCTGAATCTCTAGCCACTACTCATGCAAGCTGGCGTTTCCCATTAGCCAATTCTGATTTTCTTTTTTTTGCCTGCCATAATTAATTTCTGCATCCATTAGCCAAATGGATCATATTTATTCCTCCTGCCTGGGCCCTCCTAGTTCCCTTTAACGCCATAAATTGCAGTGCGGGCTGCATGCATAGTCACCTAGACAGTGTCTTACAAATACCAGAGCCCTGGCCAAGTTCTACCTGAACCTTGAACCTCAGGGCTGAGGTGTGGTCCTGTGAGCTCCTCCTCATGCCCCTATATTCCTCCTACTCCTACTCGGCCGTGGGCTCTCCTAATCTGTCTCCTAAGCCCTGAAAGATCCTGGGGATGCCCTTTGGACTCCTTTGTAGCCTCCAGCAAGAATTGGCCCAGAAATAGAGAGATCAGAGACTGGGCTCCTCTCTCCACTCACCTCCCTCCTCTCTCTGTGATTTCCCCCTGCCTCCCCACCACCAGGCTGTGCCAGAACCCTGAGGTTGACAAACTGACCCCTAGGAATGGCAAACAAAAGGTCCCAGCTCTCCTTCACTGTAGCGACTGTGACCTGTTTGGTGTGACTGTGACCTGTTTGGTGTGACCGAGGACCCCCGGAGCTTGCTAAACTGTAGCTCCTCCACTCCTACTGCCTCAATACTGGCTGGTGTCTGGGTGGACTTTGTGTGCAGACTGACCTCTCACCTGGCCCCACACCCTACTGCCAGATGAGTAACTCATCGGCGCTCAACTTCACAGGGAGGACGGCAGCCTGAAGCTTCAAACATCAGTAATTAAATCAGGATACCTGAGAGTAGAGGCCCAGACAGGCTATTTTGGCTCTCATACCTTATAATTCATGATAATATTTCCCTATGTACACAGTAATTTCCATGGTATAGTAATATTATACCATGGACCCAGGTTGAGAGACCTTGTCAGCTTTCCCTGTACATGCAGCTGAAAGCTGAAACCATCCCCAGCTGGAAAGCACACCTAGGTATACAATTAGATTCCTAAAACAGTAGTTTTTCTTTGTTCTTGGAGACTTACTAAATACTTATGTCTTGTTTTGTTTTTATCATTTGCTTGTTTGGGGACTTTTTTTTTCGTTACAAGATGTAGCTTCTACCTTCTAAGTGTCCTGGGCTTGCCAGGTATGCACACCGTGCCTAGCCCCCACCCCACAACCTATCTCCCTACCCTTCTCTGGCCTTTCATATACTAGGCAAGTACACTGCCATTGAGCTATGTCACCAGCAATATCCACAACTTAAATGGAGTGGCTGCCCTGCTTCGTGGGTCTGTTCTGGTCCTATTCTCTCCACTCTGCCCTACCCACCCTGGCTTGTCACCTGCACAGCCGTGGTGGGACCTGTAGGGCCTCCAGGATTAGGGGCACAGCGGTCGGCATGTCCGTGACAGAAGCAACTGCCCTGGAGACGTAGCTGTGACACTGCAAAGTAGGCGCTGGGTGGATAGGTCCCCCTCTGGGGCACAGGGGCCAGCTTGGTGAAGTTGACTCTCAAGTTTGTGATGTCCCCGAATTCTGAGAGTGGCATCAGCGAAGAGGAGAGGTAAAGACAGGAAGTTAAAAGCCAATGGAATCTCCTTTTCTACCTTCCCGTCACACCACAGACACTCCCACCCTCAGCCTTCTCACGGCATCTCCCTGGAGGGTGAGCAAGTCAAGCGTACCTCCCAGACACCCCGGGAAAGTAGGAAGGAACTGGACACTTCAATGACCCAGGTTCTAGGCTGTTTTTCTAACCACAGTACCAGTCCCATGGAAAAGTGGAAGACTCAGACATACCTTGAATCTTTTTACTTTGAGATGCAGGGATAGCTGATGCCAAATCCATAAGGTTAAGTTGGACCTGATCGGAGAGAAGAAAGGTTGGGACTGCAGTGGGGGAACGGAAATGTGCGGGAAGCTCAGAAGCCTTCCTTCTCGTTTGTCCTTTCTCAAACCTGAGACAAGCCATGGCCCTGAGACCTGCCACCTGTGCTGGTAGAGCAGATGGCCACTGGACCCTAAGAGAGCGTACACAGGGTGTGGGGTGTGTGTGTGTGTGTGTGTGTGTGTGTGTGTGTGTGTGTGTGTGTGAGAAATGATGTTTATTGAGTGCATGGTGCACCACTGCATGTGTGTGGAAGTCAGAGGACAACTCTGTGGAGTTGGCTTTCTCCTTCTAGCTTTACATGGGTTCTGGTGATCACACACATGTCACCAGGCTTGCACGGTAAGCACTTGACTCACTGAGCCATCTCTCCAGCCCTACTGTTAGTTTTTTACATTAGTATACACAACTCTAGGCTTTGTCTGACATTTTCATGCATGGAAGAGGTGGTAACTTTCTAGTGACTGGATAGCGCTGGCCACTCTGGTCACTGTCAGTTTTGAATATGTTTTTATTTATTCTACAAACCACTCACCACATGTGACTCCTTGGCATATCCCACCAAGTTTTCATTTCAACCCCCTACAAATGAGGAAGAAGCCTTGGTCTCTGCTCAGGGTTAGGGACAAGTGGACAGCAGTTCTCAACCTGTGGTCACAACCCCTAAAGATTGAATGATCTTTTCATGAGGGTGGCTTAAGGCCATTGGAAAACACAGGTATTTGCATTAAAGTTCATAACGATAGCAAGATTGCAGTTATGAAGTAGCAACGAAAATAATTTTATGGCCGGGGTTACCGCAACATGAAGGAATCAGAAGGTTGAGGACCACCATTAGGTGGAGACAAGGAGATCTGCGACCACAGGGGGGCAGCACTCAGCCTGCCTGCCACCTGAGCTGCTTTTCCTCTAAGGAAGCTATAGCCTCCTCCACATAGAATGGGATATGTTTTGGGAAAGAGATTGACCAGATGGGGAAGATTCCCAGAGAATGTTCCGGGTGTTTCTAGAGGCAAGTTGTAATTTTTACTGCAGATGCCTTTGGAGCTCTGGGTTATTCTTGAATTTCCCTCCAATCTGGCAGACTGACAGATTAAAGCAAAAAATTCATATTTGTGGTAACTCTTCTGAAAGTGAGATTGCATGTGCTTTTTGCTCACTTGTGTGTGAGCAGCCACCACAAAGACCTCACAACAAAGCCCACACAGGGATCCCATGAATCCTACAGGAGGAAGCCAGGGAAAGTCGGGGCTGAGGATAATATTGATGCAGCAAGATGTTTCTAGAAGGTCCCAGCAAGATGACCTAACCTGGCATGCTCTCACTTCTTGACTGGGAGATTTGGGCTCCCTCCCTTTGCCTCCTAGTTCAGGTCCTACCCTGTACCTACCTTTCCCCCAGTCAGATGCCCATTAGGCCTCTGGGACAAGGGCCGGCACCGAACGTCCTGCCAGTTCTTGGGCTGGCCCTGGTGGACCTGGGGAAAGGTGCTGGCACAGTCTGTCGCCAGGTACTGGTACACCCTCCATGTCTTGCCAAAGTCAGAAGAGCGCTCAATCAACATGCCAGCTGGCAGGAGACCCTGGAGAGACATGGGGCAGGGATATGGAGTAGGGTTGAGTGACGGAGGGAAAGAGGTACTGGTGGTATCCCAAGGAGGACACAACTACAGAAGCAGTCTCCTGCAGAGAGAAGGGAGAGATGGCCCAGCAAGAGCAAGGACTGTGGCAAGTGACAGAGGCCAGTGCCCCACCCCCACCCAAGCCACCCTACCATCACGTTCATCCTCTCCGCTGGATCCAAAGCAACAAGACAGAGTGAGCACAGGCTGAAACCTCTGAGCCTGTGACCCAAATCACTCCCCCTTCTCCTGTTAGGCTCTTCATCTTGGGTGTCTTGTCACAGTGACAGAACGGAGACCAACACGCCCACCCTTCTTAAATAAACTGTAACCAGAGCCTGTGTGCAGCAGCTCTGTGTTCCCTGCATGGCCCTCACCAACACCCACTCAGTGAGGCCACGCCCTCTTCAGCGTTTCCACTGGTCTCCTTCTGCTTGAAACACTCCTCCCTTGTGGGTTCTTCTCATCTTTGGTTGAAAGTCTAAATGTTCCTTCTGCATGGAGATTTTTTTTATACCTATCTAACTTGCATTCTTCTGCCTAGTTCATGCCATGTTTCCCAGTCTAGCGTCTGGCTTCCCTCAGAAGCAGCACCATCATTCTGACTATTTACTAGTCAATTTCCTGCTTTCTAGGCAGGATTTCTCACTCCAACATAGTTCCTATCTGGGGGTGGACAAAGGCGCCATCAGCTTGCCCTGTGAACTATAAGACGCCATCAGCATCTCGACCCAGCCATACCCGCAGATGTGTATGAATGTCACCTGCCATACCCACAGATGTGACAACCAAAAACGTCTCCAGAAATTGCCAGAAGCCCCTCCCCAACTCGTCACAATGACACTGCTTTCAGCTTCACCGTGACTTCATTTTAAACATCTTTCTATCTCTAACACCTGATGCCAGTCCTATCATACTGTCAGTGTTTGGTATGTGCGTGGCCAAATCCTGATACATGAATGGGAGACAGCGGAGCAGCAAAAGCATTTAACAATATCAGAGTTAATACCACCTTTCAAAACTGTCACCTTGAGGGACTGGGCTTCTGTTCAAACACGGCTGGCATTTCTCAAAATACTTTGACCTTTCATAGGGCAGGGCTCTCAGAGCCAGCTTCCTCAGCCATACAAGAAGCTGGGTCCTGTTACGTTTCACCCCACACTCTGGAGAGTCTTATAGATTTTCCTGATTGTCTCATCTTATTAACGAAACTTTATCCTTTTGTGCTTGACTATTTCTGTATAAAGAATAAAATTAAATCCTCTCATGACCTGTCACAAATGAATGGAAACCATTGCCTCTAAAGGTGAGTATAACACAGGTGGAAGGATTCCAAAGGTCATAGAGTTGATGGGATAGACTGTTCTCCAAGAGCAGTGTGCCCCTGTGTGTCCTCCTGCCGGTAGGTAAGCTCCTGGATTCTGGCTAAACGTGAATCTCATCTTCAAAGTTGTTAAAATAGAGCATACCAGGGGATGGGAAGATGAAAGCCGTGCTTGGTGTGTAAGTTTGAGGACCAGAATCAGATCCCTAGCCCAGTCTTTCTCTCCATCATCACTAATCGATCTATGGAGATGATGACTGGAAGGGTCCACTCCCCTCCACCTCATGCTCTCTGCCATGATGTTCGTCCTCAGCCAATGGGGCAGTCACTACAGGCTGAAGCCTCTGATACCCTGAGCCAAAATAAATCCTTTCCCTGTAAACTGGTTTCTTGAAGATTTTTGTCACATCAATGAAGCCTGACTAACATGCTTACCACATAGGCTTATACTCTGGTATATTCTACTTATTTCTGTGTATTTAGGTATACAGTTTGTGTGTGCGCACATGGGGGATGCATGCTCATGTGTGAGCAAGGAGGTTAGAGGTTACTGCCTTCCTCTATAGTTCTCCACCTTGTTTTTGAGACAGGTATTACTACTGAACCTGGAGCTCACTGATTCAGCTAAAATTGCTGGCCACTTAGCCCCAGGCATCCATTTGCCCTGGCTCTCCTTCCCTCAGTTCTAGATTATAGGCTACACCAGGAGAATGGAGTAGAACAGATCACTAATGATGGATCCAGTAAGACCAGGAGTAGGGAGAGGGAGAAAGGCAAAGGAAGAGAATGTCCAGGCGAATAGGACCCCAACAGGTATGCCCCCAGCAACTGACTTCTTCCAACCAGCCCCTCCCTGAAAGTCTCGATCACTTTGAAATAACGCCACAGATCATCAGTCCATCAATAGATTGATACTTGGTTGCACCAGAGGCCTAATGATTCAATTACCTCTTGATGACTAGGTCCACCCAGTGGGGACCAAGCCATTAACACATGAGCTATTCCAGAGACATTTCATATCCAAATCATGCAATGCAACCAAGCCCAGTGGAACTGGTATGTGCCAGCATAGAGCTGATTAGACAGATTGAAGATGTTGGCTGCAGAGAGGATCGGGGTCTGCAACTGCAGCATGACCAGAATGGGGGCATGGGAAGGAGCCCTCTTCTCCTGATGGCCAGCTGTCTGTTGTTACCATGACATAAGATCTTAGTGAGTGCTCCTATTCTGAAAGAGGACCCCAAGCACATGATTCCACCATTCCAGCTTAGGGAGATAAAGCACTATATTCTGTCAGTCCAGGTCCCTCTCCTATCCCCTGAGGTTCTTAAAGCAAACCTTAAAATCCATCATGATGTCCTGAAGCTGCATCCTCTTGTCTAGGTCCAGCTGCAGAGAGACAGGGCTCACATCTGGAAGGACAAGAAACAGAAAACTTAGACAAGATGATCTCCCCAACACTCCTCCCCCCAGAGGCCTTGATAACATCAGCTCTGGGCAGCCAGAGCATCTCTAACCTTGACTCTGAGCCAGCCCTGGGAAAGGGGTGAACCAGTGTGTTTCTGCTTGTGTTATATATTCAAGTCTGTCCTCGTCAGATGGTGATATCATCACTGATACCTCTGATACCTCAGAGGATCCTAGCCTGTCTGTCACAAACAGATTCATTCCAAGACCCAAGTCCTTCCATGCACCCACCCATAGAGACAAGGGCAAAGTGAAACAGATGTGGTTCTTCCCAGATCACCTTCTCCTCCTTGCCTTTAAGCATCCACAGACCCAAAGCAAAGCTGGAAGGTTCTGCCTGCCCACCTCCTGCACCCTCTGCCACAGAAACCCAGATCATCTCGGAACACCTCCGTGTGCCCCAGCCTGTGGAGCCTCCATAATCATGGCTCCTGCCTGTGGCAGGTCCTCACCATTCTGTGACTGCCACCAGCGCATGGGGCCTGAAGACGATGCGACATTCTCCACTCGGTGACTGTTGTAATTGCGGGCAGCCTGGAGTCACACTTGCAGCATTTCATCTGCCACTGTGGGGGAGGGAAGTGGCACAGCTCAGAGTGGGTCCTCCTGGGGCTCTCCCTTGTGGGCTGGGGGAGCCTAGCACATGTCTTCATCTGGAATCCCACCCTCAGAGGACCTGTCAATGTCACTCACATACTAAGAAAGATGGATTTCTTAACCCAGGGCTACTGGTCATCAGTTGAATTCTGTGGTCTTCCTAGTTACAGCAGGCAATGGACGCTGGGGTCGGGGAAGGGGACCACAGTGGTAGAAAACAATCTTGGCTCATGCCATTGGCTTAAAACTACAGAGGTGGGATGTGGGCAGGGGGAAGAAGGGGAAAACCCACACTGACTTAGCGCCTACTGTGTATGGAACACAGAAGAGAACAAGGAAATCGGAGGATCCAGTGCTGGTTCCATTACTACTCCTCCCCGACCCTGTCTTTTTCCTCAGTAAGTAGAATGAGGGTTGAATTAGAGTCACCGCAAAGTATTTGTTGAGCATGTCTCATGTGCCAGGGATGGCACTGGGTTCTGGAGGTTACACTCCTCTCTAAGGAAGCCCACAATTGGCTACCATTTCCCAGCTCCACGATGCCCTCCCCACAGGAGAGAAGCTAGCTGCCTTAGTTCCTGTTCTTGGTGCTGTAATAAGCTCTCTGATCAGATCAACTTAATAAAGAGTTTCTTCACGACATGCTCTGTCTTTGTCAGATCTCCTCCGACCACCACCGCAGCCTCTGCTACCTCAGAGAGTTTCAACCTGTCACAAAGACCAGTTCCCCAATGTCCAAGTCCCTCCAGGCAACCATACTGAGACTTAGCGGAGTAAAACAAAGATGGTCCTCTCTCATACGCCCTCTTCCCAGCCTCAGTGAGCCCTTCTGCCAATAGAGGGAACCAGCCCATCACACTGGTGAAGTCAAAGCTGCAGGAGCTTCTGGCTGCTCACATCACATCCACAATCAAAGCGCAGCATGGGGTGAACGCGTGGGGCTGCTCTGAGTCCTTGCCCTATATAAGTGGGGAAAGTACTCAGCCAAACCCACAGTTAACATAATCAAGGTAATCTCGCACAGGCATGCCAAATGCTGGACTTGTTCTAATGTCCATTAACTGACAACACTAACCACACAGCTGCCTTCCTGAGGCAGGCCTAGTAAACAATACCCACACATTCCATGCTCTGTACCTCCTCTGAGTGGGCCACGGGACTGAACTACAGATCTACATGGATGGGCTCCAGGTCAAGGCAGAGATAACGGAGAAATGAAGGTGATTAGAGGAGTATTTGTCTCTGAGTCTGTGCCTATGAACACGAGCCTACCACTCCTCACAGGCACCGTGCGGCTCTGCCCCAGCTTCCTCAGGCTCTGCATACAAGCACCTCCTCTCTCTGAGTAGCCTTAGCTCCAAACCCTCCCAACATCCAAGAGCACAACCACAGGGCTCAAAGTTCACTCCTGAGTAGAAGCAAGGCTCGTTGGGCAAGACCCCTGGGCTTTGCTGATTCTCCACAGAGCCCAGGCCTCTGCTTTCCACTCATCCTGCCTCATCGCTGAGATCTAATCCTCTAATCTCACCTCATCACCTTCCAGCTACTCAGACTCAGCTGTGGGCAAGGAAGGCCACATGCTGCCTGAGCCAGTGTCATACGCACAGGAACCTCTGCTCAGGCGGACTCTGTGACCATGCTGGACCTGCTCGTGAGCAATGGACCCTCCTGCCAGTACCGTGTTGCCTCTGTGTGCTCACAGCATGGCCCAGAAAAGAAGGGCAGCTAAGTGTCCTGCTCCCAGGGCCTCGGCTTTCCTCCACACTTCACACGTCTTAGTCCTAGTCAGTGAAGGAACAGTACTCTCACCCTTCCTTATCACAACCAAAAATGCCGTCACAAACCAGACTGTGCCCGTCACTCACCAGCCATTTTCCATCCTGGCCTTACCCACCTGGATTGCTCTTACCCACACATCTCCACTTGCTAGACTACACACTTCCTGTTGATTTCTGTCGACGTCTAGCTTCCCCTTCTACAGTGTATTCTCCATGAGGACGATGGCTCATCTTCCTTCCCTGGTGCCTCCCAGCATAGAGAAAGTGCCTGGCACACTGCTGGCTCTGACTAAGCACTTGGTGAATGAATGAATGAATGAATGAATGAATGAATGAATGAGCAATAATTGGCAATGCTCAACATGTGCCAACTATTTCCATCCAAGCGATCAATAAGCTATTTCTTTCCTGACCTCAGTGTGTTTGAAGGGAGTGGAGAGGAAGTAAAGAATCAGGTATTAAGGTTAAGCCATGTGCCTATGCCACCAGCCGCTCAGGATGCTACAGCAAGAGGATAGCTTAAACTCAAGTTTGGTGTTGGACTAGGCAACGTTTCCTGTAAAATAAAATTAACAGAGATTCTCTGTTATCTCTGCCTTGACCTGGAGCCCATCCATGTAGATCTGTAGTTCAGTCCCGTGGCCCACTCAGAGGGAGTACAGGGCATGGAAGGTGTGGGTATTGTTTACTAGGTCTGCCTCAGGAGGCAGCTGTGTGGTTAGGGCTAGGTATCAGGGACTGTACCAGATAATTTCAATATCAGAGCCTAGTTAAGGGGCCTGGGTGGTAGAGTAGTTGCCTAGAACACACAAAGCTCTGGGTGTCGTCCTGGTATAGCAAAAACTAGGAGTGCTAGTACATGCTTGTCATCCCAGCCCTGAGCAGGTAGAGGCAGGAGGATCAGGAATTCAAATCATTCTTAGGTATACAGTGAGTTCAATATCAATCTGGGCTAAATGAGACTTTGTATCAAACAAAAAACAAAACCAAAAATAAAATAAAAATAAAACAATCAAGTTTTTCAGAAGCGCTTTGAGGAAAACAGTATTTCTCTATTTCCCCCCAAGAAAGCTGCGAGTACAGACATCACCAGAAGCATGCTGTCTTGTCCACAGAGCCCGTGCTGACCTCAAGATGGCCTTGGGGAGCCCACAGCACAGAGAGCACTCTGGGAAGGACCCAGTTTTCCAGCTCACTCAGCTTAGCTGCCATGGAGATGAGAGATGTGCCACTAGCTGGAATGTCTGGGTATTTATTGTCATCTTTCCTGAGCAAGAGAAGACCAGAGCAGAGGCTCCTCTAGACCACATTTGGTCCCTGGGAGGAGTGTGCCCTTCCCTGCTCTCTGCCCCGCCTCAAGACAATTTTTTCCCCTCCACCTTTTTCTTACTCACCCCCAATCGGAGGAAAAAACAAGGGCCCTGCCTTTTGGCAAATGCTGTCCCCAGCTCCCCACCCCAGGTGGGGGGCCCGGGCCCCTCCGCTGGCTATGGCAGCACCAACAGGGGGGTTTTCTTTTTCCTAGGGAAATTTTAAAAGGAGCCAAAGATGTCGAAATGGCCTTGGGCTCCCCAAAGAGGGTTTTGAACTATTAAAACTTTTTTAAAATAGCAATTTCTGGGAAGGGGTTACATTGTAAGTTTTATGGGTTAAAGGAAGCTTAAACTCTACATACAATATATTTTTTTTTTTTAAGAAAACAAAAAAGGGGAAAAAAAAAAAAATTTTTTGGGAAAAAAATTTTTTCAAAATTTTTTTTTTTTTTTTTTTTTTTTTTTTTTTTTTTTTTTTTTAGGGGAAAAAAAAAAAACCCCCCCTTTTTTTAAAAATTTTTACTTTTTTTGAACCTTTATAAGAAAGCTTAAAAATTTTTTAATTATTTCTAACTTGGGATTTTTTAAAAAAGGGTGACTTCTACGGGGCTTTGGGGCCCCCCCCCAAAAAAGCCCCTTTCTCCCCTTTCCCCTCCCCGGGGGCCCCCCCAGGAAGGGGAAGCAGGGCCCAGTTTTGGGGTGCGTTTAAAAAGTTCATAGATTTTTAATAAAATTTCTTTGAGGCGCAGACTCCTCCGACCAGGCCCTGCAAATTTCCCTGTTTCCCCCACAAAGTTTTCCCCAATTCCCAATCCCCCAGGGAAAGAGACAGGGGGTTTCAAAGGTTTGGTCCCCCAAGGGGGTTTCCCGCCTGTGGATCCCAAAACGGGGGGGCCCCCTTTTTCGGGGTTTGGGGGGGAAAAAGGGGGGGAAAAGGGGGTTTTTTTTGGCTGCTAAAATTACAATAAAAGGATGGGTGAAGCTCGTCTACATAATTTTTTTTAAAAACAAGTTTTGGGGGGAAATATCATAGGGAAAAACCAAATTACCCTATTTTTTGCCTATAACCAAAGGCCCAATTTTTCAATGATTTTAGGACTTCTTCCCTTTAATAGTTTATTTTAAACTGTAAATACATTATAACAGGCTTCGGATTTAAAAACCTAACTATAATACCCTCACATTCCGAGCTCTGTACCCCTCATGAGTGGCCACGGGAAGAACCTACAGATCTCAAATGGTGGGGGGCTGCAGTAAGGAGGATCGTGGACGGGGAATAAGGTGGTAACGGTAGAGTGAAGTTGCTTTGTGCATCTAAGCCCACAGGTGATTTTGTGTCTGTGGGTGGATGAACCCGAAGACTACCACTCTCAAGGCAACCGGGGGTCTGCCCTGCCTCCCTCATGGCTGCTTTTCGATAATGGCGTTTGTGGTTTGTGTTCTGTGCATGGCTTAAATTTGTGTTTTTGAATGCTGCCTAGAGCTCAAACCCTCCCATCAAGTAGCCAGCACCCAGGCTCAAAGTTCTTTAGTCGGTGAAGCAGGCCTCAGTTTGGGCAAGACCCTGGTCTTCGCTTGGATTTATCCCAGAGCCCAGGCCTCGCTTCTACTCAAGACCCTCCGCATAAACCGGGTGAACACAATCCTACCCTTCCGCTACTCAGACTCAGGGGAGCAAGGAAGGCCAGGCGGAGTGAATAGACAACTGTCAGCGATCTGTTCCTGCGGACCCGGGGCAGGATGCGTACCTGTTGTTGTGTGTCAAGCATCCAGAAGCTGTGCAGGTCTCCTTGTTATTTAAATTTTTAAAAAATTTTTTTAAAAAAAATTTCAAAAAAAAAATTGGCAGTTTTTTTTAAAAATTTAAACCCCAACAGTAAAATTTCCCCTTTTCTGTCCCCTTTTAAAAATGGTGGGGGAAAAAAAAATTTAAAGGTTTTAGGGGGATTCGGGAGGGAAGTTTTTGGGGGACAGGGGTTTTCCCAATAAAAAAAGGGGTTTTTTAAATCTAAACCCTTCCACCCCAAAGCCCGTGGGGCGGGTTTTGGGAAAGGGTGGGTTTAAAAAAAAATTTTCTTTCCCCGGGGGCCTGGGGGGGCCCCCCCTTTTTGGGGGGGCTTTTTGGGTTTGGGGGTTTTTGGCCCTACTTTGTGCTCTGGAAGAAAGGGGTAAGGTGTTTTTGGGGAGGGAAATTAGGACAATTCCCTTAGGTTCCAGGACACTTGGGTAAAATTATTTAAAGGTAATCATTTTTGTTTGGTTAATTTTTTATTTTTCCCCGGAGTGGAAAACTTTTTTTTAATTTAACCTAGCCTTTACTTAAAAAACTTAAAATTTTTTTAATCCAAAAATTTTTGGTTTATAGGTTCTGGATTGTCATAAAAATTTCGGGCCGGGTGCTCGGCGAGGGAGAGATTTCCTTTAAGCTCCCCAAACTTTTTTTTTATTTTTAAATTGAAAAAAAAATTTTTTTTGGAAATTTAGATAAAAATAGAGGTTCCTTTTAAGGGGCCTCTTTTTTTGTAAATCCGGGCAAGGACAATCCGGGCCCCAAAGACCAACAAAATAAAAACCCAAAGAACTGACTTTTGGGGGAAAAAAAAAATTTTAAAATTTAAAAAAGGAAAAAGCTTCTACCAGCTTCCTCTGGAAAAGGCGTGGAGGAAAAAGGGTTTCCCGGAATTTGGGAACTCCCCAGAGGCCTGCTGGGAAAAAACCGGGGGGGCCCGGGCCTTTAAAGGAAAGAAAGTTGTAGGGGGCCCAAAGGGGGGGCACCCCACACCCTTCCTCAACATGGGGTTCATCAGCCTCCTGAAGTTCCCTAGAGCCAGGAAAGGCTAAAGTCGGGGCCAGCATCAGCAGGTCCTGAGTGGAAAGGGAGGGCCAGGGCAGTTAGCCATTTTCAACTTCAGCTCCTGTCTCAATTAGAGCAAACTGTTGAGACAGCCCTATCGCTGTCTAAGCAAAATTGAGAAAGGCAATTTTCCAAAGCTGATTATAGAGCACAGGTCCACCACACACCCCAAATTACATCACACTACACCTGCTCTCCTGAGCACCACTGGCACACCTGGGGCTCACCCTTCCAAGACCTCAGATGGGGATATACTGCATCTTACATGGTGGGCATCCCCAGGTCAGGAAAGCTAGACGGATGAAGCAGAGATTCATGTACCAGGCATCTGAGTCCATACTGCCCTGTGTCATTCCAACTGAAGGCATACAGAGGTCATATCGGCCACCACTACATGTGACAGAGACTAAGTAGATTTTCTAAATACTACTCTCCTCTGCTCTTCACCCAAAAAGGGAAGATTCCTCTAAAGCAAAGAGGTCCCTAGTGCTAAGAGTGGAGAGTCAATTCTACCCCTGACAATGGCTTCCTAAGTCCATTCTGTGGCCACAGAGGACCTAGCTGGCAAAGACAGGCCTGCAAGACATTGCTTGAGGCACAAGGAGGCTTTCCTAGAAATGTCAGATCAGCGTTAAAGATTCTAAAGGTGATTAGAACTTCATGACTGTGGAAAAGTCAGAGTACTGTAGAAAGGTCTTGGCTATCTTTAGTCTTCCCCGTCTTTTGCATTGTACCCAACACCCTCTGACTATCAGGTAAAACCTTCTGAAGGTATAAACCTAGCAGGCAGCGAGCGTCCACCAACCCAGAAGCTGACAGTGTCATCAGGCAGCTCATGTGACCACTTCCACAGTGTAACTGTCACTTGGAATGACCTGAATCTGAGTTCCTAGACCACAGCTGTTCTATGACCGAGAATAAAATCTCTGACTCCCTTTGAAGCAAAAGCCATGTTTGGTGTTAATAAGGACCTGAGCCCCAGGAATGGTGGTGTAAAAAGTCAGGCCAGAGTGCGTGCATCTCCAGGCCTTCCCCTGAAGCCTTTCTCCTCTCCTCTGTCCTTTATCTCCAGACACCCATTCCCTTGGCCATAGCAGCCACGAACTCACAGCCTCATACTGTATGTGACCAAGTCTTGCTTCCCTCAGACTATCCTGCTCCAGCATTCCTTTTCATTCTCTTCCATCCCCTCAAGGGTGACACTTACTCTCTTGGGACCCTTTGCAAAAGTTCATCCATGTCTCTGATCTACCACCCTGTGCTGAGGTCTGAATGGCTGACCGTCCCTGAAGGAGATTATATTAAATAGGGAAATCTTCAGTGCCCATTCAGAACGGTTGCGGCAGTCACGGAAGCCTGAGACCTTAGGCCTTTTCAGAGTTGGGGGAACAGGAAAGCCAATGTTTTATAGAGAAACAAGCTCAAAACCCCACGGAATGAGGGCAACATCTGTGGTGCGCACGCATGTGAGTGCGTGCGTGCGTGCGTGTGCGTGTGCGTGAGTGCATGTGTGCGTGCATGCGTCTGTGTGTGTGTGTGTGTGTGTGTGTGTGTGTGCGCGCGCGCGCGCGCGTGCATGATGGTTGGTCTTCAATGCCTTCTTTACTAGATTTGGAATCATTTAAGAAACAAACCTCCGGCTATGACCATAAAGGTGTTTTCTGGCAGTTCTACTGAAGAGGGAAGATCTACCCTGAATGTTGACGACACCATTCCACGGGCTAACTTCAAGACAGAATGAAAAAGGAAAAGCAAGCAGAGCACCAGCCTTTATCTCTCTGCTTCCTGACTATGGATGCCATGTGACAGCAGTTACACTTCTGCTGCTGTGATCTCCTCAACCATGATGAGTTTGGCTTACATTGTGAGCCAAAATAAATCCTTCCTTAAAACAATGAGTTAATAAAATAAACCCTTCCTTATGTGCTTTTGTCAGATATCTTGCCACAACAATAAGACACCATAAGTACGGCAATGTGCGTGTTCGTGTTGAGGTTTGAATGAGAAATGTCTTCCACAGGTGCCTATATTTAAACCACGCAGCGCCCGGTCCATGGCGCTGTTTGGAGGTTAAGAGCAGGCCGCTTGTTGGAGGAAATACATCCTGCAGGGACAGGCTTGGAGGGTTTATGGCCTTTGCTCATTTCCTAGTCTCGATTTTGGCATCCTGTGTATGGGTGAAATATGATCGCTCTACTTTCTGCTCCTACTACCTTGCCTTTCTTGTCATTATGGACTCTTTCCCTCCAGACAGAAGCTAAAATAAGTTCTTTCTTCCTTAAGTTACTTTTGGTCATAATATTTTATCACAGTTACAGAAAAACAGCTAATACAGTGAGTGTACACACACACACACACACAACCTCTGCCTACACATTAACCTTTCCGAAGGTCACAAAAGCAGACCATTTCCAAACAAGGAGAAGCAGGGGCTGGTGTGGGCAGAAGTGGACGTGTGGATGCTCATGGGCTTGTAAGTGCTGAGGAGGAAGGTATCTCCAACTGGCTGCAGCTCTCTTCTTTGCAAGAGACTAAAATGGCAGCTCTTTGGTTTACACAGATAATTAACCTGGGGGATGTACTGTGCAAAACTGTCATTAAGACAACGGATGATTAAGTTTCCCTCAGAAAGGGGTTGGGGTGGGGTAAGTAGAAATTTGAGAAACAGAGTAGACACATGCTGTCAAAATTGTTGGAAGCAGAAGCCAAGGCTGGAAGTATCCAGACAAAGCTATGGGCTCTGGTTCTCGGCCTTGCAAAGCCTCGCTCATAGGCAGCCATTACATGATGGTCCCAGGACACCATGCAGTCCCCAGGGGAACCTCTGAGAGACTGGCAGAGACACCAGGTCTGAGCAAACAGCGAGTTTCTTATGGGAATAAATGGTGATCCAGATTAGAACCAGAGTTTTCCCAATGCCACAATCAGGGTGGTTTGGCTTCCGTGGGATGCGTGAGTGGCCTGACCGTGAGGATGAGCTCAGGAGATCTGCGGGTAGAGCTGCTTCTGTGAGCAGAAACAGCCCCAGGGAAAGAGGGAAGGGAGGTGGGAAGAAGAGGGAGGCAGAAGGAAAGAGTAAGGAAGGAGAGATGGGAGGAAGGAGGAGTGACCTGAAGGAGCGTAGGCCTCTGCAGGTGCTGTATTCATTCTGGACATTCTACCACATAGTCCTCACAATGGTCCCCTGAACTGGATTGTTCCTCTCATCTGTGGCTCAGGGGTAGTGTAGAGCTGCATCAGGGTGGGAAGGTGTCACATGTTATTTTATCCAGACCTTGGGACTGAGGGAATGTCTCTGCAACGAGCCTACCTAGAAGACACAGAGCCAGGAGGAGGAAAGCATGGGGGAGATTGTCTAGGACTAGGAAACAGCAGTGCACTTCTGGTAGACTGTAGCCCACACTCAGGGACAGACCAGTAATGGGTCAGGAAGTCAGGCCAGCCCAGAAAGGCAAAGTTGGGGGAAGTGCAACTGGGCAAAGATGGCTATGTCCAATGTCCATTGCAAGGGTTGCAACATGCAACTGAAATCCAAAGAAGCCAGCGCTGGAGGCCCACAGTGTCCAGCCAGCCATGGAGGCAGAACAGGGCTGGGGAAGGAACGTGCAGACAGGCTAACACTGGCTTGCAGAGGAGTCGTTTCTAGAGGCCAGAAGCTGGAAGGGACACTTCTGGAACTGGACAGAATCCCAGCATGCCTGCAGCTTCTGCCATCCACCGAGTCCAAGCTGAGGAGGGGTTGGGTGAAGTGTGACAGAGATGTCTGAGGTCACAAGTCCCTCTACACTGGCCCTCATTCCACCTCAAGAGGCCACCACAGTGACCCCTACACAGACAGAAGAGAAGCCTCAACCCCAGGGATATGCAGGGAAAGCAGAGAAGGGAGTGAGATATTAACAACCTAGTACCCCTCCCTGCATAACTACTCAGGAAACTCAACATTTCCTTGTTCCCATCCGGAGTCCAAACCTTCTCACAGCTCATGGGAATAACAAGATGCTATGATAATCACTTGACATGTTTGTATAAGATTCTTGGTGTGATGCCTTTCACACCTTGTCCCGGAGAGAACGGCTTGGATCTACTCAACGTTTGGCTGAGAGTGGGCTCTGAGCTACCAATGCACCAACATGGGACTGAGAAGGAGCCTCTGCACCTTTGATGTGTGTGTGTGTGTGTCCCCTCAACACAGGAGGGAGAAGGAAAAGGAGGAAACAAGGCAGAGGGCAGGAGGCACAGAAGAGATGGGACTGTCGGCACCCAGCTCATTCCCAAGAATGTAGAAGCAAAGAGGGATCCTGCAGAGCAGTCTGTCCCACACTGGTAAGACAGGGAGACCGATTTCTTGTCCGAGGTCACACTCCAGCTGGCAGGAGACCTGGAATTCTACATCACCCACAAGGTGTCCCATTCTCTACTCTGCAGAGGGCTTCCTGGATTTCTTTCTCCCATAGAAAAAGAAAAAGCGAGCCAAAGCTTCTTAGCTTTCACAGCAGAAAACAGCTAATATTTACCCATCCCCAGAGTTGCGACAGTCTAGACTTCTCTTTTGCAAGCACCTCACTCTGCTCTCAGGAGGCTGCTTCTAAGCAGGATAAGAGGCCAGTTCCTGGGGGTGCTAGCTGAAAGAGGCAGAGGGCAGACCAGGGAGAAGCCAGATGTCCAGGCCAAGTGGAGAAAAGGCTCTCCTCAGAGACTGTGGGAGGATATCTTTCACCCACACAGGGGTCCTTATCTCTCTCGGCTCCATCTTCTGAGGCAAGTCAGTCTCAAGAAGATGGCAGAAGTCTCCCTCTGAAAATCAGGCCTAACGCGTAGTAGCACATGATTTGGGAGAGGTCTATAGGTGGGCATCTGAATTCTGTCTACTGCCTAGAAATCTTTAGCTCTGCAGGGATGGACACCTGTTGCCTGACCCACGGGAAATGGTTTGTTACCCAACATGGCTAAGCAGGCTTCCTATATCCAAGTGTGTGACAATGGAAACAGCACATCCATTTTCACCAGACATCTCCAAAGTCCTTACTCAGTTACTTCTATGATTAAAATAGCCACAAGAATGTCAGGGCCTGGATGGACAACGAGACAAGAGCACTTCAAATACCCTCTTTCAGGTCCTGAGAACAGAGCAGCTTGGGAAAATGTATTCACACAATACCTTGCTCCTTCATCAGGATCAAAGGCAACCATCCACTTCTCTTCCTCTTTCTTTTTTCCCTGATGGAGGTTGCAGACACTTCTGACAAGCCTCTCCCTGCCACACTCTTATACAAGCCTAATTCGAAGGCAGTAAAGTATGTTTTTGTATAATTTTTGTTGTTGTTTGATTTAGGATTTTCTAAGGAGATAAAGCATGTGGAGCTGAAGAGATAGGTGGGATCTGGAAGGAAAAGGAATATGACCAAAATATATTGTATGAATTTTAAATAAAAGATGAATTCAAACAACAAACACCAGTGAGGATAGGAACAAAAAGGAGCCCGTTAGCACACTGCTGATGAGAACACAAACTAGTCTCCAGCACTACGGAAGTCAGCATAGAGGCTTCTCAAAGACCTTCATATGACCCAGTCATTCCATTCCTGAGTCTTTGCACAAAGGATACTAAACCAGCACAACAGAGACACCTGGTGTGATGGTTTGTATATGCTTGGCCCAGTGAGTGGCACTATTAGGAGGTGTGGCCTTGTTGGAGAAGGTATGTCACTGTAGGTATAGGCTTTAAGACCCTCACCGTGACTAGCTGCCTGGAAGTCAGTCTTCCTCTAGCAGCCTTCAGATGAAGATGTAGAACTCTCAGCTCCTCCCACACCATGCCTGCCTGGATGTTGCCATTTTCTCACCTTGATGATAATGGACTGAACCTCTGGACCTATAAGCCAGCCCCAATTAAATGTTGTCCTTGTAAGACTTGCCTTGGCTATGGTGTCTGTTCACAGCAGTAAAACCCTAACTAAGACACCTGGCAGTCAGTGTTCACTGTAGCTAAGTTGTGGAGCCAACCTGGGTGTCTAGCAACAGAGGGATGTATAAGGCACGTGTGGCCTTTTTTAGCTATTTTTATAGCTAAATGGCATTACATCATTTGAGGGAAAATGGATGTAACTGGAGAATATATCAAGTGAACTAAGCCAGTCTTGAAAAGCTCAATAGCAGATGTTTTCTCTCGTTTGCGGTTCCTAAATTTTATATACAACCCATATATGCATATATGAAATTAAGTGAGAAGTGAAATTATCCAGGGGGAGAACAGGGACAAATGTGAGGGAGGATGTCCAGAAAAAGGGAGTGTGGGAGGAAGGGACAACAGGACATACACTGGAGATGCCGTATGCACCTGTCTGAAATGTTAAAAAATAAAATAAAAAAGAAAGCGTGCTAGAGAAAGTGAATGAGATCAGAGCATATCATACATCCCTGTGCTCTGCTCTTATCTGGCTTGCTGGGATAAAATGCCTAGCAAACAGCGACGCAGGACAGGAAAGGGTTTGGCTTTCAATTGCAAGCTACCATTCGTCATGTCAGGGAAGACAGGACAGAAACACATGCAACTAACCACATGACCTCCCTCCCCCCAGTCAAGAGCAGAGAATAAGGAAAGCTCCCACGCTGCCTATAGGCTGGCTTAGCACCCAGCCAGCTTCTTCTGCTCTCATGTAGTTCAGGGCTTGGCCCAGGAAATGAATGACACCACCCACAATGAGATATGTCTTCCTACACCAGCTAATAATCAAGACAGTCCCCTACAGACATGCCCATGGGCCAATGTGATCTACTTAATTCTTCCATTGAGGCTCTTTCCCCAATGATTCTAGGTTGTTGCAAGTTGACTTTTGAAACTAACCATCACAGAATATATAGAATGTCATAAAGAACCTTCTGACTTACAAAATGAATAGCAAGTATGTATATTATTGAATAAAGATGCCTGAGAGAAAGGAACAAACTGATTCCCTGACAGGCGACATTATCTGACACACTCAAAGCAGTGTGTGTGGTTTTACTCTGCCTCTTCTCCCATTATCAGCTGAGTCTTTACCCTTTTCCCATTTATTAAACAATTGGTAATGCTTTTCATTTGCCAAGCTGGTGAACATGGAGCCCCAGGACTGGCAGATACACTACCCCTTTGCAAAGGGAAAGACACAAATCTTCTCTAGCCTGTGATTGTGTATTCTCCTGTTACCTCACACTGGCCCAGAGAGAGCAGCAATGTGGGATCGTGACATTGTTTGGATCACTCTCCACAGTTCCCAAGCTTTACCAGAGAGGTCACATTAGACTATCTATAACTGAGAAGTTGTTATGTATCCATTTTCCATTGCTGAAACTGGAGAGGCCAGCATTCATTCTGGCCCAGACACTGAAAAGATGCCAACTTTACCCTCAGAGCTAAGAGATCGTGTTAATTCTGTATACTTCTAAATTCCTTACAAGTAGGGATCTGGACTTAAACTTTTCTGCCCTCTCACAGAGCACATCCCTTGACCTGTGTCTTCTACACTTTATCCAGTATTTCCATGCTGTCTCACCTTCCTCCTGTCCTGAAGGCCTTGGAAGGAGGACCTACCTGTCCATATTTGGGTGCAGTAGGTCTCAGGCTTGGTCAGTCCACAGGTAGATGAGGCTCGAAGAAGCTGAGTCCTTCCAATGAGCAAGTCCCCAACAGGTGGATAACAGGCCCCTCGGGAACAGGCTTGCTGGGCACACAGGAGGCCAGGTAAGGCTGCAATTACAGGGAAATGTTGGAGTGTGCCCAGAAGATGAGATCCCAGCTGGTCATCCTAATATTCTCTCCTTATGAGATGACATCAGCAAAACTGGGCCCTCTCTTCACTGGTGTCAATATGATGACTACAGTCCTGACTCAGAGAGTTAAAGGGGCTGCTTTCATATCCTATGACCCAAACTTTAAAAGGAGCAGAGAGCTGGGGATTGTAACACAGCTAATAGAGTGCATGAAGTCCTGGGTTCAGTCCTCAGTAACGTATAACCAAGTATGGTTATGTACACCTATAATCCCAGAATTCAGGAGCCAGAGGCAATAAGATCAAGAATTCAAGGTTATCCTCAGCTACAAAAGGAATGCAAGGCCAGCCTGGGTTACATGAGACCATATGCATGTATGAAATGTTCAAACTACATTTTTAGTAAAAGGAAAAGGGGAGAAATTTCAGTAACAGTAACCAGCAGCGATCCTAACACATAACTAGTGCTATCTACATGTGACTTTAGACTCAATCTGGAGACACACACTGGGCCATGTAAACTCTGTGTCAACTCTTGGGGCCTGAGTAGTGCCCTCAGGCCACAGGCGGGATAAGGCTGTCGGCTGAGCCATTGGTGGAATGTGAAGAAAGTACATGTTATTTCTACTTTGTCTGCACAGCTGACCAACTGAGCCATTACCTGAAAGCAAGCAGCCATGAGTTCCAGGAGAGCAGAGGCTCTAGGGCAAGCTTGAGAGTGAGAGAGAGATGGGACTCAGGAAACCACACATCACCCTTGGGTGAGGACAAAAAGACCCAGGGAGCCTTCTGAGAGAAGCAGAGAAGCCTCTTTCTCCTGAACCACAGATAAGGGGAGGGAAGGGATACTTACCAAACCACAGGAGGAAAAGTGCTGTCATCATGGGCCAGTGAAGGTTCCCAGAGAGGTCACCTAGAACAAAGCAAAGCATCCTGGATGGTCAACGCTCTCTGCCCCACCTTTTCTTTATTGTGCTAGATCACTGTCCTCATCAAATCTTTATCCTAGATCTTCACAAAGACACTTCTGAGCAGTAGGCACATTTGTACCCAATGGCAAGAATCTGGGACATTTGTCCCAGGCAGTGGAGACCTAGAGGGAGCCCTGGGGAAACCCCACGCTCAGCTTCCTCTTCTGAAATGGGTGGGAACATGGGGACTGTACAGGAGGAAGGAGAGCATCCCATTGCAGCAGATAGCTAAAGGGAGGTCCAAGGCTTTGCTTCTGCCAAGAGAAAAAGAGAGTGAGAGTGAGAGAGAGCGGAGAGAGAGTGAGAGAAACGAGAGTAGGGGTAGAGAGAGAGAAGAGAGAGAGAGAGAAAGAGACTGACTCAGGCTTCTTTGAGCTTCAAACCCGGCTTACATACAAGCCAAAGGCACCCAAGCCTAAGGTGCTGAAAGTCTAGAGGCAGGTCTTTTCCTGAATTGATAGAGTCTCCAGAATGAAGGGCCACAGTGAGTGTGAAGCTATGGTAGTCACAATTCTAGGAAAACCAGGCCGCAGGAATGCTACTGGAAGAAGAGGGATCTTAAAAAGACAGGTGGGGTGCCTTGGGAAGAGGTGAGGGGGGTACTGTGGGAAAGCCTGGGGTGCTCTGGGGAGAGGTAGGGCCCTGGACCCAACCGTTTTAAGAAAAATAAGATGAATTCATCTGCACTCAGCTCAAAACGTCTCCAGTTTTGAACAACGACATGGAAGGTAGCTGGAAACAGTGCTGGAGGCAGGCCTACCTCAGAGGCAGGCACCGCCCTTCCTCCACCTGGGATGGGACGCTGGTCTGCCCAGTGATGCCCAAAGCAGCTGAGGAGGAAAGATGGATGGGTGGAAGCAGCAGCCTTTCTGCCATTACATCCCAATGCTTCGAAGTCCTTCCTCCAGAGCAGCTGGGAGCCCAAGCTGGAAATGTGGCCTGATGTCTCAGGGCCACTGAAGGCCAAAGACAGACAGCATCTCTGATTTTCCCCAGTACTCTCTGCACTCCTGCTCCAGCTGAAAACTCACCAGGAATGAGGCTGAGCAGAGCCGACCATTCCTCCCACCGGACCGTTCCTCCCACCTTGCCTTTGTACTAAGCCCAGATTTTAGGTGCTTTCTTCTAAGTCTCCAGGAGCTTATCAGCCATGAAAAGCAATTCAAACAGCCACAGCCCAGGTGTACTCAGGTGAGTTCCCAGAGGAGTGCTACATGAGCCCTGTAATCAGCCTTGGTCCCAGACCTGCTCCAGCCAACCCCCACAGGACAGGTAAGGCAGAAAAACCTACCTCACCCTGAGCTCCTATGTTCCCCTGCCCTTCTCCAGATCCCTCTCGGAGAGCTCCCTGGGAATGTGGGGGTCCCCTCTCTTGGCTCCACAGTTTTAAACAACAGCCTCACCTCTGGAGACTCCCTGACTGGGTGTAGCCCCACTGCCGGCAGCCTCAGGAATCTCGAAGCTGCCACGCCCATCTGACGTCACTGCACCCCCACCCTCAGGACAGGACTAGGCAAGTGGGTTGGTCTTGGAGGCTGTCTGCCCTTAGGTGTCTGGAGGGCTGGAAGGTGCTGGAAACAGGCAGCAGCAGGGTCTTTAGAGCTAGGGGGAGGGGACTGTCCCTGGGACAGGGAAGGGCCCAGGCACTGGATATGACACCTTCCCAAGTCTAGTAAGTGTCAGCTTCCTCTTAATCCCAGACTACCCTGGACAGAGTACCATCCAGGCAGGAGACACACAGCATATAGTGGACTATGTTAGGGTTTGGGTATGTCACTTGGCTGGATAGTGTAAGACCCAAATATTCAGAACGCTGGAAAGCACCATACTCATCCCGAAGGAAAAATGTGGAAAATCCCAAGTTCCAGGGAAGTTTGGGTGGTGGGGGGGAGTCCTTAAAAGCTCAGGAAGTGGACAAAGCTCAGTCCTCCCACAGGAGTTGACTAGAGCAGCCTGCATTCTGAGCCCCAAGCTCCCTTGGCACTGCTGGCAAGGAGCCCCAGGACAGGTAACTGCCTGTGAGTCATACTGTCCCAGCTTCTCCAGAGCCCCACCCTCCTGGGCAGGAATGCCAGCCTGCAGGGCCAGGAAATAGACCTGACTAGGGGTGGGAGGAGGCTGAGGCACAGCTGGGCTGCTAAAGCCAAGGCAGACTTCCCCTGGCGCTAGCCAGGCTCAGGAACACAGTCCCTTTGTGGGGTCTCATGGGCTCCAGCCACTAAGTACAGAAACAGGACCAGGAGGGAAGGCTGCTCAACGACCCTTCCCTTCCCAGGTTGGGTCAGAGGGTATTTCAGCAGACTTGGAAGGTCGTGGATCCTGTCCTGGTCCTGAAGACGTTGATTTTTTTTTTTTTTTGAACTCTTGTCTCAATGTCACAATCTGAAGGAGACGCTCTTTTTCTAAGAGAGGGTCCCACATACCCTAGGCTGACCTCAAAGCCACTAAAAAGTCAACGATGACCTTGATTTTCTACCTCTCCTGCCTCCACCTCCCACGTGCAAGGATTACAGGTACGCACCAGCATACACAGTTTATATTATGCTGGGCATGGAACCCAGGGCTTCATGCATGCTGGACCAGCACTCTGCCACTGAGATACGACCCCAGCCATAAGCAGGACTTGACAATGTCCGGTGTGCCAAGGTTTCCTCTAAGTTACCAGGATATGCCCAAGATCCCTTATGGGAAAAGTAGAAGGTTCTGTGGACTGAACTGGGTATGTCTTACCCGGATCTTCCATTGTAGCTGAAGCTCAGATAGAGGAATCCTGCAGTTAGCAAACAGACAAGGGGTTGTTTAGAGGCATAGACAATGCTCCAGCAAGGGGCGGGGGCAGCATTCCAATTGAGTCTGGTTTAATTCTGCAAGGTGAGTACACACGGCTTCCGTCATCAGTCTTTGAGGGGCACAGAGAGACCCCATCAGTTCTGGCAAAGAAGAGTCACCTTTGATAGCTTGGCTTTTGAGAACCCACCTCCACCACTTGATCAATTTTATTTCTACTCCCCAAGTCTAGACTCCCGGAAATTCCCTCTTAACCAGAGGATGTGACAAAGAGCTCAATAATAATTAGTTCAGCCTGCAGAAAAGCTTAGGTGTAGAAGCCCTGATCCCAGAGGAAGGAAGAGGGATGGGCCTCACTGTGAATGGCCAAGCCCTATAAATTCCCCTCCCTCCCTTCTCCCCTCCACACACCTTTCAGAGCCCAGAAGCTCAGGTAAATAAGCATTTGGTGTCTCAGCCTTTGCAAGCTGGGGCAGGTCCCAGGTTGGCTTCATAGGAGACAAACATCAGCTGCTCTGCAAAGGCCTCCCACACACAGAAATGTTCTAGAAGCTGTTTCTGCAGCTCTCTAAGTGTAGCCCACTCTTCAAGGACACCAACTATTCCAAAGTGTCCCCCAGAATTCAGGTCACCTGCCACAGGCTTTAGAATATCAGAGCCCAATGTGTCCAAAGATTAATAGTGTGAAATAGAGCCCACAGCTCCATGAAGGTCAGGCTGGGTGTGTGGCCAGAACACCGCAGCTCCCCTGTGTGTCTGGCTTGCTCTGACCCTGCCTGTGAATTCTTGCTTCAGAGTGGTTGCCCACTCTGGACCATCAGGTTGCTAGAACGTTTGCTCAGGAAAGTGAATTTATCCTAGACTGATTTGTTTGCATTGTTTTGCTTGGTTTTGGTTTTGGTTTTGCAACCGTATAAGCAACTACTACCTAACAGCGAATACTGCTGGTTCTGTGTCCAAAATTAACCAGACCTCCACCCCCACCCTGGCCACCCTCCTGACTGAGCCACTCTGCCAACACCGCGCACGGGTCTCCAGCCTGAGCCACAGTCAAAGCCAAATGCAGGAGGTCTCCGATAACTGTGCTGACGACTGCCTGGCTCCCTACCTTTCAAGACAAGTCTGTGAGGTCCTCTGTGGTCAGAACTCCCCCAAATTGCCTCTCCATTCCTATTCCTTCCCACCCTGCTATTGTCTCAGTAGTACAGCCTCCTTTCTAGGCCCACAAACTGCCAGGTCTACTCCTGACATATAACCTTTGTCCCAGCTGCTCCAGCTGCTTGTTTTGGGAGGCTCATCTCTTGAACACCTGAAAACTGCCTCTCATCATTTTCAAGCCTTTCCTCCAATCCTGAGTCTGGAATAAAGCTTACTCTGACCACCACATTTAAAATTACAACCATCTTCCCTGTCTGGTGTCTGCTCCCAACTCACCTGCCCAAGGTTGTTGGTAAGATTTTAAGTTTTATTTTTTTAAAAAAAACTTTGTGTGTGTGTGTGTGTGTGTGTGTGTTGTGTGTGGTGAACACCACCTTCTGACCAACTACCTAATTTACTCAGGGTCTCCTGTAGCCTAAGCTGGCCTTGAACTTGATTTGTAGCTGAGGATGACCTTGAGTATCTGTTCTTCCTGCCGCACTTCCTGTGTGCTGGAATGACACGCATGCACAAACATTTCTGGCTTATAGGTGCTGGGGTCAAGTTCAGATTTTCACAAATGCTAGGCAAGCACTCTGAGCTATACCCTCTGCTCCCCAGACTTCCTTATTGGTGCTACTTGTTTTTACTCGTTCTTCCCATGAACGTTCCATGAACGTTTGGGAACGTTCTGTATTGCAGGCAGCAGTGGGGGCTCTCCTTTTGAAACACTTACTCCAGATTGCCAAAATGAGACTATATTGATAATGGCGTCATCTCAGTTGCCTGCTCATCAGATCCCCTTGGCAACGATTCTGATGAGTGACATTGGAAGTCCATGTCCCTATTATTCATCTGTTGGGCTCAAACCATGTAGGTTGCCAGGGAGATCAGCTAGGATCTGATCCATGAGCAATCACAAGAGAGTGGAGAAAGAAGGGAGAAAAGGAGGGAAAGATTAGAAGAGAACACGAGTGAGATTCCGCTCTGACCCTCGGCTGTCAGAGCACAGAGCACCTGATGACTAAGCATGGCACCACTGAAGTACAATGAGTCATGGCTGAATCCTTGTCTACCAGGCAGGATGGGCTCCAGCGAAGACTCTGAGGGTTTACACTGTGACTAACCCTAGTGTGGCCCTGCACACCGGTTATCCAGACAGTGGTCAGGACACACAGGAGAGGGGGCAGGGTCCTGGTAAATTGCTGAGCACAGATGAGAGGTAGTCTCTGCTAAGTACTGAAAGTTACAGAACAAGACTTTGAGGCCACCTTTTTGCTGCACCCTCATCTGCCCAAGCTGTTTGCCTGGGGGACAGACCCACATACTAGCTAGGTCATGAGGTTTGGAGAAGTCAGGTCAGTCTAAAATAAGCACAGTTAACACTTCCTGTGTGCAGTCAGAGGGCCTGGAGCATTGTGGTAAGCTCTGTCGGTACATTAACTCATTCAACACCTATCATAGCACAGATACTTGGCTGGCCTTCCAGATAAAGAAAACAAAGTCTATTTATAATAATGTGGTCCCAGCTAGTGGGCAGCGGCTGGAGCCTTTACTGTTTGTTTAGGCACCCACATTCTTAACCACTACCAAGGGTCACAGATGTGCCATGTGGCCCGAGAACCCTCCCTCCCTTCTTGCTGATCCTCTGGTCTTCAGGTCTCCTAGACCTGGTGAGGACTCGGAAGTTCAAAAGTTGCCCTTAGGAGTTGGGGAGATGGCTCATTCAGGAAAGTACTTGTCATACACAGATGAGGGCCTGTGTTAGACCCCAGGAACCCACACTTGGAAAAGAAAGTCAGGCAGCACAGGGCACACGGGTAATCCCAGCACTGAAAAGACAAAGAGGTGAAACATTGGGACTTGCTGGCTAGCTCAGCTGGGTCAGAGTTCCAGGTTCAGTGAAAGGCCCCATCTCAAAAAACAAAGTAAGTGGTACCTAAAGAAAAGCATCCACGGTTGTCTTCTGTAAAACACACCCACACCCACCACCCACCACACCCACCACACCAACACACCAACACACCCAACACACCCACCACAAACCCCCAACACATGCACACACACAAAACATGCACACACATAAACATGCACACACACACAAACATACACACACACATGCACACATGCACACACACATGCACACACACAAACATGCACACACACAAACATGCCACACACACCACACACACACACACCCCTCTTCTTTGTTCAACCTTGAAGCATTCATGTTGGTTGTGGGTCCTGGGTGATGCTGCTATGAATGCATCACAAACAGACACTGTCAGGTTTCCCAGCTGTCAGCTCCTCACACAAGTACCAAGTTGCTGCCTAGGAAGCTCTTCCTAGAGGTCCAGCATATACCTGCCTTGTGGTCCCTGGCACCACCTGGGCGCTTGTGAGATCAGAAGCATGCAAGGGAGAAAGGGAAGACACAGCAGGTAGGCATCAAGATGACAAGGCTCATCTGGGTATGAGAAGGGGACACCTACCCCCAACCCAAAGAACAGGGAAGGAGGATTGCCAGGGTCCAGCCCCGGTGTGATGGGGAAGAGAAGTCTTCTTTCTTCTCCTTATTCTTCTTGTCGGTTCTTCTTGAGACAGCCGGGGTGGCGGGGACGGGGGCTGGGGAGGAAGAACGTCGGCGGGGGGGCGGGGGGTGGATAAGACCTTAGGTCTTACGAGATTTTTAGGGTTGCTGTATAGTAAAATTTTACTTATCTATGCTAGAAAAGTTCACTTACATCTACTGTAGCTGGCCTGCCCTCTGGTATCCTCTGAGACCAGAAACAGCAGAGGATTAGGCAAATAGCCTTTGTACTCTCTCAGCAGGAACTGCTGGGCTCTAATTTATGCCTGCTAGTCTGAGGGTCTCAGGAAGAAAAAGACATTTAGAGGAGTTATTATAGAGTTTATTACTAAGTGTAAAAAGTTTCCTATGAAAGCTATCTAAGGGAAAAAGTGGAAATGTCCTAAGTAGGGAAAAGGAAAAAAATTCTAACAAAGGAAAAATTCCAAGGAAAAAATTCTAGGCAGGGGAAAGGGAAAGGAAAGGACGAATGGCTCTACATCTACAACTACTTATTCTACTACCCTCTTTGTCTTCCTCTTTCAGTACTTATGCATCTTTCAGAGTACATGATCACATGTTACAAAGTTCATCACAAGTTCACACCAAATATCAAATCATAAGTTGAAATAGAAGTTTACAACAGAGAATGTTTACATGCATATTCATTAGGAATAATAATCTCACTAAACATCCATCACCTGTCTAGCTCCACAGGTTCACTGAAGGTTTAAAACTATAACTAAGAAGTTAGTGAAGTTTTGTATAGATAAACCCAGGCAGTATTTTATCTTCTGTCCTTGCAACTATAATAAATCGTGAGTTCCCTTTTAGTGACCTTTGGTTAATTGTTTTACAACCTCTTGGAATGTGCTCTGAGTAGGAGAAAGTCTGGTTACTGTCTAAGAGCAATTAACTGATGACACTTGGGAGACTGGCAGAGTTCTCATTGCAGTTTTGACTATCAGAAAGGGACCTAACAGCAGTCCCACTATAAAAGAGCTTAATAATCATTGATATAATTTTAGGAATTCTTATAGGATCATCATCAGGACTTAAGAAGTCATCTATTTGTCTATATAGCATCACTACAAGACAGTACATCTTCGTGAATCTGCAGAGATCTGCTCCAAAAGGGTATGCTATTACTTAGTGATTGGTACTAATCACTAAGTAATAAGTTATATGTTAAATAATAATAATAGGAAAAGCATATTAATAGCAGGAATCTTTCCTAAAATAAATCCCTTACAGCCTTGCTAAATAAGGCCTCATCTGTCGCAGATTATATAATAATCCAAGGCAAGCATTTTCAGGATGATCACCTGCTAATTATTAGCTTGTCCCATTATGGCTCCTGACAGAGGATGGCTGCTTTGATGTCAGGCTCCTGGGTCACTCTCTGGGCCTCTCTCTCTCTTTCTCTCCCTCCCTCCCCCCCTCTCTCTCCTGTGTGTGTGTGGTGTGTGTGTGTGTGTGTGTGTGTGTGTGTGTGTGTATGCATTCCCCAAATGGCTCACCAATGTAGCAGGCTGACCTGGAATTCGTGATCCTCCTGCTTCTGCCTCCTTCAGCAAATCCTACCAGAGTGTGCCACCACAACCAGCGTGGCTCATCAATGTAAAAGGTTCACTCCAAGGAAACCTGAAGCCTGAGGTGGGTGTTGCAGGGAGTTACCTGACACATGCTGGCTCCTAGCTATCTGGCTTCCAGAGGAACTAGAATAGATGGTATGCTCCTGCCATGTCCATCTTCCTCAATATCCACAACGTCCTCAGCTGATAGCTGGCCCATCACCACACCCCTGCTTAACCCCGCTATCCATTCAGCTCATTCAGCTGTTGACCTCTGGAAATTAGGTTCTGGGGAACTAAGTCTATCCCTGTGAACTATAGACTCACCGCACAGACCTAGCTGTGTCTGGCCATGGCTCAGGCCCACCAAGGTGAGGACTGGACACTCTTTTATAAGGACAGGACAGTGTGGTACTGCATGAATAGACACTAGCATCTGGAGATCTGCTCCCCATACTACAGAAGACTGCCCATAATTCTTACTATAATCTGTGAAGGCATCAAGAGACAAGGTTAAGCTTCTAGTGTTTAATCTAGCATTGAAGGCTGACTATGGAGGAGTAAGCGGCCTGTGTCTAAGGAGGACAGAGCAGGTACGCCGGGCCTGTTTGGGAGCAACACCATGGAGCACCTAATCAGCATCTCCTGCAGTGCCTGCAGCTGCACAGGGGTATATGTTTAGACTAGACCTGGCTCCACCCTGCTACTCAAACACAGGAAAGCTCAGAGCTAGAACATAGAGCAGGTGTAGAACATGTACTTAGCATGCACAGGCCCGGGGTTCAGTCACCAGCACACAGAGAGAGGCCTTGGCCAAGCCCCTCTAAGGGCTAGTTTAATCCCATGGACAAAAAGAGTTGGTTCTCACTGAGGCTACCCACTTGTAGTTACTTGAACTGAAAATATCAATCACAAAGGGCCAACCTAGGCCTCGTGAGTCAACAGTTCAAACGTGGGCAACTTCTGTTGTTGTTTAGCTTTTTAAAATTTATTTTTATTTTCAATTTTGTGTCATGTGCACATATGAGTGCAGGTATCTGAGGGGTCCAGAAGAGGGTTGTCAAGCTCCCCGGGAGCTAGAGTGACAGACAGTGATGAGCTGCCCAGCGTGTGTGCTGGGAATAGAACTGTATGCTCTGCAAGAGTAGCATGTGCACCTAACCACTGACCCATCCTGCCAGCCCCTGGAAACTCTCAGTTTTAACAGCTCCCTAGAGGACTGTGAGAGATAGCCAAATGTGGGAACACTGAAGCCCCCCCCCAATCTAGGAAGTCCTGCTCTCAGAACTGGTGGCTTATGACAATAGCTTAAAACTAAGGTATCTCCCCTTTGTTGGGTATTTCAGCTAATGTCATCCTTGTTGGGTTCTGGGAACCTCTTGCTTCCCTGGAATCTGGGACTTTCTAGTGGCTACCCTCAGTTCCCCCTCCCCACTGCTACATACCTCTGTTCAATATCCTGACTTCTGGTACTTCTCCCTCCCCAGACTACCCCCAGAACTAATCCTGCCTCTCCCTTTGCCCCTCCCCTCTTCTTTCTCCCTCCTTGTACCTCCTATGATTATTTTGTTCCCCCTTCTAAATAGGACTGAAGCATCCACACTTTAGTCTTCCTTCTTCTTGAGCTTCATATGGTCTGTGAGTTGTAACATGGGTATTCCAGGCTTTTGGGTTAATATCTACTTACCGGTGAATACATACCATGTGTGTCCTTTTGTGACTGGGTTACCTCACGAAGGATGATATTCTCGATTTCTATCCATTTGCCTGTAAATTTCATGAAGTCGCTGTTTTTAATAGCTGAGTAGACTAAACCACCAGCCAAAGAGTACACATGGAGGGACCCATGGCCCCAGCTGTTTATATAGCAGAGGATGGCCTTATCTGGCATCAATGGGAAGGGGCACTTGGTCCTGTGGAGGCTCGGTGCCCCAGCGTAGGGGGATGCTAATGTGGTAAGGCAGGAGTGGGTGGGTGGGTGGGGGAGCACCCTCATAGGGCAGGGGGAGGAGGGATGAGATAGGGACTAGTAGAGGGGAAACCAGGAAGGGGAACAATATTTTAAATGTAAATAAATAAAATAACCAATAAGAAAAAAGCCTAAGGGTAAAGGGAGAGGAGAAAGAAGAAGGGAAGGGGTAAGGAGGCAAGGTTCATGTCCTACAGGAGGTTGGTGCTCACCAGCTGGGTGATATCGTGATATCAGACACTATAGGGTACACCAAGAAGCCCTTTTCTGTAGTGACAACCATGAGGAGTCCACCCCACAGAGCCTGTGAAATATAGAGAAGCAGCCCAGTCTATGTCCTTCAGATGCTGGGCCAGATACCTACAGACTTTACAGGTAGCAAAACAAACATTATCATGTGAGCCACCTGCCAACAGGGCCTGGCTGAGGCTGCTCTCCCTCACCCCAAAACTGTTACCCATGTGCTCCAACATTCTTTCCAGACTGGACTGAACCAGAGGGCAGAAAGGCCACTGGGAAGGGCTCGCTGGGAATAGGACTGAGGGGAGGGTCTTGGCTTCTAGCCTTCCAGGTCAGGACTAGGCAAAGGGTAGAGGCAAGGGTGGAAATGTTTACAAACCCAGAAGGCAGAGGAAGAAGTGTGAATGTGACAAATGTTTGCTTCGGTTTTATAGATTTCAAGAGCTCATGTAGACAGAACCAAAGTTGGTGTGGTAAGGTCCGAGGCTGGACTCCCAGCATGTCTGCCTCGGAGGACACCTCTCTTTTCCTGGAGCCTCCATATCCCCAGGGCTGCTGAGGCTCGGCCTGGTTTTATTCCCTAGGTTTGTTTGTTTTTGAATAACTTCAGGGACTTCTCTTAAGATCCCATTAAGTGCTGAGGCAGGGACAAATGTCCACAAAACTAACTCAACCCGAGCAAATTGGATGTACTTAGAAAATGGAGAAATGAACGTTAAGACTTCCATTTGGTTGTCTTTATGTGTTCTCACGTAACTGCTGCAGGCAGCAGATCTGAGGAGGAGAGTCACAAGTCACCTCTGCTGAGCCCTTCCCCTCCCACTTGCTGCTTTGCAAGGACTCCCTCCCACTTAGCCCCCCCCGCCCCCCCCCACCCGTTGGTGCTGTGGATTTTCCAGAAGGTTGTGAATTTTGTAAGATCTGGGCTTTCCTTCTTAAGTTTTGTTTCTGGGCTGAGAGAGATTCATTGTGACTGCAGAGTCCTTGACACACTTCCTGAGTAAACATGACAACCAATGAGAGTGTACAGAAAAAAAAAACCAGAGGAAGCAAGTCTCCTAAGGACCTGCTGCTGTGTGAAGACCAAAGGGGAGCCAGCCCTTCTGCAGCTAGACTCAGGGAACTACGATGGACTGCCTTCACCCAGAGCCGCCTCTCCCCTGCAACTCCTCCACCTGACTCTGACTTTGCTGTCATTTGCTGAGGAAACCACGTCCCCATCAGCTGGTGTTGTTCAGTTGTCTATGTGTGTTTGTGTTCATGACCCTGCTGTCACTGAGAGACCACAGGTCCTCTGTAACTCATATTGCCAGCAAAAATGGGAAACCCAGATGCTGGATCTCAGGTAAATAAAGAATGTGCTGGCCATAGAAGTAAACCCCAAACCCCACATGTGACACATTTATAAATTCTAATTGTACTGAGCTTCTTGTCTTTTTATTTTGAGAACCCATCACTCTCACATGTGGTGGAATCTTCACCCAGTTCTAACTTCAAGGTTGTTCCTGACCTGGTCACCTTCTTGTAGAATATGTCCCATCTGCTAAAGTAGGATGCTTAGACATGCTGAAGGGCCCAATGCCTCAACATCACGGTGGCATCCTCTGGGCAGAGCCCTTCTATCATGGGCCATACCAGGTGCAAGACCAAGAGCCAGGCCAGCAGTAGAGGGAAGCCTGACCTTCCTGGACGCACATATGTATGCTTCCTGGCATTATAAATTCAACCTATTCGTCCAGTTAAGAACTTTAGGAAGAAATAGCTATATATCTCCCTGGGATAATGGAAGAGAACAGAGCTGAGGATTTAACTTGGCAGCAATGAAGGTCCTGGGTTCGAACTGAGTATCAGTCTGTTGTAGGCCTGCTGACGCTTCATGAGGTCATTACCATATTCCTCTGGGCTGGATGCTGAGGGAGGTACTGCCATCCTCCTACTGATCGCCCAAATCGAGGAGCTAGACTATAACAATGCCAAGGCAGTTAGTTACACAGGATCTCAATGACTTAATATTTGTATTTGCATTTCACATGAAGTAACAGGCAAAGCGGTAAGGGGAGGAGACCCTTTGCTTCATACACTCACCAGGAGACCTTTACCGTCTTGTAGCTGCTCCATCCAGGACAACTGATGTCCCAATATGGTTTCTGCTTGTTGAGGTTCAGCCTGTTGCTGAGTACTGTAATGCTAAGAGCTGGCCCCAAGACCTGGCTGCCCCAGAGACTAGAAAGTCTACACATAGACCCTAGTGAAGCTATGCAACCTGGCCCCCAAGTTAGTTTTGATTGGAGAATAAAGATGCCTACAGCCTATAGCTGGGCAGAATTGAGATAAGCCAGCCTTGGTGTTCCTGTCCTTGAGGCTAAAGGAAACCATGAGGCAGGGGAGAAGAAAATGGAGAGACGAGAAAGATGTCATGGGTTAGGAATCAAGAAAGCGTGGCCCTGAGGGTTGACCAGTTGGAGTTAAGAGCAGCCAAGATGAAACATAGTAAGTCACACATCAGGGTTATTGATAGGAAATAGATTTTAATATAGCAAAGAGGGTAGATATCTGCCAAGCATTAGTGCTAATGAAGGTTTATTATAAATTTAAAGGTCATGTGTATATTTTATACAGAAACTAAATGGTCAAAGCAGTGTAGAAACCCTGGATTGAGATTAAAATTTTTCTACATCTGCTGCTGTGATAAACACCATAACCAAAAGCGACTGGGGGAAGAAAAAGACTTGCTTCATCTTACACTTTCAGGTGACATTCCATCTTGGGAGGGAAGTCAGGACAGGAGTTCTAGGGAGGAACCTGGAGGCAAGAACTGAAGCAGAAGCCATGGAGGAGAAGGGCGTGCTTCTGACTGGTGTGCTCCTCACGGCCTGCTCAGCTGGCTTTCACATACAACCCAGGACCACATGCCCAGGGAGGGCACCACCTGAAAGGAAATGTCACAAAGGTTAATTGTCTCAGAGAAACTGCAAGGAAAAGTGACTATGGGATGTGAGCTCAGTTTGCTGGACCTGGATCACATTTGCCAGTCAGGAGACTCTAGCAACATCGACAATGAGCCCCCAGCAAATTCCAGCCAGAGGAAATCACTCGTGAGATCTTGCTAGTCTAAATGTTCCATATCCCTGGAAACACCTCGGTTTGGGAGCAGCTGTTGACTCCATTAAACATCAAAACTCTCTCCTCAGACAACTGTAATTTAACCTTAGATGGTCACTTCAGTAAACTCTCCATGGAGATATGCACTGGCTACAAGGAGAAGCCAAGCCTGAGTCTAAGAACAGCCTAGATGGAAGCAGCCAGTGAAAAGTAGGTGCAGTGGCTCGTGCCTGTAACTCCAGCATTTAGAAGGCTGAGCAGGGCGTTGCAATGAGTTTGAGGCCAGCCTGGGCTACAGACTGATTTTGAGGCTAATGAGTTACAGAGTAAGAGCATGTTGAAAACATAAAAGAAAAAAAGAATAAAAGAAAGGAGAGAGACAGAGAGAGAAGAGAGAGACAAAGACAGAGAAACAGAGAGAGAATGAGAATAAATAGTCCACAAACAGCCCACAGAATAAAACTTCCCCACAGGAAGGGACTCAGGTGGGCTTCTGGATTCAGACAGGCTTGCTGAAGGAAGCAGTCCTCTTGTGATAGGTGGGAGAAGAGAATGCTAACCTGGAGCAGTCAGTTATGGGATGTCTTTCCCACCCGAATTACAACACCAATCATATACTTGTAAGCACATTAACAACTATGCCTGTCTCAAGTCAAATGCCACCAAGGTAGATAGCACCATCTTGAATGTGCACTGTTCTAAAAACACGTGAATACAGATGTGCACACACAGACCTTTGCCTCTTCCCTGTTGCGTGTTGTTGGTTTTGGCTGGTGCCCCATTAGTGAGTTGGATTTGGTGTAGACTTTGTCCTGAACACACTCCATCATCCTCAGGTTCAAGTCCACAGAGTCCCCTGCCAGGTTTCAGGGTCCAGCTAGACGTCGCCTTTCAGTGCCTGAATCACACGGTCCCCCTCACCCTTCTGCTTCTGCTATCCGCTACCACATTTAGACTGGATTCATCCTGAGCTACCTGACTACACAGCCATATCACCCTCCTATGAGCCCGACAAGTCCTAATCCGAGATCAGCTCTGATTTCTGGATCTGTGGTGGCTTCTCCTCAGTTCTTCTCATTGCAGGCAGCCGAGTTTCCTGACAGTTCAGTCGGAAGCTGGTTCTGTTCTGTAAGTCCTTCTGTAAACATCTCAAATTCGTATACTCAATACCATCCAACCTTTAATTTGCATAAGTATGCCTGAAAGGTGAAAGTAACACTTTCAAGGCCAATGTATCCCCAGGTAGTATCCGGCTTAATGTCTCAATTAGCAAGTGCTCAAACAAAATTACTACAGACTCTTAAGAATGAAAATAATAATAAAATACAACTTGAAGGAAACGTAACAGTATGAATTTACACACCCCATATGCCCCACTCAGGACTCCTACTCCTGTTAAAAAGAAAAAACTACCCTCAGCCTATGGCTCAGATGAGAGGTGCCAAAGGATTTGGGAGTTTGCTGTAAGATTGTCTCTCCTAGAAATGTCAAAAATTACACCCATGAAGTCTCACCAACATGGCTGCCTAGATATGTCCTGAACGAGAATAACACAAATAAACCTGCAAATGTGCACAGGAGAAAACTCATGAGGCCTCACTCGCAGAACCACAGGGAACTAAGCAAAACTGAGCAGAGAAACAGCCTTCCCAGGGAAGAGCATGCCAGTTATTATCCAACACTAAATGGCCAGCCCTGAAAACACGCAAGTATCATTATGTGAACAGAGCAGGTTGTGTTTATGTATTAGTAATATATGTATATGCCTACGTGTGTATGCTACTAAATATAAATACAACCTACTTATATGCATATGTATACATATATATTAAAGACAGAGAGGTTATAAATTTGGGAGAGAGCAGAAGGGGTACATGGGATGGTTCATGAGGGGGAAAAGGAAGGTGAAAATGGTGTAATTATATTATAATCTCAAAAATTAAAATATATTTTAAATAATTGGAATCTGAGAAAGTTCTGAATGGGCTGACCTTTCATCAGTGGAGTTCTGGGCCTTGCAACCTTGAGTCAAATGCCAACTTCCTACTCTAGCTGACATCTCTAGGGACACAGGAAAGGGAAGACCGGGACCCAGAGTGATGCTCTGTGACATGACGAACTGAAATATCTGTGGGGCCAGAATGGGAGTCTAGGTGTTAAATTGCTGGAGACCAGCATTTAGGACTGGTAGTGAGGAAAGATGTGGTCTGTAGTGATAGGGCACAGTGGTCGCAGGTGAGGAACAGGTGTTGCAGGTGAGGACACAGGTGGTCTGCAGGTGATAGGCACAGGTGGCCTGCAGTGATAGGGCACAGGTGGGTCTGCAGGTGAGGACACAGTGGTCTGCAGTAGACACAGTGTCGCAGGTGAGGACACAGGTGGGTCTGCAGGTGATAAGGACACAGGTGGGTCTGCAGGTGATAAGGCACAGGTGGGCCTGCAGATGATAGGGCACAGGTGGGTCTGCAGGTGAGGACACAGATGGATCTGCAGTTGAGGACACAGGTGGGTCTGCAGGTGAGGACACAGGTGGCTCTTCAGGTGAGTACACAGGTGGGTCTGCAGGAGAGGAGGCACAGGTGGGCTTTTCAAAGAAGGCAGGTTCAATGGCCAATGGCCATAGGTTCTCAGGAGGCATGCACTTGTATTCATGTATTGGTGATGGTATTGACAGACCATGGTAAGCAGGTCTGTCAGCTGCTGCCTGGGTACCAGTTGTAGAAGTGTGAGGTTATCTCAGCCCCTGGCCAGTGAGTGCCAAGTACTACACATTTGCAAATGTGGTCTGGGATGGTTAAGTCTATTGTGCCGGGCATAGTGCCCCAAAGATGGACAGGAGTCTTGAGGGAATGCCTCTGTGCTAGGTGAAGGCCCTCCGCATGGCCAGTCCACTGTGTCTCGGGGCTCTCTGTATGAGTCTTTAACAGGGTTTTATTCAGATGATGTTCAGGGTGTCTGGAGCTGAGTCTACCCTCCCAATCCATCCAAGCATACACAGCTCCTCTAATGCCAGGTCCTGTCACCTCCTTGGCCTGAACTTTTCTTCTAGTTCATCACCTGTCAACAGACACTTCTGACTTTTAACCCAGAAACACAAAGACATTCATTCACTCAATAAATATTTATTGAGCACCCACCCAGTGCCAGGCACCGTCACTCACTGTTCAGAGGAAGACTGCTGCCCTGTAGGACACAGACATTGCACAGTTACCGAATAGTTTGTCAATTTTGCAACGGATGTGACTAACTTCTTCAGCTGTCCAAGAGCTCCAATCTTCTATGGTCCCAGAAATGATGATTCTGAGAATCCTAAACCTAGATACTCACACATAAGCTCATCCTAGCTGTCCAAACATTTCTCCACACTGACCAAAGCCTCTTCAGGGCCTTTGCATGGCCCTTCCTCCATTTCTTCGAGAGCAAGACACACAACTCTTAAGCCAAAAATATAAAACCCTTTACTGGAAATGTGGGGTGACAGCCTGAGAGTAGCCATTAGCTTCTGTGCCCCCTTCCTTCTCCTTCTCCCTTCCCAATCCCCGGAGACAGCCTCCTACAGAGCCATCTCCAGTAGCTACTTGTCACGTGACAAAAAAATTCCCTGACAAAGCAATTTTAGGAAGGAAAGATCTGGGAAAATGGGGAGGGAGACGTGCATACTGGCACTCAGTTTACTTTCTCATTTTTATTGTCTGGGACCCCAGCCTATGGGACGGTGTTGCCTTAATCTATGCTGGGTCTTCCCTCTTTAATTAATCTTCCCTGGCTCTCTTTACAGACACACCTAGAAGTGCTCCTCCTGGGTGATCCTAAAGCCAGTCAAGTTGACAGTGAAGAACAACCATATGATCCAAGCTGGCCAATCTGCCCAAGATAAATCTGAGATAAATCTGACTACGTGGTTTGTCAAGAGCTGTCATTCATTACTTGTTCTTCTAGCAAATACTTCTTGAATCTTTACATTGATGCAGGCATTACCCAGGTGAAGAGAACTTGGCATCCAACAAAATGAATGAGGGCCTGTAGCCAGACTTCTGGCCACTTTGTGGGCTCTGCTTTCTTCTAGCCTTCTTCATGCCTCTTCTCCCACCCTATCAACCCTCACACTAGGTAGGAGAGAAGAAAGGATAGAAGGGAAAAGCTGATAATATCATTAGATTACTTCCTGATTGGGGGTATTGAGTTCCTTGGGGCACGTTTGGTTTTCTCTGTCAGGATTTCTAATTTCTTCTTTTCATCTCTTCACCCAAGACTACTTAATAAATGCAAACGAAAGCATCCAACCACCAACTGGCTAACCAGCCCCTTATATCCTTTTCTAACATTTATATATTCTCTGAAAAGACCCCAGATTTCCAAACATCACACACTTGCAGAAGCTATCTACAGCTGGAAAAGCCATGCCCCTGACAAGGCAGTGGGCAAATGATAGTCACCTGCTGCGAAGCAGCCCCATGTCCCCACACCTGGCATTAAAACTAAACGATGTTTCCATAATATTTCTGTGACTTTTTTTTTAAAGAAATAACCACTATAAGGACCCATGCCCCAAGAACACAAATAACGGAGAGTAAACTAGAAACCAAATTTGACCACTGTAGGTTTCAATACTATGAAACACTGGAGAGAAAACAAAAACAGTATCATAACACAGGTAGGTAGGGGTGCCACCTCCGAAAGGATGGAGATTGGGGGGTGGGGCAAACCTTGGGGCTGTGTTCCCTGGACCAGCTGAACATATTTTAGTTAGCTGCAAAAAACAAGAAACACCAACATCCCTTTTGAGATGTTTCTTTTTATTATTTCAAAACAGACACTAAGGTGATACATTCTTTAAAATTAGGATACTGTAGCTCTTCCCTTATGCATATTTTAAATTTACACGGGGAGGGGGGAGGAGGGGAGAGGGAAAGGAAGAGAGAGATGGAAAGGGAAAGGGAGAATTTTTTGTGTGCATGGATGTTTCGCCTGCATATTGTCTATGAATTACTTGTGCATCCCCTGCCCGCAGAGGCCAAAGAGGGTATTAGACCCCCTTAAACTGAGGTTACGGATGATTGTAACCTCCATGCAGATGCTGGGAATGAAATTCAGTCCCTGGAAGGGCATCCAGTGCTCTTAACCTCTGAATGGTGACTCCAGCCCAAGTTTACTATTGTTTCTATCTTTATTTACCTTGGTAGGAAGGACTCATAATCCTTTTAGGAATTAAGATGTCCAAAGTCGTACTCAGGAATCAGACAATTCCAGAAGAGTTGTCCTGGGCAGGAGAAGAGCCCACCCAGAAGTGCTGTAGCAGGAAAGAGCTTGGACCGTGGTAAAGACCAAGGCACAAGAACAGCGAGCAAAGGCAGAAGACCAGGCAGGGGAAAGGTCACAGGAGTGGACGTGAGCAGTCCTTGGAATGTTTTCACATTTTCTGATGCTTCCACCTTACTCCACAAGATTTGACTCATCTGGTATGGTATGGAAGAGCTAATTTAAAAAAAAAAAATTCTCTCAGGGGATTTTAGTATCACTCAGGTTAAAGAATCACTGACATGGAGCCTGGCGAGCAGCCAGAAACACAGGCACCAAATTGTTAAGAGTGTGGACCTGGGATCAGTTTGCTTAAAGTCCAACTCCGCTGCTCACTAGATTCGTGGTCCAGATACCTCAAGTTAGCCTTTTGCTCCTCAGTTTCCCCATCTCATAGAGTTGTTGTTGTTGTGTAGGGACGGTGTTGATGAGTTAATATATACCCAGCTCTCAGAAAGCACATACTATGGATCAATGGCATCTAGTCTGACCACCTGTGTGGCCACAGTGGCTGACTGGCCTAGACTGCAGGCAGAGGAGGTGGAGAAGAGAGGACAGAGTCAAACTCTTCCTTCAAAGTAAGATAGAGTGACAAGACCTGCTGGAAAACCATGCAAAAGAAATGTGGGGAAGAAGGGACTAAAGGATGATTTCCACACCTGGCTTCTAGCAGTTGATTGTAAAACTGTGTTGTCTCCCAACAAGGACATGAGTAGGACACATGCCTAAGGAAAATATCAGAAATTACAACATTTAGAGTGGTGATTTCCCCCAACAACCATAGACTAACCAAGGTCCTAGTATCAGGCTTGAGAAATTTCTAAGCTGTGGTCAGGGGAGTCTAAGAGACTGCCAAAATAATATGGGCTATTGTCATTGCCCTTGGTTGCCTCCCAGAAGTAGAAAGGAAGTCCTTATTGCTAAAGGTGCCATGCACTTCAGTCATAGGACTTGGATGAATCAAACCGGATCTGAGGCTACAGTTTCCTTCCTGAAGCCTAGCTTTCACAGAATCAGAAGATGTTGTGCCAAGGGAAGAAAACAATCAATAGTCCTACCCAGCTCTGACGTCTATGAACCACATCGATGACTAGTACTCTAAGACTTACTGGTGTGATACTGACACTTACATCTTGGCAGTAACCAACAGCTGTCTAGTTGGACTTAAGGTCTATTAACAGTAGGAAAATTGTGCAGTATTGGAAACCTAGCTAAGTACGCATTGGTGGTGAGTTCATGGATGTTAGAGAATCCACTATTGCCAGTATGATTCCTAACTACATTCTAAATATTTATCCTTATAATCAAGAGTAAGTGTTCTCACCCTTCATCAAAGGAGCTTCTTTTTGCATCAGAGACCATGACTGAAAGCTACAGCTGGTCAAAATGCAGAGAAGAGTGGTATGCCAAGTCCCATCTGATACATTTACAACACGATCCCTACACCTAAGGCTCAGGGAACATTGCAGAATAGGGAATGGAAAGACTATGGACCAGAAGACCAAGAGTTGGCTATGAGATTGTGTCTTCTAGATATGACAAGAAAGCTACACTCATGAAATCTCAACAACAGAGCTATCTAAACAAGACCTGGACAAAGAAAATACAGTTGATGTTCCAATGTGGATGGGAGACAGCTACGGGCAAGTAATGGCTATTAAGAGAGGAAGAATTAAATCTCCCCCAGGGATGAGTCTCTAACTGGTTATTCAACACCAAGTGTCAACCTTAAAAACATGCACAAACAGGCAACACTAAACCGTTTCAACAGGTTCTAATTTTTTTTTGGTCTTTGTTTTTTGTTTGTTTGTTTTCAAGACAGGGTTTCACTGTGTAGCCCTGTGTAGTCCTGTCTGTCCTGGAACTCATTCTGTAGACCAGACTGGCCTTGAACTCACAGAGATCTGCCTGTCTCTGCCTCCAAAGTGCTGGGATTAAAGGTGTGTACCACCACTGCCCAGCTAGCAGGTCAAATTTTACATTTATTCATCTGTATACGTAACAATAAATATTTTTTTAAGGTGGCCATGAGATTGGGAGGGAGCAAGAAACGCATGGGAGGTACTGGAGGGATAAGGGGTGGGGGGTAAGTGATGTAACTCTATTTTAATTAGAAATAAAATACGTTATAAAATCTTCCATTTTGTGTGTGTTCAGCTAAAGACATATGTGTTGCTTTTCTCATTGCAGATAGAGATAGAGGTAGAGAAAGAGAGACAGAGACAGATACAGATATAGATAAAGTAACCTTTAAAACAATTTGAAAAGGTTTGTCTGGCTTGTAATTTGAAGAACTACTGTCCCTCATAGTGAGGCAGGCAGGTCAGCAGGGACATGGGTCAGCTGACCATGTTGCCTCTGCAGTCAAAAAGTAGACAGTAGACAAGTAGGTGAAGACTATAAAACCTTCACCCTCAGAGGCCCTTTTCTTCCACTGAGCCAGGATGGGGAATTTCACATCCCAGCCACCACAATGCCTGTTAGATACCTAAAATGAGACACCTGCCAAAGTCATTAGCTTATAGAACAGCGTTTACCAACCCAGCAGTCACCACACGTGTATCTGGGATTATCTAATGCAAATTAGGAAAAGTAAAATTAATTGATTTGGCCACATGCCAAGCATTTGATAGCCATAGATAGCTAGTGGCAACATTACAGGACAGCACAGATGTGAAACCACTGTGACTGAAGACACTGCTCTACGGAGTGAGCAGTAAAAAGCAGCCAACGTCCACACTGTGCGCAAGTCTGGGAACAAACTAAAGTCACCCAGTCAGTTCCTCTGGGGAAAGCTGATATGATCCCTGATGATGAAGGGAAGATGGGGGGTGGGGGGTAGACCACTAACATGGGGCAAGGACACAGAGGGCAGTGAGGAGAACAGCACTACCTTGGGTCCCTCCAACATGAACAGCGCTGACTTCCAATCTTGACCACATACTAAAACCACCTGTAAAGCTTTACACATTGCGATGTCAGGGCCTCCCTGGAGAAATGTCTGATTTAATGGATCTGAGGTGCAGCCTGCTCTTAGAGAGTTTTGGAAGACCCTCAGTGAGGATAAAGTGGGAGGAAGGGGTCCAGAGAAGGTAACGAAGGAGGAAAAAGACAAAATCTCAAAATTTTCCTCTTATCTGGAGGAACTATATTTAAAAGTACAAAAAGGCATGTATAAACACATATGGCATAAAAGAAAAGAGGAGTGCCTTAGTTATGGTTTTACTGCTGTGAAGAGACACCGTGACCAAGGCAACTCTTACAAGGACAACATTTAGTTGGGACTGGCTTACAGGTTCAGAGGTTCAGTCCTTTATCATCAAGGCAAGAGTATGGCAGCATCCAGGCAGGCATGGCGCTGGAAGAGCTGAGGGTTCTACATCTTGTTCCAAAGGCAAACAGGAAAAGACTGGCTTTCAGGCAGCTAGGATGAGGGTCTTAAAGCCTACACCCGCAGTGACAGACTTCTTCCAATAAGGCCATACTTACTCCAACATGGCCACACCTCCTAATAGTGCCACTCTCTGGGCCAAGCATATTCAAACCACCACAGGGGCTATCTGGGGAGAGGAAGGGCCAACAAGAGGTGGGAGTGAGGGAGGGGAGGGCAGTGTCAATAGTAAGTATGAGGAAAATCCAATGATATATATGCATAAAAAAGTCACAGTAAAGCTTGCTATTTTTCACACTAAAAATTTTACTAAAATTCAGTTTTAAAAAATGCTAGCTGCTGAAGATAAATCATCAGTTGAGAATGCTCAAGGCTCTTGCAAAGGGCCCGAGTTTAGCGCCTAGCATCTACCTCAGGCAGCAGCATCTCACGGTCACTTGTAACTCTAGCTCCAGGGGATCTGACACCTTCTTCTGGCCCCTTGAGGCACCTCACTCAAATGCACAACCGCCACACACAGACACATGCACATAATTTTACATTTTTTAAAGTTTTTACAGAACTTTGTAATTGATTATGATTCTGATGTGCTTAAGAGGTTGATAACCAATGGCCCATAGGGAAAAGAAACAAGATCTGGAGATAAGGAAGACAAAAAAAAAAAAAAAAATAGGATGTGCCCTAGGGGGAATAAATGATCTGCTGAGGAATAATGAAGTCTCACCCAACGATGGTAGAGGAGATGGAAGACGGATGTACTGGGTCCAGTGGTCTCGGGGCCCTCCACTAACTGTACACATGAAGAAAGCACAATGTGCAGTCAGAGGCGGAGTTTGGATTTTGCTGGGGTTTTGTTTGTCTTTGTTTTACAGTGTGGGAGATGGAGTCCAGAGTTTCACTCATGATAAACACACAAGCACACGCCACTGAGCCCCAGACACATAGACGACTTAATATCAGAGCATCTATGTGCTGGTATAATGCTGTCATAGAGAGAAAATGGCAAACGCTTGCCTGCATGTGAGGACATTTTGTTTCTTAGCCCGTCTATCGATGCCAGTGTGAGAGGCTCCTTCCTCAACTTCTAGCTCTCCCAGGAGGGCTTCCTTGTTGAGGCAGAGCAACCTTTTTATTGGATATTGTTGACTTGGATGTGACACCTGAAATTATGGCACTGTGCTGTGTGCTGTGTGCTGTGTGGAAGCAGAGGGTTCCAACGCGGGAAGAACCTCACGTCTCCACATATGGTCAAGCTAGTAAAGTCGCCAGTTCTAGAATCCACAGTTAATAGACTTTCTTACTGCTGAACCCAACTTTGGATTTTCCTAATTGTGGCCCAAAGCAGCCTAACTCATTCAAGGACTCCCAACCCAAGCAAACGAGTTGGTGGGCACAGAGCTATTATTCTAGAAGGTCTGCTAGACAGAAGGTTGGACTCACAGGTTCTGATCCAACTGATTTCACAGCCTGGAGATGAAGTAGCTCCTGTCAGACTCTTAGAATTTTACAATGTCATTATATAAGGGAAAAGAAAAAGAGGTGGTCATTTGAGGAAGACTGGAGAAACTGAGTGTGTGTTGGGGCGGGGGTGGGGTGGGGGTGGTTACAGAACAGTAAAAATGAGTAGCTGTGGTGGATTTGGCTTAATGTTTCTATTATGAGTTTACAAAACTGTACGAGAATTTCATACATGAGACATTAAGGGTCCCTGCCCCCAGCTGGTTTTGATTGGCAAATAAATTTGCTGGGCAGGGAGACAGAGGTGGGTGTTAGTATTCTGTCTAAATTCCACCCCACAGTTACCTGGCAACAGCCAGGTATGCCTGACTCACTATAAAAGGGGCTGCTTGTCCCTCCTCCCTCCCTTGTTCTCTCACTCTTGCTCTTCCCTTCTTGCTCTCACTCTTTCCCCATTCCTTCCCCCCCCTTCCAAGGCTCATGGCTGGCCTAGGCCTCTCCCACTCCCTTTCTCTGCCTCTACTACCCTCTTAACTTCCCTCCCTATGCCCTAAATAAACTCTATGCTATACCATAGTGTGGTTGGTCCCTCAAGGGGAAGGGATGCCTTGGCATGGGCCCGCTGAGACACTCCCTTCCCCCACACCTCCATAGAACATATTCTCCCTCTTTTTATCTTTTTATAAACACATCAGTGGGACTTTAGGATTTGTGGGCAAGGGGACCAAGGAGGAAGAGAACCACCATGGCTGTCGGGGAAGTAGAAGGACTAGGCTTGAGATCTGTGGAAGGGAAAGCATGTGATCATGTAAGAGGAGGGAAGAGTGGTCCCAGGCCCCCCCTCAATTGGGTCTAGGATAGCAAAGATGGAAAATAGATTTTGATAAGCAATAATCCAGGAATATTGGGGGAGAAGAGTGTGTTAGCAACATGGAAGTTTGGGAGTGGCCCAACCATTGAGCTGATAAAGGCATATTAAATATAAGGACCTGTGTGTGTGTGTGTGCGTGTGTGTGTGTGTGTGTGTGTGTGTGTGTGTGTGTCTTTCATTCAAGACTCCAGAGCATTGGGGTGACTAGTGAGGAACTTGCACAGCCACTGCTGGGAAGGTAGAGTGGATTAATCAACTACAGCTACAAGTAGCTTCAGGACATAGTAAATTATGACTAAATAACTGGCTAGGGTGCATAGTTTTTCTGGGTTCTAAAATATGTGAATAATCATTTGGGAGGTGGAAGTCAGAGGATCAGGAGTTCAAGGTCAGCCACCCTCAGGTATGTAGGGAGCTCAAGGCTAGTCCAGGATACAGGAGACACAGTCTTTAAAATAAATGAAAAGGATTTGTGGTTTGAAGTTTAACAAGCAAGCAGCCTGGTTTGGGGAGGAGGGCGGTGAACTACTCAGATTCAAGTTCACTCAGCGGGTGCTGAATTCCAGCTGTGTCTACAACCCCCCAAGGTGGACATACAGGAAGCAGATGCAAGTGAATGAGTGTCCGGTGCCAGGAGGAAGCACACAGAGCGAGGCAGGCCAGTCTGAACCAGGTTCTCCCCTTCTAGTCATTTTCCTGGTCAGTCCTTGGCAGGTCTGAAACGGACGTTTTTTTCTTCCACCTTGCTGCTTGGATTCTGCTCTATTGTCCCCCAGCAAATGGCCACAGATTCAGCAGTTTCAGACTCTGACGTGTTGGCTCTCACTCCTGTGGGACAGAAGTCTGACCATAGCAGCCAGGCCTCACAGAGTTGACACCCAGATGCAGTACTGAATCTCCTCTGGAACAGAGGGTCTTCTGTCGTGCTCTTGTGGCTAGAGAGAGACACTCATTTCCTTGCTAGCTAAAGCTGGGGTCACAGTGCTCCCCTCTATGCTGAGCTAGAGGGAAGCATCCCAGCACTCAGGATCCTTTAAAGCCTTTGATTCTCTTCAGGAAGGCATGATGCCACTGAGAGACCCACCTGACAAATCTGGTCCATCTGGGTGACATCTTATTCCTAAAACCAGTTTTGCCATATATCAGTCAGATTTCGAGAGAGACAGCTCAGCAGTTAAGAGCACTTACTCTCTTGAAGAGAGTCCAGGTTGGGTTCCCAACACCTACTTGACGGCTGACAAGCATCTGTAACTCCAGTTCTAGGAGGCTGACACTCTCTTCTGGCTCCTGTGGGCACTGTAGGCACATGGAGCACAGGCACAAAGGCAGACAAAATAACCATGCACATAAAATAAAAAGAAGTAAATTGTTAAGAGAGGCTCCAGGCTGAGTCCTGAGAAAGGCTGACAGCGATCTAACCGACAGAAAGGAACCACGACCTGCAGGCCTGGAGAGACAACAGGAGCCTGCACAGCACAGACGCCAAGGAGACCGTGTTTCTAGAATAAAAGAGCACCCCACATTTCCTGTGCGTAACACATGACACAGAGGTGACTCTGCACATGAGTTGCCCATGATTTCCACCTCATTTCCTGGAATTTCCAAACCCCTGTCTCTGCACTGTAGCTACTCTTGTGTAACTACCCTTGACTGGCCATTGGCTACACAAGACTTCCCCATCATTCCCTTCTTCATTTGTAGTCAAGGTATCCCCTAGCCTCAAGTACTACCCCCTCCCTCCAGAATCACCTGATATGTCCCTGTTCAACTGTTGATGACCTAACCTGCTCAGGGGTCATTCATTCGTATGCCTTCTCTGACTGCTACTAAAGCGATCTCCTTTCCATATGTGTCTCCCTGACACAAATTGCTGCATCACGCCGTCCAGTACATATGTGCTTGTGTGTACAGTGCATGCGTGCTTGCGTGCATGTCTTTGTCTTCTACTGGACTGTGAGCTTCTGGAGGGTAAGAGCAGTCTGCTTCCTGCTTTCTGTAATTATGCATAAGGCACTGTTGGATATGTCAGTGGCTTCAGCAAATGTTTCTGGAAACTACCTAAATGTCACCCAAGAAGTGAAGGTGTATTGAGCTTGGGATATGAGATTGTGGGATCTGGAAGCCTGTATCAGGAGGCAAAGACTGCTAAATAGTACTAGTGTGTAGATTGTTTCAGAACCCTTGTAGTAAGCCCTCCGTCCCTTTCAGCCCTCACATCCTACTTAACAGACATTCTCTTCACTCTCACTTCACAGACAAGAAAAAGGAAGCCAGGGAAGCTTAGCCCAAGGTCAGACTCCAGTGAGCTCAGGGCTTGAATGAACCCAAGTCAGTTTAACCCCAGATCCCTGTACTCTTACATCTAACTCCCACTAAAGCTTAGGGAAGTTATTCGGACTTGTAAGGCCTCCTATTGTCATTCGAAAATGTATCCTGGCAGCCGAGGTCAGATGATCTTGAGCAGTAAGGGGGTCTTAGATCAGCCTGCCTGCTAGCAGCTGGTGTCTCTGTTTGACTCAAACCAAGAGGAACTGAAGTTCAATGCTTTAATATCCTCAGTGAGCAGTCCCAGGGGCAGGCTGGAGGGGTGCCCCAGAGCAGGCCAGTGAATTGGATGCCACACAGTTGGCTGGCGGTGGAAGTGAAAGGTGAGGAGGCCAGAGTTGAGGGAGTTAAGGAAAATTGCCAGCTCTTGGGCAATTCCAATCCCAAGGCTCTAAGCCAAGGACGAGCCACTGAGCCTAAAATAACCTCCCAAGAGGGTCTAACAGGTCATTTTGCAATCTATTCCAGCACTGGCTTTTAGGTCAATGTAATTAATATTGATTGTACCCCTGTTATAGGTTAACACCGTAAAAAAGATACAAAAGTTTGGTCCTATATACAGAGAGGAGGCAAACCTACAGAAAATAAAACAAAGAGAGCACTGTATAAGCCAGTGTGTGTTCTAGTGCCAAGCTATGCAGTAAAACAGTGCAGGCAACTGAGATTCACAGAAAAGACAGAGCACGGTGTGCTGGCGAGGATCGTGCTGGATTCTGGGAGCTCAAGAAGGAAGGCAGAATGGAAGGACCCCAGCTTTTCAAGAAGAAAGCACTCTGAGCAAAATGACAGGAAGGGGTGGCAGGCACTGACTGCAGGGGCACAGAGAACGGCCTCCATCGGCCTGAGCAAAAACTTCTCTGGGAAGCATAGGGGTCTTGTGGGAGAAGAACAAGAGACGAGGTTAGACCAACAGAAAGACCACACCAAAGAGATCCTAAATACGAAGACTATCAGGCGCAGGAAAAGTCAGCATGCGGAGTCCAGTTCACTACCAGGCTTTTATCTGGCAACTAACAATGCTTTAAAAACGAATGTTTGGGAAGATTATTTATTTAGTGGTCGGTAACGTTTGAGGTGTATTAGAAGGCAAATGTTATCATTACCCAAACACAAATGCTTTTGTGAATATTGACCAAACATCTGACTATGTGTGAACTTAATGAATATAAGGCCCTCTCTGCTGAGCTTTTTAGTCCACTGAAGAGACTATTCATTAAACCTACACTTACCTACTAAGGACCTACTGTGTGCCAAGGGTTGTGCTAAGCACTGGGGACTTACTGAAGAGCGAAACGAAATTTCGACTTCCAGTGGGAGTGAAAGACTAAGATGACAATTCTATCAACCCAACTGACAAAGGCAGCGAGTACGCCTCGTGAGATGATACACCTGAGGAAAGGCTTCACGGAGGGACTGACACAGTTTACAAAGCCAAGGAAACAACTGAAGGAGGTAGATCTGCTGGGAATATGAATTCCAAGAAGGGGCTGGGTTTGGAAGAGTGTATGAAGGTGACATGTGTTGATCAGATCAAGCATGCTAAGTAATGACTGCAGGGAATCCATGCAGAAATATCTGTACTCTACAACTCTAGCCTACAAAAGCAGAGGAGATGAAGGTCAGAGGTATACATTTAAAAATTGCCCATCCAGGGCTGTGAGTCAGTAGCAAGACACGTATTCAGCCCGCATAGGAACCTGGGTGCAATCCCAGAACCATGAACCTTGAGTGCCAGGAAGCTCTTTCTCTAAAACTAACCGATATGAAATCATGGTGACTCAAGGGGAACTGAAGAGCTAGCTTAGTTGGTAAATGCTAGATTTGCAAGCATGGGGACTCGAAAGTAACCCTAGACAAAAAGGAGGAGGAGGGGGGGAGGAGGAGGAGGAGGAGGGGGAGAGGAGGAGGAGGAGGGGGAGGAGGAGGAGGAGGGGGAGGAGGAGGGGGAGGAGGAGAAGAAAGAAGAGGAGGAGGAAGAAGAAGGGGAGGAGTAAGAAGGTAGAGGGGAGGGAGGAAGAAGAGGAGGAGGAAGGAGAGGAGGAAGAGGAGGAAGAGGAGGAAGAGAATGAGGAGGAGGAGGAGGAGGAGGAAGAGGAGGAGGAAGAGGAGGAGGAAGAGGAAGCAGTAACTGCCAGGCATGGTAGTACACACTCATGATCCCAGCACTGGGAAGGCAAAGAGAGGAGGCTCTCTGAAGCTCGCTGGCTAGCCTGTCTGGTAGAATTGGTGAGTTCTAGGCTCAATAAGAGACTAGCATCCTGAGGAATGACACCCAAGGTTGACCTCTGACCCCCACACACATGTAACCATACCCCCAACACACACATGCATACACAGGGATGGAGTAGCTGAGAGGGAAGGACTACAGAGGATTTTTTAATTGGGTGAAGACAAAGGTAGCCCAGTGCTATGTGCACTGACAATCCCTTCCCTCCAGGCTTCTGGAATCTGGGGGCAGACAGGGATTTTGGGCTGGTACCAAGCAGGTGGGAAATAATGACAGAGACAACAGTAACAATCAGAACACAGCAGGCTGCCTGCCCAGGGCCTGGGAGACTGTGGTCCTTGCCTAACCTGCAAGGCTCAACCCTTGCTCCCTGGCTCGCCCTTGGATGACAAGCTGCTCTTTGTGGGTTTCCCCTCACTGTATGCTACTGATGTTTCTAAGTGCTCGAAAGGGGCTTGAAAAACACACCAGATAAAATGTAAAGTGCCTCTTCTAGCATCGATAGGAAGGATGAGAACTGACTGTAAGGGTTGAATTACACCCAGGACTCTAGATGTTGGGGACACTAGAGAGTGGTGAGGTGGGAGTGGGGGAGTGAGTGGAGCACCCTCCTAGAGGCAAAGGGGAGGGGAGAGGGTGGATGAGATAGGGGAGTTGTGGAGGGGTAACCGGGAAGGGGGATATCATTTGAAATGTAAACAAAGTGATTAATAAAAAAATTTTTTAAAATAATAGTGTTTAAAGAAGTGATTAGGGTTAGATATGTTTTATAAACAGGGGAGTAACATAGAAACGCACCTATGCACTCACACTCCCAAGTCCTGTTATATGACATCTTTTTCTGTGGCTTTTTTATAAAGAATTATTTATTATTTTATGTATATGAGTACACTTTAGCTATCTTCAAAGAGGGAATCAGATCTCATTACAGACGATTGTGAGCCACCATGTAGATGCTGGGAATTGAACTCAGGACCTCTGGAAGAGCAGTCAGTGCTCTTAACCACTGAGCCATCTCTCCAGCCCTATATGACACTTTTATTTTGTCCATAATCTACCACAAAAAAGCCCAGATGAGGCCCTTGACCTTGGCCCCATGGCCTCCAGAACCATGAGCCATACAAACTGCTTCACTTTAGAATTTACCCACCCTGAGGTACTACATACTAAATTCAGAAAGAGGGTTAGGTGTCTGTTCTGCTCGGCTCTGTCTCAGCCTTAACATGGGAAGTCCTCATCAGCCCTCCACCAAATAGAGGGTCGGTCACCTTATGACTTGGTTTGATCTTCATAACTGTAACCTGGGTCGGGCACAAATGCAGCACAGACCTGTACTTCTAAAAGTAGTCTAGGCCAATCAAGTTATACGTTTCATTCCCCAGCCCTCCCACCCCAACCCACCCCACCCTCCTCCCCTTCCATTCAGAAGCTAAGGGGTCTTTCTCCAGCAGAGCCGTGCTGGCCTCGAGCTTCAGCCCCTGCTGCTACCTGAACAGGCACCACCAAATCTACCAGTGACCTCATTATTTATCGTTTGCCGCCTGGCCACTGACAGCTAAGGGGTCAGGGGTCAAGGTCAGGTGCTTTCAGAGGGGAAGAAAGATGTCATCTCATACAGCCCTGGGAAAGAGGAACCCCAGGTGATTTATGAGAGAGGTCTGTTATAGAAACACAGGAAATACTTGCTACCCAGTCATCTTCAGAGTTTTTGGGTCAGAAACTGGGCCGACTCACCTTCGGAGGGGAAACCAAGTGGGTGCTCTCCTATCAAGACACACATCATCCTCTTTCCCAGAAGCCACTGCATCTGGAACCCTCATGGTTGTTGGGCAAGCTCCATGGTTACTGCTGCCAGCTACTAGGAGTGCTTCAAAACTATCAGGAAGATTTAAGAACAATGCCAAGACTGAAATGAGCCTTGGCTTGGACCTTCCCTACAGAACTTTCCGGATCGACAAGGTTAAAAGAATAAAACCCAGTCAGGATCCTCCAAGAATAATCCCCATTTGGCCTGCGGTTACCTTGGTCGCTTGTGTATCAGCTAAACTGTGAACTTTAAATTTGAAATTTTTATGGCTTTGGCCAATCCCCACCGTTGACAAGTTCTTACCTGTAGGACAAGTAGCAGACCAAGGGGTGGGCAGTCAGCACCTTCTGAGTCTGGCAGTGACTTTGGACCCCCTAATACTGGCACACTTTCCCCTCTGGCTCTGGGCTCTAACAGAGAAGGCTGAGCAGGCGCTTGCAAGATTGCATCAGTGACCTTTGCAATTTTCTGGCCAGTTGGTTTCCCTTCCTCCCCACCCCACCCCCTGCTTCAAGCCCTTTGGCCTACCTGCCTCTCCTGTTCCCCTACTTTGCTAACTCAGGTACACCAATGGCCACAGCCAAATTATTGCCCACTCCCCACCCAGGGAATCCCATTTATTCCTAATCTAAGCAGCGTCCCAAGAGTGCCCTCCATCCTGGATCCCCACTCTAAGGGTCTACAGCACATCCTCCCAAACCTGGGCAGGGCGCCATGGAATCACTGCAAGAGGGTGGAATACTTGCATTATAGACAAAGTTTCACCACAGGCCTTTAAGGCTTACCCTCAACTTCATTTCTCAAGTGCACATAGAAGAGAGTACAATCTGTGTGTGCGAGCGCTCGCGTGAGTCCCTGCATGTGTGTTTGTGTGTGCATATGCGCGCGCATGTTGCATACAAATATATTTGGCCCGCACCGCCAAACATATACTAGGCAAGCACACCACCACTGAACCACATTTATAACCCTCTTTATTTTGATTTCTGACACAGTGTCTCAGTAAGTTATTCAGGTTGTGCTCAAACTCACCATCCTCCTGCCTCTTGCTGGAATTACAGACCTGTGCTTTGGGTTTAATGGCTAGTCCCTGTAACACAGAAGTAACTATGGAAGCACCTTACAGTGACTAATTCATTCATTCATTCATTCATTCTCTCTCTCTCTCTCTCTCTCTCTCACACACACACACACACACACACACACACACACACACACCTCTGCATTAGAAGGAACCCTCAATAAAAAGCTTTCTATTAGGTGACTAGCAATGATCCCATTGTTCCTGTGCCTTAGTAAAACCTACCAGCCAAGAAAGCCGCACTCTGGAAGAACATTCTACTCCCTGGAGATGCAAGTTTTCCGTTTGGTTTGCCGGCTCTCTGCAGGGTCCCTCTGTTGCCGTCCCTCCCACCCACACCCTCCCTGACAGGTGATAAGGTGACCTTACTGAATGAAAACGAACCCAGATTCTCTCATTAGGTCTTTCTTTGGTTCCTCCTGGTCTACAGGGGAACTTGGGCCAGGGGAACAGGGAAACAGACAAAATTAGAAAATGTGTCCACCACTCCATGCCTGGTGACCTCCTCCTCCTTGGTTACACACTGAAGTGGTGCCTTGGGCTCTCAGCTTTTGCAGCACCAGCAGTCTAGGGTCTCAGGGCGCACACAGCAGGGGCGTGCACTACTCGTGGTCACCTCCCCGGTCCCCAGCCGTGCCCCTCCCGTTCTTCCTCCCCCTCACTCCCCTCCCCCCACCCCCCCACCCCCGCCCCGCTTCTTTTTCTGCAGTCAGGACTCAGGCCAGTGAGCCAGGAGGCGGATCCCGGGCAAACGATATAAGGGCTCTGTTCACTGAGCGCTGCAGCTGCGGAGTGTCCCTCCTAGAGAGTGGCGGCTGAGGAAAGAAGGACGCCAAGGCCAGTCTGACGCACGGACGCCTGACCTCCGCCAGCAAGTGCTGCCTCTGTTCCTACTGCACCCTAGGTGAGCCTCCAGGCCCGGGAACCGAGGGTGGGCAAGAGATCCCTCCCAGCTGCCTTCTCCCCTGGGCTCTTTCCCCTAGTCTGCAGCCGACCCACTCTCTGGGCTTAGGGTTCCCTGCTCTGCTGCTGTCCTCCGCCCAAGGCTTAACCCGCTTCCTCTCTGCTATCTCTGCAGGCCCAGCCACCCACAGCCCAGAGCTCAGATGGAAAGCGTGCAGGAGCTGATCCCTCTGGCCAAGGAGATGATGGCGCAGAAGCCCCGAGGGAAGCTAGTGAAGCTGTACGTGCTGGGCAGTGTGCTGGCGCTCTTCGGGGTAGTGCTCGGCCTAGTGGAGACCGTGTGCAGCCCTTTCACAGCCGCCAGCCGTCACCGCGACCAGGAGGCTGCAGTGGCGGAGCTGCGGGATGCTTGTGAGCAGCAGTCCCTCCACAAGCAGGCCCTGCTGGCAGGAGGCAAGGCACAGGAGGCGACCCTGTGCAGCCGGGGCCTGTCCCTCCGGCAGCACGCCTCTTAAGGCTGTGACTGGCAGAGAAGGGAGCGAGACACAGAGAGATGATGACCCAGGTGGATGAGAGCAGAGACACATGCTGTTTCAAGGTGCCACCGAATCCAAAACTGACCGTGCACAGATCACCCAAGGGGTCTGGGACTAACTTGCTGCTGTGCAGCACGCACTGTGATTTGCCCAAGGCTGTGGGAATGATCAAGGAGCTATCACTTTGCATTAGGGAAGGAGACATGCTTTTTATACTACTATTTTTATTGTTGTTGTTATTATTATTATTATTTCAATGACTATCGTTTTGCATTTTGAAATAAAAACATTTTATACTCTATCTCATGATTTAATTCCTGCGAGACGTGGTGACCCACTCACCCAGAACTGTGGCTAGCCCTGTCTGCTTCACACCCAGGGTTTGAATGCTGCAGGCAAGGTCTACTCACACAAGAGTGAAACTCTCAACATGCTACAGGTGTTAGCATTTTTGGATCGCAAGATAAATCAATTTCTGACTAAGAATGTGGGGGGGTGCACCAATGGATTTCTAGGGCAAAGAAAAGATAGTTTGTCTTTTACCCCTTTGTGTTGGAGATTCCTGTGGCTGATCTCTCAGATTAACTATTAGTGTGAGGAGGAGAGGAGACAGGGAGGGGAAGGGAGACTGTAGAAGAGACGGGGAGGAAGTTGAAAGAACAGAGAATGAAAGAGAGACAGAAGGAAGGGTGGGGAGGAAGGGAAGAGAAGAGAGGAAGCATGGGGAAAAAAGAAACCCAGCCGTCTGGTGTGAGCAGAAGCTCTCTCTCCTAAGGGCACAACTGACCACAGTAAGAAGCTTAGAAGGAGAAAAGACCATTATCACAGACCTGAGTGTCTCCCAGGAGTCAGAGCAGATCCTGTGTCAACAGCTAATTTAGTAACACTATGGGGCTCCCCAAGGTAACACCTCCCTGCCCTGCCAGGTCCAAGAAGATAACCCAATGCCACTCCCCAGGGTCTTTAATGTCACCTAGATGCCACTCCCCAGGGTCTTTAATGTCACCTACTCTAACCAGGTATTAACATGTTAACTTGACTCCCCAGCCTCCCAGCCTATTTTTATACACAGACCCCTCCATTCGGTTTAGCTCTCAGACCCAAGCTCTCCTATCGCTTCTGGCTCTGATCAACTCTCAGCGCTCCCTAAACTCCATCCCCCAGGGAAGCGGGGAAGGGAATGTGAATGAGAAGAACATGTTTGAGGCTTCAAAGGAAAAGCATGTCAGTGACACCAGTGTTCTTCCTGTTTCCAAATCCAGACACTTGACCCTGTGTTAAGGCAGAGTCCAGTCTTTTTTTTTTTTTTAATTTTTATTTTCAGCAAATCAAAAAAATTTAAAAAGCATTCAAACAGAATAAAATGAAAAGAAACAAACAAGCAAAATACCAAGGGTCAGATATACTTATACAAGAATTCTATATAGCCTTCAAACAAGCAATACTTTTTGAGTTATGTTTAAAAAAATTCAGAATCACAATAAGCTCCTTCACAAAGCAAATAATATTGAAGTAGTGAAATCAAGTATAAACCCAACAAAAATATATAAGTTATAGTCCAGTATCCCTCATGAATATACATACAAAAATTCTCAATGAAGTAGTTGCAAACTGAATACAAGAGATATAAAAAAATAATATTTTCCATGAATAACTGAACAACTGTTTTTTTTTTTTTTTAGAAGACCATACTCCATATACAGGCTGCATGTTTTGGGATAGCCCCCACTCCAGATGTTTGAGACCTACATGAAAATCAAGCTGCACATTTACAACATATGTGCAGGGAGGCCTAGGTTCAGCCCATGGAGGTAGATCTTTGTAGACTAGGTATGCTCCACGGTTGGTGATTTAGTCTCTGAGAGCTCCAAGGGTTCAGGTTCGTTTACTCTGTTGATCTTCCTGTGCAGTTCCTATCTCCTTAGGGCCCACAATCCTTCCACCTATTCTTCTTTAAGAGTCCTCAAGCTCCATCCACTGTTTGGCTCTGGATGTCTGTATCTGTCTGAGTCAGCTGCTGGTTAGAGCCTCTCAGAGGACAGCTTGCCCCTGTCTGTTCTCAGGCTGGAGGTTTAGATCCTGGGAGCTCTGGTTGAATCTTTTGATACTCGTTCTAAAAAGGACAAAAGCACCCTCACTTTGGTCTTCCTCCTTCTTCTTGAGTTTCATGAGGTTTATGCGTTGCATCTTAGGTATTGTGTGTTTTGGGGCTAATATCCGCTTATCAGTGAGTGCATACCATGTGTGTTCTTTTGTGATTGGGTCATCTCAGGATGATATTTTCTAGCTGCATCCATTTGTCTAAGAATTTCATGAGCTCATTATTTTTAATGGCTGAGTAGTACTCCATTGTGTAAATGTACCACATTTTCTGTATCCATTCTTCTGTTGAAGGACATCTGGGTTCTTTCCAGCTTCTGGCTATTATGAATAAGGCCGCTATAAACATAGTGGAGCATGTGGCCCTGTTGCATGTTGAAATATCTTCTGGGTATATACCCAGGAGGGGTATAGCTGGGTCCTCAGGTAACACCATGTTCAATTTTCTGAGGTATCGCCAGACTGCTTTCCATAGTGGTTGTACCAGCTTGCAATCCCACCAACAATGGAGGAGTGTTCCTCTTTCTCCACATCCTCGCCAACATCTGCTGTCACCTGTGTTTTGGATCTTAGCCAATCTGACTGGTGTGAGGTGGAATCTCAGTGTTGTTTTCATTTGCATTTCCCTGATGACTAGGGATGCTGAGCACTTCTTTAGATGTTTCTCAATCATTCGAGTTTCCTCAGTTGAGAGTTCTTTGTTCAACTCTCTACCCCATTTTTTAATAGGGTTATTTGATGGTCTGGAATCTAGTTTCTTCAGTTCTTTGTATACCTTGGATATTAGCCCTCTATCAGATGTAAGGTTGGTGAAGATCTTTTCCCAGTCTGTTGGTTCCCGCTTTGTCCTGTTGACCGTATCCTTTGCTTTACAGAAGCTTTGCAGTTTTATGAGATCCCATTTGTCAATTCTTGATCTTAGAGCATACGCCATTGGTGTTCTGTTCAGGAACTTTTCCCCTGTGCCCATATGATCAAGGCTTTTCCCTATTTTCTCTTCTATTAGTTTCAGTGTAGCTGGTTTTATGTGGAGGTCCTTGATCCACTTGGAATTGAGCTTTGTACAAGGAGATAAGTATGGATCAATTTGCATTCTTCTACAAGTTGACCTCCAGTTGGACCAGCACCATTTGTTGAAAATGCTGTCTTTTTTCCACTGGATAGTTTGAGCTCCTTTGTCGAAGATCAAGTGACCATAGGTATGGGGGTTCATTTCTGGGTCTTCTATTCTATTCCATTGATCCTCCTGACTGTCTCTGTTCCAATACCATGCCGTTTTTATCACTATTGCTTTGTAGTACAGCTTGAAATCGGGGATGGAGATTCCCCAGAAGTTCTTTTATTGTTGAGTGTAGTTTTCGCTATCCTGGGTTTTTTGTTATTCCAAATGAATTTTAAGATTGCTCTTTCTATCTCTGTAAAGAATTGAGTGGGAATTTTGATGGGGATTGCATTAAATCTGTAGATTGCTTTTGGCAAGATAGCCATTTTTACTATATTAATCCTTCCAATCCATGAGCATGGGAGATCTTTCCATCTTCTGAGATCTCCTTCGATTTCTTTCTTCAGGGTGTTGAAGTTCTTGTCATACAGGTCTTTCACTTGTTTGGATAGATTCACACCAAGATATTTTATACTATTTGTGACTATTGTGAATGGTGTCGTTTCCATAATTTCTTTCTCAGCCAGTTTATCCTTTGTGTAGAGGAATGCTACTGATTTGTTTGAGTTAATTTTATACCCAGCCACTTTGCTAAAGTTGTTTATCAGGTTTAGGAGCTCTCTGGTGGAAGTTTTGGGGTCGCTTAAGTATACTAACATGTCATCTGCAAATAGTGAAACTTTGACTTCTTCCTTTCCAATTTGTATCCCTTTGATCTCCTTCTGTTGCCTAATTGCTCTGGCTAGGACTTCCAGAACTATATTGAACAGGTAGGGGGAGAGTGGGCAGCCTTGTCTAGTCCCTGATTTTAATGGGATTGCTTCAAGTTTCTCTCCATTTAGTTTGATGTTGGCTACTGGCTTGCTGTATATTGCAGAGTCCAGTCTTAACTGCCCCAAAGCTCCCAAGAGCTCGGCCAATCCAGCTGGCTAGTCAGTCTTACAGATGCCTCTTCCACAGGCTGCGTGCTCCTCTGCCCACTAAGCACCTTGTCCAGATCATCTCCTGCGTGGCCTCCGGGAGGTCAGTACCTCTCACGTTGCTCTTCCTGAATGAGATGCTAGTGTCTCTGTGACCCGCTTCTTTCTACCTCATGTCTGCCTTTGGGAGCTGCGAGCATGGATTCTGATACTTTTCTATCCTTTGTGCTTTTGTTTACAGTACTCTCCTCATACCCATATTCTCTACATCTCTGAGATAACTCTCAGTGCTTCAAGGATTTCAAGTTTTCTGCCCATCAGTAAACTATGTATCAAACTGTATGCTCTGGTTTTGGGGTGCGATGGTTATGTCTATATTCAGAGAGTTTGCTTGTATATAAAACCACAAGTGCCCAAGCATACAGACAACTTACTCATTCTAGGTTACAATTGTTACAATGTAACATCTCTTGCAGACTCTACTTCACAGCCCTGCCGGGTAGCCTGAGCTGCCGGAATCTTTCTCTCAGAATCTTACAGTTGTGAAATCTAAGTCTCAGGCTGGCCCATGGTAACAAGCTTTCCTTTCCCCTCCGTTGCTTTGTGGGCAGATCGTGCCCTCAAAGTCTGATCTGCCTGAGGACAAGAACCATGTCTTCTTCAATTTTCACACAAATCATTAGGTCAAGGAGTCATGTCTTTTTCGTAGATATCTATTTAGTGCCTGGAGTGTACATAGGAGGGGAAACATATTTATCCCATATAAGGATGCTCACAGAGAGGGATAAGGAAAGGGCTTGCCTCATCACATCAGAATCAAGTTTTGCCATGGTCTTGTGAGACATATGGTCATGGTCAAACAGAACAACTCCCTCACTCCACAGAGAGACAAAAACTATTCTTGGTCTTATTCTATTTACCAGTGTTAGTACCAACCCAGGAGAGGAACCATTAGTTGGTTCTATTGGTGACACAGGGATGACATAGCAAAGTCAATGATAACGATAAATAATGATGGTGGTGGTGGTGATGATGATGATGATGATGATGGTGGTGGTGATGATGATGATGGTGAGGAGGAGGAGGAAGATGAGGAGGAGGATTCACCAGACTAGAGCCAACTGAAACTGAATGGAGAAGAGTCACCACAGAACAAGAGTCCAACAGATCAGTTTTATAACCACGGGAGTGGAAGACACAGCCCTGAATTTGTCTGTGAGGAGACTGGATCAGCTGCCTTCTGCTCCTGCCCAGTGACTTCCCTGCTACAAATAATTTTTACTCTCCAACTGTGAGGCAGGGTAAGCAATTCCTTCTCTTGCTTCTGTCAAGTATTTCGTTATAGCAGCAAAACAAATAACCAACACCCCAGCAGACCCTCTTGTGCTGGAAAAGGTAAACTCAGCAGTCTGCTCGACAAAGCTTGTCCTTATTGTAAACATGACATAACTCATCTTTCAAACTTTATTTCAAGCACTAAACAGTGGTCATGTTCTGAAGTGGAAACTTAAAGGTTCTTTGGAAAGTCAGTTGAATGGTGTTTTGCTGGGGCAAACATGTGAAGGAACGTTTCCTTAAAATGGACACTGGTGTGAAAGGCTAAGGCAGACTCGTGAAGGAAGGTTTCACTGAAGCAGACACAGGAAAGAGGTTGTTCTGCTAAAGCAAGCACATGAAAGAACACGTGATGAAGGATTCTTTGCTAACTACATGCATGTATTGGTCTGCCTTGCGTTGTGTAGTTGAGCTGCATTTGTCGGGATACCACAGAGAGCAACAAAAACTTCTGGTGGTGTGCTGCAGTTTGCTGCCGCTTCTGCATACTCGTGTTGATTGAGTGCTGGTGCTGAGGCAAGGCATGTGAAGGACATGTGATGTCTGGAGGGTCTAAATAGGACTCCTGGGAGGGATGGAGAGAGAGCTTGGCTTGCTGGTACGGCTAGCTGTGCAACACTTGTGTCTTGAGTCTTTGCTGATCTTCACTGCCCTGAGAGAGATGCAGCCTCTCTTGGCGTTCCTGTTAGTCCCTCTTGCTGACTCAAGCCAAGACTGAGGCCTGGCCGTCTCTGCTAGGTCATGTCACCACCGTTGCTAACTCTACCTAACTGGACTGCTGGTGAATCCGTGACATGTTTGAGAGTGGATTGAGCTTCCCCTGTGTGCTAACCTGTGAACTGAACTGCCGATTTCCAGACAACAGAGACTGAAAAGAACCTTTCTAAACAGGTCCACTTCCCCCATCTCCTTTCTTTTCCACTATGCCTGGTGGGTGATGGGTTACAAGGGAGGCTAAAGCTTTTTAGAACCATCATTAAAAATAGGATTTGAAAATATTAAAGTTACAACATTCTTTGATAATTCTGGAGTGTCAGCCCATTTGGGAGTGTTTCAGAGGACCCTTGGGCCATCTGGTATAGTCTCTGGGTTTCCTGTGCTTGAATTCCATTTGTCTTCATATCTACATCTGGGCCATTAAATCCCAGTAAGTAATCTGAGCTTGGCTAGTCAGCTTAAGGGCGCACTTTCTGATGATTATATCTAGACTCTCATGTAAAGTCCTTAGGTATCTTGTTTAGGAAGTACCCCCACTGAGCAACCAGACAGAGACACTGGGTAGGAAGCATGTTATCGTTAGCTAATTCAACACAAGTCTTGGTATATGTAGCCCATTTGGTCTTCTTCTTCAGAGGCACACTGTTTGTTTGAGACAGAAACTCAAAGTGGTCTTGTAGTAGTTTAAATGAGAAATGTCCCCCATAGTCTCAGGTCTCTGTTAGAGGTCCTGAGTTAGAGGTGCTGTTTGGGGAGTTTTAGGGGGTACAGCCTTGATGGAGGAAGTGTGTCCCTGGAGGTGGGCTTTGAGAGTATAAAGCCTCACCTATTTCCTCTCTCTGCTTCGTGCTTGTGTTTGAAGATGCTCGTCCTCAGCTCTGTTCCTGCCCCCAGGCCTGCTGTTTGTGGTCGTCATGGACTCTCATCTCTCTGGAACCCTGAGCCTAAACACAACCTTCCTCCTATAAACAGCCTCAGTCAGGCTGTTTCTCACGCAACAGAATACAGGCAGCAAGTCCGTTATCTTACCATGTTGATCTTGAATGTGAGGTTCCTCTGCCTCAGCTTTTTTCAAGTGTGAAGACTGAAGGGGGTGGTGTGTGTGTGTGTGTGTGTGTGTCCACTCCGGCTAGAACTGTGTTCCTTGATTAATGCTTTTACCACCCAGCTGCTCATTTTCCTGAGCCTTGTTTTGCTTTTTGTCTCAATTATGAAGTCTTGCTTTCTGTGGTTTTGATCTGTTCTTGGCTCTCTTAAATCTGCTACGTAAGAGTGTTTGATAGGAATGGATGGAGATGAGGACTAATAAATCACCGATATGACCCCAACTGATCCTCAAGGACACGGTCTGTCTTGACTGATGGCCAGTGCAGGGAGGCATGGCTACTGGTCATGCTGAGCTGTGGGAAGCTCTTCGTCCTCCTGTGGAAAGCTGAGATCATCTGTACTAAATCAGGGTCTTTTTCTACGTCTTGTTCAGAAATGGAAGCCAAGACACCAACACCACTCACAGACACATACTCTGTCTGTGCCTCTCTATCGTCCTCAATATCCGTTATGTGCTGCCATGCTGATTAACTCCGTGCTCAGTGTGTGACTACACCAACTCATGCCCAGAGAAGAGCTGATCCTAACATGGCTTAGTGCTGGAACCAAGCATATGCCCTTCAAGTATCTACTGAATATGTGAATAAATAAATAGAAAGAAAATGAACATGTGTGTGTGTGCATGTGTCTCTGTGTGTGCATGTATAAATGTGTGTGCATGTGTGTGTCCGTGTGTATATGTGTGTGTGTGTCTGTGTGCATATATGTATGTGTGTGCATTATGTGTTTATGTGTATGCATGCATATGTGTGTGCCTGTACATATGTGTCTGCATGATGCGTACATGTGTATAGGTGTGTGCACATGTGTGTCTGTGCATGTATGTGTATCTGTATATGTGTGTCTGCATGTGTGTGTATGTGTGTGTCTGTGTGTGCACTATGTGTTTGTGTGTGTGCATGTATATATGTGTGTCTGTAATATATATGAGTGCATGAATGTGTGTGTGTCTGCATATGTATATGTGTGTGTGCATGTATATGTGTGTTTGTATTTGTGTGTCTGCATGAATGTGTGTATGTGTGTGTGTCTGCATGTGAGTGTGTGTGTGTACTGTCTTCCATCCTCTACTCCAGTCCTGGGATGAACTGGACTGGGGTCATTTGTCTCTGCTAATGGAGCCCCTGTTCCTCTGGGTCTCCCTCTTCACCCACTTTACTTCGTAGCTGCTGTGGTCATCGTGATTATTTTAAACTCACCTAAAGTGTGAATAGGCACACAGGCCTACAGAAAGCATTGAGTCACTAGAGCCTCTCCTTGTGAGGAAGAAAACTGTATCCAAATACGGTTCTTGTTTCAGTAACTTCCTCTGAGGCAGAGCCAAGAGTGAAGAGAGCACCTGCTTGGGTGGAACATGGCTCGTCTGCTTGGTCTGCTTCCACTGAGTTTAGAGCTAACAATAGTAATGGGAACATTTCCAGGACATCCAGGACCACTTCCAGCATCTCCACGCTAGGCTGCCTGGGGTCCCACTGTCCTTTGGGGAGCCCAATGCTTATTACTGGATTGGCTCCCCCTTGCAGGCGTCTCCCTGCTGCAGGCTGGATCCTCAGAAAAGGCGGTCTTCTAGCCCTGGGTTTCACCCGCATTGTATCAGGTGGCAGACCAGCTGGTTTCAGTCTTGAATCAGGTCTTTGGCTCCTCCCAGAAACCAACCAACTTTGAGCAGGAAATCCTGCCCCTCCCAAAGAGTGGGAAACCACAGAGGAAGAGAGATGAGACAGAAGGATAGAGAGAAGGAGGAGAGAGGAGAGAAGCAACCGGAAATAGGCAGCCAATAAAAAGAAGCTGCACCTATCTGAAGCCTCAAGGTAAGACTTTATGACATTGTATGTTGTATGTGACACTATCACTGCTCAGGGCTATACACAGTAGGACCTCAAACACACATATACACATGCGCACACACACACACACACACACACACACACACACACCTCCATTGAAATAGTGTCTATTGATGAAGGATAGCAGGTCTGAAAAGAAACCAACTTCTCTGTCAATTTCAATTGCTGGTCAAAAAAAAAAAAAAGCTGTAAAAATAAAAAATGCTGAGGGAATTCTGGGCTGTGGGAGGGATGACAGAAAAGGCAGATGGAACAAGGGTCTGGTGCTGGCACCAAGAGCAGCCGATCATCTGGCAGGAGACCATTAGTTGGAATAAAAAGTTGCTAAGTCTGTAAGAAGTCACAGCATTCTGGAGTTCTTCTGGAGGCACACAAAGCTAGCAGGGCATACACGGTTCTGAACTGATGACAGACGTAAGCACTATACCCCATCTTCTCTGGAGACATGTTAAAAGGGGTATGGGCATCCCACTGCAGCCAATCAACCGTGCCTGTGTGCCAGTGGTCTGAGATCAGAGCTGTGTAAAGTGGTCCATGGCCACTGGAGGCCGGAGCCTCTCAAAGCTCTCTCTGTGCTACCATTTCTCCCAAAATCCCAGCTCAGCATCTGCTCAGGACACTGACCTGAGGCGTCAAACAGCCTGCTCAGAGGGCATCCCAAGGTACTTCTTCCCAATCAGGGAGTTAGAGAAACCCTAACAGGAAAAGGAAATGCCATTCTCAACTCCTAGTTGCCCAGAATGGCTGGCTATCACTTGCCAGCCAGTGCAAAGGGCCTCAGTTACTGCTCTAATAACTTGGGGGTGGGAGGTTCAAAATAGCTAAGTGCTTCAGAAAACATCCACACAGGGCAACATTGTTTCACAGCCGTTGGCTTTTTAAAAGGGCTTTTTTTTTTTCAACAAGAATGTAACAGAATCTGATGTACTTTATAACTCGTGTGTGTGTGTGTGTGTGTGTGTGTGTGTGTGTGTGTGTGTGTGTGTAGGTGTGTATGCTTATAATGTTGTATGTGGTGTGCATCTTTTGGAATGTATGTGTCATATGTTAGTGTATGTGGTGGGGGGATTGGTGCATTGTATTCTGGTGTGTGCGGTATATCTTATATATAGGGGGTCCTATGATATGTGTATGTCTTCCGTGACATATTTCTCTCAGGGATCTGTGATTCAGAAGCGATAAACATAGTGGGAGAGGTAGGGAGAAATGGAACAATCTCTCTTCCGCTTGCTTGTCAAGAATTTGAAGGAATCGCCTTTCTCTTTTTAGCATGATGTAAAAAAAAATGAAATAAAAATCTTGCCTCTTCTTTAGTGCTCATTTTGGTACAGCTAAAGCTGCCTGCATCCAATTTCTGTTTGGAAACAAACCTTAAAGGTAATCTAATTTAATTCGCCCCATTTGCCAAGTGAGGCAATGGGAGCCAAGACAGGGCAGTGCCTTACTGAAGGCCATGTCTGTGCCTGTAGCAGAGGGATGGGTGACTGAACCTCAACTTTCCTTACTGAGGATCAAAATCACCCAGACTTCACAGGAAGATACTGGGTGTCCCCAGAGCTCACGAACACTGCATCTGCTGGTGGGGTAAGAGACTCAGCCACACAAATAAATAATCCTTGGCTGGCAGGAACAGGAGAACAATATTTCACTAATGTGAGCTTTTCCAGGGCCTGTTTCATAACTGTTTGGACACTAGAGGATAGAATCGGACAGGAAGTGGCTTGTCATGTGGGACCGAGAACTGTCCCATTCTTGTCATTGAACCAGCATTTAATGTCTTCTCTCTCAGCAATCTTCAAATTGCTCACTTTATAATATTTTGGCTCAGCTTTGCAGAGGAAGCAAGATGTTGTTATTTCTGGATCTAGTGTTGGTAGGCCCTGGTTCACATGCTGGCCCAGCATGGACAGGGATAACCAAGTGGCTTCTCCACTTCTCCCTGCTCTGGCTGCGTCTATCTCTCTAGACTCCTGTTCCGCACCCACAGATCACTCTTCCTGGGATGCCTTTCCCCCAGTTTCACATCCAGAATTCACACTTAACCTTCAAACCTTAGGTCGGAAGACCGCTCTCCCCCAGAAGTTCCTCCTGCCACCCCGGGCTAGCCTGAGCCACTGTGAGGACTGTTACAAGCTGCTATTCCACCCTTGTGAGCTTGGGCCACTCACACACTTCCATGACACTCAACGACAATGTACTTTGGAGCAGACAGCACATATTGGAGTCTCTATATTTCCACCACCAAACAGTTTCAGAAGGATCTTAGTGTTCAAGAATGTTTCAATACATAAAAAAAAAAAAAAAAAAAAAAAAAAAAAAATGGATGAAGCCTGGAAGGCATAAAGCCCTGGGTTTGATCCCCATCACAGCACAAAGCGGGTATAGTGATGTGTGTCCGTTACTTCAGCACTTGAGAAGTAGAGGCAGGAGGATCAGAAGCTCGAAGTCATCCTTGGCTACATAGCAAAGTCCAGGTAGCCTGAACTAGAAACACAGCCTTTTCTTCTTTGTCAATACCATTGCAACAAAGTCGCCTTCCCATGGTCTTGATTCATGGGCTACTCTACACACTTGCCCTCCCTCTGAGCCTGGTGGAACATTCAGAAAAGACCACTCAGGATTAAGCACAGCATCATGAATAAATATGTCTACCACCTTACAAAATGCTCTAGTCACAGGCAAAGAATGCTCCTGCTGTAAAGAGAGAAGCGGGGGCAGAGATAGCAGCAGTTGAGAAATGTCAACACCCTTTCTAAAGAGGGTCTGAGCCTTGGACGCCCAAGTGCTCGTGAGGCAGAAGTCCTACAAAGCATCTAGAGAGAAGTGAGGACATGCTGTCCCCAACCCTGGGAGAGCTAAAAACAGCAGGATTAGACAAAACCCACATGAAAGGTTACCAGCCCCCTTTCCTGGCTCTGCTCCTAGAACGAGCACAGTCTGACCTGTATACCTCTACCCACTTACCCTATCCCACAGTAGCAATGAATGAAGGTTGTCCCTGCAGGAAGAACCCAGCAGAAGAGACAAATACAAGAGTCCTTGGCATATGGGGGTCTCCCTGTGGAGCTGCCAGGCACCCTGACTATCCCACAGCACAGCACCAATGAGTGGGAAAACCTGTCCAGCAACCCACTCAATGGTAACAGTTGCCAAGGTAGGATGAAAGCTCCAAACATGGCAAACTGCATGGAGATCAGCCCCAGAAGCATCGATGTGCTCTAACATTAGGGAAGACAAACATCCGAGATGAGAATCACGGGGACATATTTTAAAAGTACACAGAACAAGAAAAAGCTCCTTGAAGAAAGAAATACAACTGGAAATTTTTAAATTTCAATGATGGGACCGGGAGATGGCCCAGCAGAGCACTCACTGTGCAAGCTCGAAAACCTGAGGTCAGTTCCCAACAGGACATCAAGAGCTAGGAACTGTCACATACTCAGACCTCAGTGCTGAAAGAGGCAGGCTGGAAGAGGCAGGTCCCAAGAGCCCTCTGACCAGCCAGCCTGGGTAAATCAGAAAGCTCCTAGTTCAGTAAAAGAACCTGTCTCAAACACTGTGGAGGGCAACAGAGGAAGCCACCTGGAGTCAACTTCTGACCTCTACTTGCATGTGCGTGTACACCCAGCCACATGTATGTACACACACCCACATGTATATATGCCTACCTACATGTATGTACACCCACCCACATGTGTATATACCCATCTACATGTGTGTATACCCACCCACATATATGTACACCCATCCACATGTGTGTACACCCACCCACATATATGTACACCCACCTACATGTATGTATGCCCACCCACATGTATATACACTCACCCACATATGTATATGCCCACCCACATGTATATATATATCCACCTATATGTATATATACTCACCCACATGTAATACACCCATTCACATGTATGTACATTCACCCACATGTATGTAAATCCACCCACATGTATATATGCCCACCCACATTACACATAATTATGATGAGGCATCTAAAGATAAAATTATGGAATTCTCCCAGAAAGTGAGGAAATGGGGAGGGGGTAGATATAAAAGACCAGCCTAAAAAGAATCTCTGAAAGTTTCTAATAAGAATCATGGTCGGGGAGAGGAGAACAAATCCACTAACCAAGAAATACTTTCTCTAAAGTTTCCTAAAGCAAAGAACTTGAGATTCCATTTGAACAGCCAGGAGTGTACTCCATGCGCCCTACAAAACAGAAATCAAATCCCCTCCAAACACAATACGGGAAATGTTTGACCCCTTAAATGAATGGAACTGAGAAGTTCTTGAGAGAGAAACAGCCCATGAACCCACAACTGGGATCCAAACAGCTTTTCGACTGCTCAGTGTCGACAGCTAAGAACTGGAGCGGCACAGCAGATCCTCCAGCTGGGAGAAAATAACATCCAACCTAGAATTCCTTGCTCAGCTAAATACAGTAAGGGAGGAGTTAAGACTAGCGATGGGCTTATAGGAACAGCCGCACTGGCCAGGGTCAGATGGATTCACGACACACAGCTTGGGGAAGCAGACCCCCATATGCCAAGGACTCTTTGTATTTTTCTCTTTCACTGGGTTCTTCCTGCAGGGATGACCTACTACTCCCCATTCGAGTTCTTATTAAATCAAAACTCCGTTGGCATTCCTGGGGAGGTACACAAAGAAAATAAAAACGGGGATCCCAGGTAACTGCAAAGGGGCTTCCCATACCACCAATCCGTAAAGTTCTGATCAAGCCAGAAGAGAAGAAAGCAGACTTACTACCCAGCACTTGTGACCTGTTTGCTTGGTTTGTGTTTCTTCTTATCAGAAGTTCTAGAGAGCATAAGTAACCCAGAAGGCAGAGAAATAAAAATGGAGATGTTTGTTAACTCCCGAGGACAGGCAAAGGACACAAGAGAAGAAAGGGAACCACAGCCCTGGTATCCCCTTGGCTCTCCCTAATAACCAATCGCTGAGTGATAACCCATGGAGACTGTGAAGTTGTAGTGTCAGGGCCTGAAAGACACCAAATGAAGTGTTGTTTAAAAAAAAAAAAAATCCAGATGTTCCTTATGGGAAATCAGGAAATAACTTCTAAATTGGAAAAATTAAAAAAAAATACTTCAAAGAATATTGTTTAACAACTATATAGTTAAACCCTTCTGGGGACAGAGGGTGTGGTACATTTTAAAAGCTGTGAGCAGGACTATATGCCCAGAGGCTTTGAGAACCTTCAGAAATAATGAGACCTTTTAAACATTCCAATTCACTATATTGACAGGTATGCAAATTTATTTAGTGTATGTATACAAATGTGTGGGTGTGTGCGTGTGAGTGTGTGTATGTACGTACATGTGTGAGTGTGTGTATGTGTGTGCATGTGTAAGTGTGTGTGTGCATGTGTGAGTGTGTGTGTGCATGTGTGTGCATGTGTGAGTGTGTGTGTGTGTATACCATTCTGTGTGTACATTTCTGTAGAAGTCAGGGATCGGCCTCTGTGTGATTCCTCAGGAGCTGTCCATCTTATCAACTGAGACCTGTGGCTTGATGGTTAGGTGAGGCTGGTGACTAGCAAGCCCCAGGAATCTGCCTGTGTCCACCTCCCTTGAGCTGAGATTGCAGGCACACACCGTCCCACCCAGCTTTTTATGTGGGTGCTGGGGACTGAACTCTGTTCCCCATGCTCACGCAGCAGGCACGTTACCAACTAGACTATCTTGCCAGCATGAAGAAGGAGATGTGAAAGAGGCTCGGTTGTGTTCTGTCAGCCACACATCGGTGCTCGGGCTCACTAAGTTAAGCCTCAAACCAGCGGTCTACTTAGCTAATGCAGAGCTCACTTTGTTGACCAGGTTCCTTGAACCTCTCTGGATAGGATCACAGGAAGCTAGAGCTAGAACCTGGTTAAAGAGGTTAGACCCCGTACGGGATCGTTGCCACGAGGAAAGGAAGAGCTCGGCACAAAACTGGGCTTCTCTCCAAATACAGACCAGACACGTGAGGGTTTGCAGCCCAACTACAGAGTGGCAATTGGTAGATGGAAAATTACTAAGAGGAAACATCAGGGTGAAGGGAAAGAGATGGTTCTGATGGGCCTGACCTGGCAGGGATCTCACTGAAGGCTAGCCAAGGTGACTGCCATCGCCTGGGGATGGAGGAAGATGAGGAGATGGATCAGATATCGAAGCTAAAGAGATACTTGACGGGGGTGGCAGCAGGGAGAGTTCTTGCCGACCTGAATTAGCAGGATCTTGCTAAAGCTGGATTTTGCACAGAAGTGCACAAATGAGCCTTGCAGAAGGTCCAAGAGCCTGCTGGGCCAAACAGGAGCCTCCTTGTCAGAAACCTTGGAAAAATGTACATTCCTGGGCCCTACCCTTGACTAATATCATTCATCAGGCCTGCTGGGGGCTGGGAACTGTCCCCACTTTCTGGGACCAAGTGTGGGATGGGGTGAGGGTGGACCAGTATGGTTGTGGTGGTGGTGGTGGGTGTGTGTGTGTGTGTATATGTGTAGTGTGTGTGCTACATGGGTGTATGTGTAGTGTGTGAGTATGTATAGTATGTATACGTGTGTGCAGTATGTGTGTGGTGTAGGGGTGTGTGTATGTGTAGCATGTGTGAGTATGTGTGTATAGTGTGTGTGTGAGTGTGTGTGGTGTGTATAATGAGTGTAGTGTGTATGTGTGAAATGTGTAGTGTGTGTGGTATCTGTGTGGTGTGTGTGTGTAGTATGTGTAGTGTGTGTGAATGTGTGTAGTGTGTATGTGTATAGTGTGTATGAGTGTGTGTGAGTGTGTGTCTGAGTGTGTATGTGTATAGTGTGTGTAAGTGTGTGAGTGTGTATGTGTGTGTATGTGTATAGTGAGTGTGTGTATATGTGTATAAGTGTGTATGTGTGTGGTTTAGTTGTGTGTGTATGTGTAGTGTGTGAGTGTGTGTAAGTGTGTAAGTGTGTGAGTGTGTGTGTGTTTAGTGAGTGTGTGTGAGTGTGTATGTGTGTGGTTTAGGTGTGTGTGTATGTGTAGTGTGTGAGTGTATGTAAGTGTGTGATGTGTGTAAGTGTGTGAGTGTGTGTGTGTGTGTGTGTGTGTGTGTGGCATGTATGTAGGAGAGGGTCAGGGACACTAGTTCCCTGTGTGGCTCTTTCTAGGCATGTGTCAGTGCTTAGAGTCTTTCTCCTCCCTTCTCCTTCATCCTCTTTTGTCCTGACTTAACCCATAGGTCCCTCTGGATTATAGAAACATTGCCAAAAATTAAGTCTCAGTGTCTGTCTGCCTTTAAATTGCTGCAGTCTTTTTCTTCTTCCAACCCTTGGGCGCCCTCTCCTGCCAGAAGTCTGTTAAAACCTTTGGGATTCAAAACCAACCTACAAAAATCAATCATTTTCAATAAGCTAATAATGAATTTGCTGAGAAAAAAAAAATCAGGAAAACAAAATACTATTCACAATAGTTCCAAAACATAAAACACCTAAGAACAACCCTATCCAACGAGTTAATGACTTTCAGACACTGAAGGAGGACTTGAAGAAAACCCTAGAAATGTCCTGGCAGAATCAGTATTGTGAAATGGCTCTTACCAAAAGAAATCTATAGATTCGATGTGATCTCATCAAAATCCTGGTGACATTCTTCATAGAACTAGAAAAGTCCTAAAACTCAAACGCATTCTGCGCCACAAAAGACTCCAAGAGACCAAAGCAAACCCAGGCAGAAAGAGGAGGGCTGGAGACACCGTAACACCTGATCTCAAATCACACCAGAGCCACAAGGACAAACCAGCACAAAAGCAGCGACGGACCAGTGAACTAGCAGAGAAGACACATAAACTCAGCCACCTGATTTTTAACAAAGGCACCAAAAGCATACACGGGGGAAGTCAGGCTCTTCAACAACAGTGCAGGGGAAACTGGCCAGCACACGCAGAAGAACAAAATTAAATAGATTTCCTCTTCACCCTGTGCAAAACTTAATAATGGATTAAAGGCTTTGATTTAAGACACGAAACTCCAAAAATGTTCAAGAAAAGTCATAAACAAAACACTTCATGGTGTGGGCACAGGCAAGAACTTTCTAAAAATAACTCTAATTGCTCAAGAAATAATTCCAAGATTGACACGTGACATTGCATGAAATCTAAAAGCTTCCACAGAGCAAAGGAAATGATCAGGAGAATGAAGAGAAAGTCGGCATAATGGGAGAGAATCTTTGCTAACTGCACACTGGACAAGGAGTTCATATCTAGGTTGTAAAAAGAACTACAAAATGTAAACACCAAAAAAAGACAAAAAAAAAATTAAAAAAAAAAGTCATCTACTTTTAAAAGTCTTCTACATCCTTACCCATGAGGGAGATACAAATTAGAACTGCTTTAAGAGTTTATCTCACTCTGATCAGAATGGCTACCATAAAGAAAACATTGACAACAAATACTGGTGATGAAGGGCAAAGTGTAAACTAGGGTGGTCACTATGGAAATTCCTCAAAAAATAACAGAACGGTAGTTCTCCAGGTATCCTGTCCCTGAGTGTTTACCCAAGGACTCTAAGTCAGCATAGCATGGAGACTGTCACATATCCACAGTTATTGTCATTTACAATATCCCAAGTCAGCCTAGATCCATGATGAATGAGTAAAGACACGATGGGATTTGATTCATCCATAAGGAAAATGAAATTACAGCATCTGCAGGAAAATGGATGGAAGAGTATAGTGAGAATTCTGGAATTTGGGGTTCTTTTTAAAACACAGAAATATTATAGCAATGGGCTTTCATTTTAATCCCAGGTGTGAGCTGCTCCACAGCAGCTGACGATGGCTTGCCTCATGCTCTAACAGAAGCGTGGTTTTACCAGGTGCAGATAATTTGTGAGATTGTGTGACATTTAGAATTCTGGGACCATTTCAGAGGGTATATAAATACTAGGGCCCTTAGAGGTGGGGTTGGTAGTTGGTGGTCATTCAGGGGTGTTATTGCAGTTTGTTAGTAGGCATGCTCAAAGAGGAAATAGACAGATAGAAATTGGATTCAGGGATCTCTATCTTCTCTCTCCTTTCTATCCTTCATTCTCTCCTATCTAGTGTTAGGGACTGAAACCAGGGGAATAAAAGGTGGGAAAAAGAAGAACCCAAAGAGTAGCAAAGCCCAGGCTACAGAAGAGCATTATGTTAAATAAAATAAACCATCAGAGAGACAACAGGTTTCAAAACCATATATGTGGAATAGAGAGTTAAAGAGAGAAGGAGGGGAGGAGAGAGAAGTGTATGCACGTGTGTACTGTGTATGTATACATGTGTATGAATATATGCATGTGTGTGAACATGTGCGTGTGTGTATATGTGCACATGTGTATGTGTGTGCATGTGAGTGTACGTGTACATGTGTGTGTGTGTGTGTACACTTATGTATGTGTATGAAGATGTGTATGTGAGTGTATATTGTGTGCATGTGCATGTGTGAGAGACATGTAAGTAGAAAGGGGCCTATGAGAGGAGTCAGGGATGTTTAAAGGGAAGGAGAGATGAATGGAGAAGGTGATGGAATATGTGTCATGAAAGCAGAAAGGGGCGTTTGGGGGAGTAAAGGGGGGAGCAAGAGGGGAGGGGCAGAGGAGGGAAGGGGAAAAAGAATAAAGTATAATGACTTGTATAAAAATGACCCAGTGAGACCCATTTCTTCTTATGCTAACCCCCCCCTTAAAAAAAAAACCCTTAAATCCTTCAGCATCCTAGAGCCCAGAGCCCACAGCCAGTTCCCTCCCTGTTAGGTCACTTCTCAGGGCCGCAGCCAAGCCTGCAAACTCCATGAACCATCCTGTCAGACATAAAACGGAAAATTAAACATGGGAAAGACGTACTTTTCGGATAAAGCACATTAAGATTGGGAAGGCAAGGGACACAACAGAGATGAGAATGAAAGATACACATGGTGGTCGGGGCTGAGGAGGGGACATGGAAGCAATTTCCCTCCCGCCTCCTTGTCTTCACCCTCTCCCAAGATTTATGAGTATCTGGGGAAGCTGCATTCATCTACTTTCCACAAATAGAAGGAAGCAAATGAGTTATGCCAAGAAGCTCCCTGGGTTTGGAAGCAGAAGCAGAGGGTTCAAAATCTACACTCACTTGTTTTCCTCGACACTTAGAAGTGGGCTTCTCTGCCAGCGCCATGTACCGTGTCGACTGGAGTCAGACTCCATAAATCACATCCTCCCTCCGTTCCGACTTCTCTCTCCACAGGATCATTCTCTCAGCTTAGAAGATGCTCAACAGAGCAGTGTGTGGCTTAGAAATATTGGAATGAAAGCTTAACTATTGCTGCCTCTTGCTTCTGAAGGTCCATGAAAGGGCACACACATACACACACACTCACACATACACATATAAATGACACACACAAACACATGCTTACACAGCATATACACACATACACAATACACATACATGCCCAACACACAAACACATGTTCATATACAACATATACACAAAACATACATACACAACACACACAAACACATGCTCCTCGAACACATACACACAAACACACATATACAACACACACCCAAACACATGCTCATACACACATACACACCACACAAACATGCTTGTATACAGTTAACACACAAAACCACACATATACAACACACACAAACACATGTTCATACACATACACACAAAGACACATATTCCTATGTAAACAATACACAAGCACTCATACAATCATACACATACATACAAATAAAGGCTCACACACAGACTCACACAATATCATGTTGGCTCACTCCCCTTCACTCTTTGCTCAGTGTTCCCATTTCAGTGCCTTCAGAATTCCCCTCACAGATGCTCAGTGACAACTCTGCTCTCGTCCTGTCCGACTCTGCCTGAGCTCTGCGACTACTTAAGATCTGTCACCTTTGGTCTCTGTGTTCCCTCAAGTCCTGCTACTGGCTCTCCCCTTTGTTCCTTCACTGGTTTTCCTCCATGACCTTAACTGTTCATGTAATAACCCTTCAGCCTTTGCTCTCTTCCTGTTAAGCCTTAAGTATGCTTATACATTTAAATTTCAACTGGTCTCATTTTTTCCAAATGCGTATTTGTAGCCTGGACCTTTGCTAAGCTCCAAGTATCTACCAGATGCCTGCATCTGAGCCATGTCACATATTACTACACCAAAGATGCTCATTGAGGACCTGACAAGCCTCAGCAAGGTACTAACGCTGGAAACGCAGTGCTGGGCAGTAAGGACTGGGTATTGAACTGCTGTCCAGACAGGCTAAGCACTGCAGTGCTGGGTAAGATGAGCTGGGCATTGACCATTGGCCTTGGCCCTTCCAGAAAGTTGGCTATCAATGTGGAGGAGAGCTAGAAATGAAAGGAGATTTGACTGGGAAGAGATGTGGCCAGTTCTGGGAACACCTTGTCTGGTTCCAGGGAATGTGAGGCAGGCCTCCCCATGGGACTTTGAAGAGCAGTGTCTGAAGGACAAGACTGATTCAAGTGGAAAAGAAGAAGCAGCACCTGTGGAGAGGATGTGGGTCTTCTAGACTAAATCTTAAAAACCGCAAGGAACCACTGGATCCTTCCATACGAGAAACACACTGATTAGTCACAGCATGCGGTGGGTGGGATGTGGAGGAGTTGATGGTCCCCTTGCTGCAAGTTGACAAACCCACAGATTCCTCTGTAGTAGACTCCATAAGTTATGATTTCATGTACCATACCAAGCACATACCAAATACTTTGCAATCATCTTTCTTTTTTTTTTATTGTTGTTGTTGTTGTTTGTTTTTCGAGACAGGATTTCTCTGTGTAGCCCTGGCTGTCCTGGAACTCACGCTGTAGACCAGGCTGGCCTCAAACTCAGAAATCTGCTTGCCTCTACCTCCCAAGTGCTGGGATTAAAGGCATGCGCCACCACTGCCTGGCTGCAATCATCTTTCAAAGAAGAGAAATGGTCCGAATTTGGAAACAATGACATGTCAGAGGGCAGTGTAGGTTACTTAAGCGGAAAGAGCAGTAGCCTAAGTTACAACAGTCACGGTGAAGCAGGATTGCGAATTGGGTTCTAGAGATACTTAGGAACCAGAGTAGGTAGGAAGAAATATGGGGCTCTGAAAGGAATGACCAAAAAGGAAATTCAGATTATTAACTGTATGAACGGAGGAGCCATCCATTACAATAGACTGGGACACAGATAACTACAAGATCATAGAGAGCAGGCACTGACCTTAAAACGTTAGACATAAGTCGGCCATCCAGCCAACAATCTCACTCCTAGGTGCAGACCAGAAAACAAAATGGCCACACGTGCTCACATCTTGTGGGGCTGTTCCTGGTGCAGAAAGAGGATAGCTCCAGCTACTTGTGCTCTCTTGAGCAAGAGCAAAAGCAGGTGTCACCATAGCACAGAGCAACAAGGTTCAGAGCCCTGCAACCTCACAATACCATACAAGGTGAAAGAAGCCAAGCATGAAAAGGCCTGTCAGGTGACTCTGCTGCCGGGGAAGGCCCAGAAAAGGCAAGCTGATGAAGATGGAAGGTCCATCTGAGCTAGGCTGGGGGCCACCAATTGATAGCGGGTGGCAAGAAAGGGTCTGTCGGGTAATAAAGATGGTCTAAACTTGGGTTGCAAGGATAGTTTCCTAACTCTGAAAGTCATTAAAAGTCATCCAGCCATATATATACAATAAGGTAGTTTTCTGGTAAATACTTTACTTCAACAGTAGAAACTGTTCAAAATTAGTTTGGGCTATGGAAATGGCTCAGTAAGTTAAGGTATTTGCTGCCAAGCTTGGTGGTCTGTGTTCAATCACCAAGACCCATGGTAGAAAACTGACTCCCATCAGTTGTCCTCTGACCATTACATGTGTGTTATGGCACACACACACTGAATAAACAAACATATAAATACCATAAAAAATTTAAAAAGGTCAGTTTCACATGTTGGATTTGAGATGTTCACGAAGCAGTCTGAAGGAGAAGTTGTGTGCACAGGGGACCATGTTCCCTACCCCTGAGAAAGTGCACACAAGAAAAATGACAGTCAGCCAAGCCATAAGAACGAGGGCAACTAAAAAGAAAAAAAAGAAAAGATAGACTCAAAGAGAAGTCTGGCTTTTAAGGAATCAGAAAGGTAAGTCTACAGAGCAGCTAAGAGACAGTCAGAAAGACAGGAAGACAGACCAGCAGAAAAACTGAGCCAGGCCAAAGGAAGGAGAGGGGAGAAAGGAGGAGAGAGAGACAGCAAGGGTTACCAAGAGTCAGACAACAGAGGAAGGTGTGACAGAAGAATCTGGTAGAACCTGGGGATCCACTATGAGGTTGGACATAGCTCCAGGGAGCTGCATACCCCATCGACATAGCCATGCAAGAATGTCATGACTGTGTCATGCAAGAATGACAAAGTAAAATTCCAGAGGGCGGGTAAGGGACGGATGAGCCTGGAGAGCTGAGAATTTCCAAGCTTTTCTACTCAGGCAATGAGGGGTTACAAAGGGAAAGGGAACCAGAAGCATCCTGGGGTGGAGATGGAGAGGCACTGAGCTCAAAGCTACATAACTGGGAAGAAATGACCAGAACTATGCATTCCAGCGGTGGCTACTCAGGCCCCTCAAAGGCGTGGCCATTGCTTTCTTTTGCAGTCTGGCTTCTCATCTTGGAACCACTGTGCGAAATTTAATGGTCCAACATATGGTGCTATTTGCAGTTCCCCCAAACACACGATTCTCCTTAACACCTCCCTCTATTTTCTCTCACAGCTTCCTTTACATCGAGTGTTCCTAAAACAAGCCTCCCCTCTACCCCACATGTTCCTGGAAGCGAGATCAATTTTCATATTTACCCTTCCTCCTTTGCCTACACACAGTTCAGTGTCGATCAAGAATGAGTTCTTTCCGAGAGTCTCCTGCCTGCCCACCCGACACATGGATGGGCTGCTTCCTTCTCAACACTGCAGACTTCCCACAGTGTACATTGATGGCTGACCTCTGCGTTTTGACATTCTTGTAAAGCCTGGCCTTTTCATTCATAGCACGTGCGTGACCCATGGTGACTTAGAGTTTCTACAGTGCTGAAGAGATACCGTGACCATGGCAACTCTTATAAAGGAAAGCATTTAATTGGGGCTGACTTATATTCCAGAGGTTTAATCTATTGTCATCATGGCCGGAAGTATGGTGGCACACAGGTAGACATGGTGCAACAGGAAGAGAAAGTGATCCACTAGGTGTAATTTGAGTCTCAAAACTTACCCCCCACTGATACATGTCCTCCAACAAAGCCACACCTACTCTAAGAAGACCACACCTCCTAATAGTGCCACTCCCTATGAGCCTATGTGGCCATTTTCATTCAAACCATCACATTCCACTCCCTGGCCCCTTAGGCTTGTAGCCATATCATAATGCAAAATGCATTCAGTCCAACTTCAAAATTCCCCATAGTCTTTCACAATCTCAACAGTGTTTAAAAGTCCACAGTTCAAAGTCTCAGATTCCCATGGCACTCTCTTTACTCTAATCGCCTGTAAAATCAAAAGTGAAAAGCAGATTGTATACTTCCAACATACAGTAGCATAGGATATACATTTCCGTTCCAAAAGGAAGAAGGGGAACATAGTGAGGAAATACTGGACGAAAGCAAGACCAAAAATCAGCTGAACAAACTCCAAACTCTGCGTTTCCATGTCAAAGTGCTCTTCATAGCTCCAATTCCTTTCAGCTTTGTTGACTGTAACACATTTCTTTCTCATGGTCTGGTTCCACTTCCTGTTAGCAGCTTTCCTCAACAGGTATCCCATGACTCTGGCATCTGCAATATCTTGAAATCTCCAAGGCAATCCAGCTTCATTTTCACAGCCTCACACAACAGCCTCTCTAGGCCTCTATGCTGGGATACCCCTGATATATACCTGGCCTCAACAGCTTTCCTTAGTCATGAGGGGAGATTCCATAACAGCACCCCCCCCTTTTGTATCCTTGCCCATTCTTCATTTCCTATTGAGGTCCTGTCTGTGACTGTGGTGGTTTGAATAGGTATGGCCTCCAAAGACTCATGTGATTGAATGCTTGGCGCTATGAGGAAGTATTGCCTTGTTGGAAGAAATGCATCACTGTGTAGGTATGCCTTGAGATCTGTGCTCAAGTTACACCTACTATATGACACAGTCTCCTGCTGCCTATCAATCAAGAACTCTCAGTCATGTCTCTAGCTTCTACCCTGCTGTCATATTTCCCATAATAACAATGGACTAAACCTCTGAAACTGTAAGCCAGGCCGAATTCGTGGTTTTTTTTTTTTTTTTTGCCTTTATAAGAGTTGCTGAGGTCATGGTGTCTCTTCACAGCGATGGAAACACTCACTAAGACAGTGACCATCTGTTGGGCTCCTCTGTGGAGAAGGTAGCTGAGATGTTCTTAGTAATCATGGCCCACAGTGGGTTTTGTCTGCATCTAAGGCAAAAATTTTTCAGAGTTTCCAAAACTCTCTTAGTGGCTTTCCCTGCTACTGTGATAAAATACTCTTTTGACAGAAGCAACTTAAGGGAAGGAGAGTTTATTCAGTTCATCACTCCAGGGTATAGTCCATCGTGGGAAGTAAGTTCTGGTAGCAGGAGCCTGAGGCAGCTATGTAATCAGGAAGCACAGAACAGTGATTCTGTCACCTATCTATCTATCTGTCTATCTATCTTTCTATCTATCATGTATCAACTATGTTTATTCATCAACTATCTATCTATTATCTATCATCTATCTATCCATCCATCTATGTATCTGTCATCCAACATCTATTATCTATATATCCATTGTCTATCATCTCAACCTTTAAAAAAACATTACATTATATTTATTGCTGTATTAATGTATATGTATATATGCACATGTTCACATATGTTTGTGTCATAGTATGTGTATGAAGGTCAGAGTACCTACATCTGAAGGACTCACTTCTCTCCTTCTACCATGTGGTCTCCAGGGTTCAAACTTGGGTTGTCAGGCTTTGCAACAGTTGCCTTTAGCCACTGAACCTGCTCCATCTCAACTATGGAAAGACACATACTTGAACATAAGTCACTAATTATCGAAAACCCAGACTTAGTTGGGTGTCCTATGTTTTATTTGGCAACCTCAGAAGTGACAGTATGTGATGGTTTAGTTTTGATTGTCAACTGAACAGGATATGAAATCACTTAGGTAACAAGCCTCCAGACACATCTGCATTGGATTATTTAGATTAGGCTAACCTCTAGGCATGCCTATGAGGAATTGCCTTGATCGGGTTGATGGAGGCAGCGCCATTCCCTGGGCTTGGGTCCTGGACTACATAAAAGGAAGAGGCAAGACTAGAACAGGGATATAAACAAGTTATATTACATTATCCTTTAACATTATTTGAGCTATGCCCAGTCACAGTGAGCTTTGTCAGTAAACGGGCTAACAGTATAGTTAATTGCTATCCTACATAGTACAAGGGTCAGGTGTCTAAGCTCAACAGCAATTCTGGCCAATTCTGGCTGGAAGTGATTAACTCTGTCCCCAAGGTCCCTTCCTGTAGCATACAATCTGATTCCTCAGATTTTCCATGTTTCCCAAAGGCCAGAATCTTTATGGCCATTGGATTACATTTTTCTATTGTGTATTTCTTTGGAGGGGCTTTCTTCCCCCATATCTTTCCTTTCTTCAATATAACCAGACATTTGAATATGGGTTTCTGATCTGTAGTCACACTGGCTAATACTTTCTACATATCTGTCTTCATCAGTTCTCGGGTCCAGGCCTGAGAACAGTGGGGTTTGGACCATGACCTTGTGTTAATATAAAACATAAAACTCAGGAAGAAGTAGAGTGGGCAGGGAGTAGAAGGGCCTGGGGACCAATGAAACCTTAATTTTAATGGGTCCATAGTCCAGGGACAGTAAATTTGGAACCGTCTTCCTTGGCTTCTGCTCTCTTGGTCTAGATATGGTGAATCCATGGTGTACTACCAGTTAACTTCAGAGCCACGGAGTGGAGATAATCACCGTGTATGGTCATTTCCAGGTTTGTTCCAGTATCCCTTCTGGCAACCTGATTATCCCAAACAAATATCACTTGATTTGAAAGGGGAAACGAGATCAGTTGAGTTTCTTGGGTACCCTTTATGGAGAATCAGAGGGCTTGTATTGACTTGAGAATGGAATGGTTAGAGAGTTCTCTGTCTGCTGTTCTCTCAGTCTGGGAAGCAGTGGGGGAGGTCTTCCAAACACCATCTCATAGGGGGAAATCTCTCCCTACATGGGGTGCAGTGGGCCCAAAGCAAAGCAAAGGAAGGACGTCTATTTACCCTTCACTGCTCTCTAATGAGGGTTTTGTTAGTATTTCTTTTTATATCCTGTTTATTCTTTCTACCTGCCCAGAACTCTGAGGTCTATATACACAATGAAGCTTTCAAACTATATATAAAGCTTTAGTTATTAAATAGAAGGTTTTGGCTATGAAAGCTAGGCCATTGTTGGACCCCATTGCTAGAGGGAGGCCAAATCAGGGAACTAGTTCCTGGAGGAGCTTTTAAAGCTACTGTTTGAGGAGTTTCTTGTTCAGGTGGGGACTGCTACTCACCCAGAACAGGCATCTATAGAAACTAACAAGCCTCCTGTGGCAGGCCAAATCTCCTCAGCCTGTTTTCCCAGAGTTTGCCAGGGTATTGGTCTCTCATTAGGACCCCTTCCTGAGTAAAAGTTATCCATTTTGGATTTACTTGAGCACAAGCCTGGCATCTGGCTAAGACATCTTGTGTTAGGCTGTCCAGTGAAGGTATAACAAACCTTGGTCTGAACAACTCAGAGAGTTTTGTGGACCCTGTGTGAATATCCTGGTGAAGGGCAGTTATCAGCAGTCTGCCAGGTTTTTCCGGAAGAATGACCTTTCCCTCTGCTGTTTGCTGTTGACTTGTGGATTAGAGCTGTCCTTTTCTTCTTTCTTTCTTTTATTCATTCATTCATTTATCTTCTACTTTCTCTGGGTTGTACTGTGGACTCTCAGGCAACACTGGGTCAGAGTACATCCTCAGAATCTCAGTAGGTTCCACTGATCTTTGGCCGTTTGTTGGGGAGCCAGGTCAGTGGCTCTTGCTTCAAAAGAAGTCATCTTTTTTAATACTGTCAGCAGTGGTGGATAACAATTTGTAGGTGAAGCCAAATAAATAGCCTCTGGGAAGGCCAAGATTTTCACTTTGTTTTTAATGTCCTTTCCCTAGTGGAAAGAAGGCCCTCTTTCTCTATAGATCATACCATGGACATGCCTGGTAGTAAAAGCATGACAATTGTATGTGTATAAATTGTGGGTTTTGAGTTCTCCGATTACATGGATCATTGGTTAAGAGAAAAGACTAGAACTTCCTCGTTTCCCCTTCTTTGGGACTGCTTAGAGCAGGTGGGGCTAGGGAGGGAATGTTCACCTCTTTCCCTGTCCCTATGTGGATTTTGAATAGATGACAGAGAGCCCTGGATGAGAAGACCAACCCCTCCCTCACTCCACACAGGGACCACTCTGCTCAGGAGGAACAGAAGCGTCAGGAAAGTATCAACAACAACAACCAAACAAAAACAGGCACTGTTTGTTTGTTTGTTTGTTTTGTTTTGCAGGGGTAGGAGTGTCTCTGGGCAGCCTGACAGAGCCAAGAGGATTTGAATCCCAAACAAGAAGACATAAGTCTTAAGCTAGAGTGGGTCTCACACCAGAGAAATTGAGAGAAACACATAGAAAGACAGAGAGAGAAAGAGAGAGAGAGAGAGAGAGAGAGAGAGAGAGAGAGAGAGAGAGAGGAGATCCAGGAATGGCTACCAGGCATTTGCGTACCTGGACAGAGGGATTCCAGTGATGTCTCACAGAGATCCTGGACGCTTGATCAGTGACCAAGTCCAAATGTTCCTATGTGTCCAAAAAGAAGGAATCTTAACCAGACTTACCTCTGGAGTGACACAACGGCAACTTCCTGTTTGTTTCCTTTTGGGACGGAGATGTCAGACTCCCCTGAAGGTCTGATCAAAGCAGGTCCTGGGGACCTGGAGCATCTCAAGTTGTGCACTCCCTAGGTATACCCCAACCATCACACTCTTCCTCGATCTGAGGGGCTCTGAGACCCCTGGTGTCCCAATGTCTGGTCTCTGGGGATCTCAGTGGGACCCTCAGAACTGTTGTAGGGTATTCACTGGAGAATACTGCTGAGACATGGGTTTAAGCCAATAGAAAATCCTTATTAGCCAGCAGGCTACCATACTAGATGTTTGGGATCCCAGCGCAGCACTGAGCCCTTCTCAAGGTGACCTTTTAAACACAAAAACCATATTGCAGGTTGATATATTAAAGTTAACAAGAACAGTTAACCAGAAGCAGATCTACAGAAGCCAAAAAGCAAGGTTAGTACATTTAGAGACTTTCCCAGAACTATGGGCTTTGATGGACACAGGTCTTTGTCTTCAGTTTTGCAGGTGGTGCTGTTCACATGCTGAGGTTTACAGCCTGAATGGCACTCTCACTATGGAGTCAGCTGTGCTAGGGTCTGGGGGCCTGTTATAATGCTGAGACGCTTAGCTTTCCAAAGGCTGAAAGATGCGTAACACTTTTTGTTGTCCTGACTGTGAGCGGAACCTTGTTATTTTTTTTAAATTTTAAACAACACTGACTAAACCTCTGCATCCGTATCAACAGGAAAAATACATGTGAAAGTTCTTCGACACCAGGAACTGATGAGACCTTAGTCAGTAAAGGGCTCGCCATACAAGCATCAGAATCCAAGTTTGATTCCCAGAACCCACATAAAAATCTTGGTACTTGAAATCTCAGAGCTGGGGAAGCAAATGTCTGAGGATTCCCAGGGCTCTCTGCTCAGACAGCCTAGCCAAATGGGTGAGCTCCAGGTTTAGAGCAGCACCTTGGTCCCATAAAGCAAAGTGGACAGCTCCTGAGAAAGGACATCTAGCTTCCATGCACAACCTGCACTGTTCACACATGCACACACACACTGCACCACGCACACACAAGCTCACACGCATACACAAACACATACACACACATGCATGCACACATGCACTCACACACAAGCTCACACACATACACAAACATACATATGCATGCATGCACACATGCACTCACACACAAGCTCACACACATACACAAACATACACACGCATGCATGCACACATGCACTCACACACAAGCTCACACACATACACAAACATATACACACACATGCACACCACACACACACACACACACACACACACACACATGAATCTTTGGTACCAAATTTGGTGGAATACAAGTTGTAATCCCAACACTCAGAAAGCTGAGGCAGAAAAAAAAAAATTCACAACTTCAAGGTCAGCTGGGTGGCATAGCTTGTCTCAAAATACCAGATAACACCAAAAGAAAAGAAGAAGAAAAAAGCTCTGAGACTCGAGTGTCTGAGAACTGTTACTGTATCCGCACTGTTACACACCTGTCTATTTAGTGTGTTTTATTTGGCAGTTTTTTATTCTAACTCCCAGAAATCAGGGCGGTGGGTATGTTTCTGTCTTAACAACATGCTAGCTACGGGGTTCTCTGATGATCTGATGGTGGTTTAGGGTCTTAATGTGCATTCTGAGAGACAGGGTTAGACTGTCACTGACTTGAGCCACTGATCAGCAACCCCTGCAGCAAAATCTGGCTTCTGCTGGCCCCAGCCCAGCCATACGAATAGCCATCTGCCCTTTAAGCTTGTGTTTCTATATCAAACTACAGCCCTCTCTCCTGTCCCCCCTCTCTCTCTCATCCCTTTCCTTTTTCTCTGTGTCTTTTATCATTCTTTTCTTCTCTCTCTTGTTTCTCCGAGTTCTTCATTCCTGTTTTCCTTTTGTATCAAGGTATTTTAAAACCACTCTTTCCTGTTCCCTATAATTTCACTACAAGGCATATTTTTTAAAAAACCTATTATCTTATTTTCTGCGTGCAAGTCACTGATTTCACTGTTAATCATATAAGGCTAAGAACGCAGCCTTATTTTCTGCCCCCTGTGAAAGAACACAGAATCCTGTCTGTCATGTGTCTTGGGAGCATAAAAGCTTTTCTGAGAATGCTCAGAAGCCAGCAGTCCTGACAACATGAGTGCACCTCCCACTTACATTTCAGTCTTTCTATTTTTGTCTTCTGCGCCCTCCGCTCCAGCTCTCTGCTGTTCTCAAACCATTACTGTCTTCTGGAAGCAACACTCACAGCTGTGGCCTTTGTTGACAAATTGTTTCATCTCCTCTGGGCCTTAAATTATTTTCTCTTGCTCTGAAGTGAAAAGTCACCGATCTTTCCAGAGATTGTTTTAGGGTCGTGATTTGGTTTCTCCAAACTCTGAGTGATTCAGGCCTTTCCCATCCTTGATCCCCGTCTCTCCTCAGAGGCCAGATACTCATTCTTGACATTCCAGCTCCTCAACATGTTCTGTTGTAACTCACAGTTCAGGATTTGCTTTGTCCTGGGTGATTTTCATGACTTGGGTGGTTAGTTTTAAGTTGAAAAACTTAACTGTGGTACATCTTAAATTCTTTGAGGATTATTCTTTAATAAAATATTGCTACAGATATGTGAAGGTGATTATTCTATTGGATCATTTTTACCTGGGACCTGGATGCTTTATGCTAGTTTTGCTTCAAGTACATCGGATAGGTCCCTTAGGACTTTATAGCAACAGGTGTGAAATCCCAACTCTTTGGGAGGCTGAGGCAGGAGGATCATAAGTCTGAGCAAATTCAAGTCCAGCCTGATCAACTTACTGAGACCCAGTCTTAAAGTAGAGGCAAAAAGAAGGTTAGCACTGCAGCTTATGAGTGAGCACTTTGGCTATAGCCAAGGGTGGTCCAGATCTTCTTGTCTGACCTCCTTACCCAGCATCCTCTTCTGTTCCTCCCTCCTCCAGAGCATTTACATAACCCAGTTTAACAACCTGCTGCCTTTCTTCCTGTTTTGGCACCCATTGTTCCTCCTTTATTCCCTGCTAAAGTAATAAGGGTACGTTCCATTGCACTTGCCTGAGAGTCTTGAACGAGGCTTGGGTTTCCCGCCATCTGGGTCTGGCTGGGTTGCAACTTCTCTTTGATGTTGTAATGCGTTTTCATTGAACTGGAGTGCGGGGCTTATATGGCTTGTTTGATTTATTTTTTTTCTCCTAAGTCATGCACATTTTTTCCCTTGAGCTTATTTTGCTGTTTTGTGCTGTTATTTTTAATTGCTTCCGACGGGGGTGGGGCCAAGGGTGAGATTTGGCTTGAGTATGGCTCTATTTGGTATCATTCATATTTCCCAAAAGCCCCACGTGCTCAGGAGCTCTTAAGTGCTACACTCTGTCCGTCTGTCTGTCTGTCTGTCTCTCTCTCTCTCTCTCTTCTCTCTCTCTCTCTCTCTCTCTCTCTCTCTCTCTCTCTCTGTCTCTCTCTCTCTCTTGCTCTCTCTCTGTCTCTCTCTATCCTTCTCTCTGTCTCTCTGTCTCTCTCTGCCTCTGTCCCTCCTTCTCTTCCTCCCCCTCTCTCTCCTCTCCCTCCTTCCTTCCCTCCCTTCCTCTGCTCCCTCCCCCTCCCTCCCTGACAAACCATTCATGCAAGGCCATTGCTGCCCTGCGCAAAGGATGTCGCAGTAGGAGATGCTCAGGAGCCCAGCCCTGCACAGTCATGAGCATGGCCATCTGGAAGTTGCCTCTTACTCAATGAAATGGAGTAAACATTGTCCATTATGAAATCCACCACGCAGGCTGCCAGGGACGAATGGGATCCCACCCAAAGCCAATCGTTGCTCTGACAGGGAAGTTGGCTAGTGCTGCCTGAGACTACTCCAGCCTCCCCCGTCCCTGATGTCACAATTCAGAGACTGCTGCCTGCCTGGGAGGTTGTAGAAAGCTCTGCAGGTTTTCTTTGTGTGTCCTACAGGGCTCCCAGAGCCAGGTCCCTGTTTGATGGCAGTTATGAAAAAGTACCTCCTCCCTATCCTGGTGCTCTTCCTGGGCTACTACTATTCTACAAATGAAGAATTCAGACCAGGTGAGTACCACGGTGTCTCATTTGGAGGAACAGGCTTAAAATACAGGGGTGCTGCAATGTTCCTAAAGTTCTAGCTGTGTTCTTGATCCCTACATCACTGAGAAAGAAAAACCCCTGATGTGAGTCTGTAACCCTGTATCCTCCAGCCACAGGCTGTGGGCAGGAGGGGACTGGGAGGAGTGAACTTTACAGCCAAGGAGGTCCTGCTTTGGTTGGCCGGTAGCAAGGAAATCGATGTCAGATCTACAGAAGCGAAGGTAGTACTCAGACACACAGCTCAGCCAGATAGCTGTGCTCCGTGGAGATACTGATAGCCGAGAAGCAAAAATAAAAAAACAAAAAGGGCTATGAAGTTGATGACTAAGTAGAGGAGTTGAAATCTCTGTGAACACATTTTGTGATTTTTTTTTTTAAATTCCCTTTCAAGTTAGCAAAATTAGATTGCGCCAAGAAGGTCGAACTTGGGTAGTTTTGCCAAACTCTGACCTCTCTGGCCTTGTCTCTATGATCTCGTCACATGGAGATTTTTAGGAATGATGGCAAGAAGGCTCAGCTCTGACCATCCAGGCCAAACTCATGTTTGAGAGCCTGCTTATAAATAACCAACTGCAAGCGAGTGTTGCTTCAGGAGTTAACAGCATTAGACAAAATGATCTGGACTCACAACTTTTAAGTATGGAAAGCAAGACAAGGCTTTGGGGACACTCATGGCTTCTGTGGTTCCCCAGAAATGCTCCGGGGGAAGAAAGTGATTGTCACCGGGGCCAGCAAAGGGATTGGAAGAGAAATGGCATATCATCTGTCGAAAATGGGAGCCCATGTGGTATTGACTGCTAGGTCAGAGGAAGGTCTCCAGAAGGTGAGTGTTCTGTGTCCAGCTCATAGTCTTACACTTAATGGACAAAGGCTTGCCCCCCCACACACACACACACTCATGTGTGCTCAGTGTTGTCAGCCACAGGGTTCTTTGATTGTACATGTTCATAATTGTACCTGTTCATACACATTGCCCATGGTCAGATACATGTCTTCAGGAACTGGGATTCCTGTATCTGCTCATGCATATATGTTGTCATGCCCCCATAGACTCACAAATTTGAGAGCCCTAGGTCACACCAACACTCACAAACTCAGATCTACCGGCATAGAAACGCGCACACCACACCCACAATGCACTTGGAAACATCTGCTGATAAACCCTGCACAGATAAATAATGGACTTAAACTCTAACAAAACGATGATTTATCCAATTAATATATTTCAGAGGACAATGATTATCTTAGGATATATATCCATATATATGGATATATATATATATGGATATATATCCTTATGAATATATGAGAAGTGGGGCAGGGTTCCTCTATGTAGTCTTGGCTGTCCTGGAACTCACTCTGTAGACCAACCTGGCCTTGAGGGCCAAAGATCTGTCTGCCTCTGCCTTCTGGGTGCTGGATCAAAGGTGTGTGCCACCACTGCCTGGCATCATATAAGAATATTATACACACACACACACACCACATACACCTACACACTTTTTTGTCTAAGCAGCTCTGGAACAAACTTTCATTTAAACCCCAGTTAAAACACTGCACATGAAAGCCTAGGACCAAGATGGCCACCATCTCTGCTATGTCTCTGCAGGTGGTGTCTCGCTGCCTTGAACTTGGAGCAGCCTCTGCTCACTCCATTGCTGGCACTATGGAAGACATGACATTTGCGGAGCAATTTGTTGTCAAGGCAGGAAAGCTCATGGGTAAGGCTCCCCTTCTCCTTTCCTTCTCTGGGTTTAGAACTTTCAGGAGGGAAAGGGGACAGGATTGGCTCCAAGTGGTCTTCCAAGTCATCCCATCATCCCTTTTTTTTTTTTTGCAGGTGGATTGGACATGCTCATTCTCAACCACATCACTCAAATCTCTATGTCTCTCTACGATGAGGATATCCACTCCGTGCGAAGAGTCATGGAGGTCAACTTCCTCAGCTACGTGGTCCTCACCACAGCTGCCTTGCCCATGCTGAAACAGAGCAATGGTAGCATTGCCGTCATCTCCTCCTTGGCTGGTGAGTAGAGCAAGGGTCAGAGGAGAAGTTGAGAACAGGATAATGCTAGGGTTATGCTGGACTCTGTGCTGGGCACAGGTTTGTGTTAGGTTTCCATACAGGGAAGTCACACTGCTTAAAATGCTTATGGTGACATTATACAGAAGCCAGTAATACACAGACAGGCTCACTCATGAGGGACTTGCACTATATGCTCGGTGAGGGAGGGACGTGCATGTTGAAGAAAAGAGAACCTGGGAGGAACTAATGGCCTCAAAAAAAAGTCAGGCTTGGTCGAAGCAGACTACAAAAGCCCTGAAGGGAACAGACAAAAAGCAACAGCCCTGGATGCCCTGGGAAACCTGGTGTGTGAGCCATGCCCTGGAAAGGCTAGGGACAGGAAAAGCTGCTGAGGCGTAGCCAGTTCCAGTCTTTTCACAAGGGTGACCTGGTCATAATGGACAGAAAAGACTTTGCTTGCATCATAACCAAGAGCCACAGGTCAGTGCATCGGTGGATTCAAGAGCAGAAATAAGAATCGAATACTTTAAGGTCATACAGTAAGATGGTTGGCTGGGAAAAGGGGCTACATAACAACGGAGAGGAAAGTTTCTCCAGGGTTCTCAACCGTCCTAATGCTGCTACCCCTTTTAATACAGTTCCTCGTGTTGTAGTGACCCCAACCATAAAATTATTTCATTGCTACTTCACAACTATAAATTTGCTACTGTTACGAACATAATGTAAATATCTGATATGCAGGATACCTGATAGTCTACCCCTGTGAAAGGATCATGTGACCCACCCCCTAAAGAGGTCGAGACCCACAGGTTGAGAATCACTGCTCTAGGGTGTGGTACAGCACTAGAGTCATTGTCTAACCAACACACAGCCTGGTGTTAATCCCCAGTACTGCGGGAGAGGGGACAGTGATAGCAGTGTATACTGAAGGTATTTTTCTAAATATCAATTTGTAGCATTAAAAGTGAACTTTAGACTGAGCTTGGTGATACAAAGCCTTTTAATCCCACCACTTGGAAGGCAGAGGCAGGCGGGTCTTTGTGAGTGCAAGACCAGCCTGGTCTACATAACAAGTTTCAGTCCAGTCTGGTCTATATAGTAAGACCTATCTCAAAAAAAAAAAAAAAAAAAAAGGTAAAATTGAAGCAACCAACTAGGTAGAAATATGAGGAAAGCAACCCTATGGATAGAGTTCTATGGCATGGAGGGAGATGGTGTGTCCCTCCCCTCCCCCATGTTCTGCACGATGGTACCACCCAAAGACACACCAAGAGTCTCCAGAGTTGAGAAGTCTGCCTGGATTCAGAAAAGAAGTCCTACACACGTGTTTGCTGATCAGCAAAGATGTGGTTGGGAAGTCAGAACATGAGAATATAAATCAGCCTTATAAACTTAGTTCTTAGGATATAAAAATAAATAATAATAATAATAATAAATGACCTAGGAAACTATGAACTGTTAAATACTTCACAAATGTCAGTTCTCCTTGAAATGAATAAGGCCATAGATGTGGTAAAGTGTTCTCCTTCTGGTGCAGGAAAGGCCTGTGTGGTGACTGGATAAAGGGACAGTGTGTCTGTGCCACCAGCCAGCAGGGTGATTGATATGCACCCCTGTGCTTCCAGGCAGCAGCGACTCTGGCCCCTCCTCACCCACAGACATGCTGAGCTGAAAGCAAAAGAGAGCTTCCAGATGCATACTGAGTGGGAGAGTGCTGGGCACATTCACTGCACATGATTCAGTGTAGTGAATCCCTGCACTGGCCAAAACCTCAGATCCCTGAGGATCTGAAGGAATTCTGATAACCTATGTTTCTATACATTTCAGGGCTCTATGGAGTGACACTAATTTCCATAGGGTCTGGGAGGTAGAAATCGAGTTGTGTGGCCCTCCCTATATCTGTCATTTATGTAGCTTAGAGTTCGGCCTTCTTGCTTTGAGGCATATCTTTGAATCTGCAAAATGCAAACAATTTCTCACCCTGAGAAGTGTATTGTGTTCCACTATGTATTGTTTTATGTATTTTTCTATTTGTGCATGTGTGTAGTATTTAGGTACATGGACATGTGTATGGTTTACCAGAGGCTAACACCAAGAGCCTTCTCCAGTCATTCTCAGCTTAGTTGTTGGGGTTTTTTTGTTTTGTTTTGTTTTTTGTTTTTTTTGTTTGGTTGGTTGGTTGGGTTTTTTTGGAGACAGGGTCTCTTGCCAGATCCTGGAGCCTACTGATTGGCTAGACTGGCTGGCCAACATGGCCCAGGGATCCTCCTGTGTCTTCCTATCCTATCCAATGTATGCCTGGCTTTTGGTTTTTTGTCTTGTTTTTGTTTTTCTAATGTAGTGCTGAGGGCCTGAACTCAAGTTCTCATGCTTGAATGGCAAATACTTTACTGACTGAGCCATCTCTCCATTCCTTCATTTCAGCAATCAGGAAGTATGTCCATTAATCTTTACTTTTAAAAATATGAATCTCACAAACATGGGACACTAAACATCAAACTGACCCTAAGGTCGGAAAAAAAATACGTTGGGTTGGAGTTGGGATCACTTACAATGCAGTGGATTTTTTGCTGGGTTACAACATGGAGCAATTGTTTGTTTGTTTGTTTGTTTGCATTTCTTGGTTTTGCACTTCACAGAGGGTTTATACTCTGTCTTCCTCAAGCCTGGCCACCTCCTTAGCCCTCTCAGAGGTGCCAATGATTGCACCATAACTCTGCACCTTTCCTGGCCCTACTGAACAAGTTCTTGTCTCTATCATACTTAGTTCCTATAACTAAAGCTAAATATATCATACCTTAAGCAAATCTAAATTCATTTTCTCCTATGACCAGCCTAGGGGAGGCAGCCAAGGCTGACAGGATAGTCATACCCTGTGAAGCTGTGTGAGAACCAACTGTGTTGGGACTAAGTCCTACAGTGTTACATTGGTCTGTCTGTCCAAGAAGGCTTAATGTGGTAACTGAATTCTAGCTATAGGAAGGACATATCCTGAAACCTGTAACCTTCAGCCATAGTGGGCCACAGGTAGGATCTAGTCTATACTCAAAACTAAAAATCAAAGGTTCTTCTTCTACAAAAGAACACAAATATTGCTGAATTACTTCCTTCCACACCATCCATGCCAAGAAACATGTAAGAGCAGAAGAAAATGATCCAAGCATATCTGTAAATCCCAGCACTCAGGACACTGAGGCAGGAGGATTGCCATGAGTTCCAGGCTACTCTGGGTTATAAATCGAGACTTTGTCTCAAAAAAAAAAAGGAAAAGGAAAATTAAAGAAGAAAAAAAGGCCCAGTTGGTATTTCTGAAACAAGATGCTAGTGCTTGAATTTTACCTTAAAAAAAAAAAAAAATCACATGGATTTGAAGAAAATATCTGGGAAAAACCAATCAGCCCGTAGTTAAAATGGGTCTTCTATGTTTCATTTTTTGACAGTGTCTTAGTTAGGGTTTTACCGCTGTGAACAAACACTATGACCAATGCAACTCTTATAAAGACAATATTTAATTGGGGCTGGCTTACAGGTTCAGAGGTTCAGTCCATTATCATCAAGGCAGGAGCATGGCAGCATCCAAGCAGGCATGGTGCAGGAGGAACTGAGAGTTCTACATCTTCATCTGAAGGCTGTTAGTAGAATACTAGCTTCTAGGCAGCTAGGATTAGGGTTTTAAGCCCATGCCTCAGTGACACACCTATTCCAACAGGGCCACACCTGCTAAAAGTGCCACTCCCTGGGCCAAGCATATTCAAACCATCACAATCGGTAAAGCTGATTCTATTTTTGAGTCTTCTAGCTCTATGGGCTCCATAACTATGACTCATTGTGCCATCACATGCATGACATAGGAACTGAGTATGCAGCTTTCCCACCCCTCCTCAGTGTGGGGTGGAGTCTGCAATGAGCCTATCTTCCCTCTTTCCCTCCCTCCTCCTCCATAACTTCATCTACCCCATCTCACAGGAAGTCTTTTCAGCCAGCACCAGAGAAATTTAAACAAATCCTCTGTCTTCACTACATTCTGAAAGGTCACATTATCCACCCATCCATCATCCATAGGTCACACAGAGCTTCAGAAGCTCTGTGTGTGTGCGTGTGTCTGTCTGTCTGTCTTTCATCTGTTGTCTGTCTGTCTCTTCCCTCTTCCCCAAAATCCCAATACTCCTAACCATAGAACAAAGGATACATACCTGGGTAGATGTGAGTTCTTCCTTATTAAGGAAAACAGTTTGAACTGAAACTACGCATGGTAATAAAGGACTTGCTTTCCTAGATCAAAAATAAAAATACACTGAAAGAACACAGAACCTTGTCAATGGCCTCTAAAGACTCAGGCCAGTCTTTCAAGGACTCCTAACTGTTAATTTTTAAAAGGCCAACTTTTAAAAGATCCTTTGGATAGATGGATGGATGGATGGATGGATGGATGGATGGATGGATGGATGATGAATGGATGGATGATGGATGGGTGGATAATGGATAGAGAGACAAATCTAATTTTCATCCTATTCGAATGCATTTGCTCTCTGGCTTATTCAACCATGTACAGAGATTTCAACAGTGTTTTAATGCAGTTGTACAGTACTTCCGGCACACTGTCAAGGTTAAATATTCCCTAAGTCGGTATAAAGCATTAGTGAGAATGAAATCACTTACTGGACTGTAATCTTCATTTCAGCTGAGGGCTGCCTGTGTGGTCTAAACCAAACTTAAGAATTTAACATTATAAAGAGGGAGGAAAAAAAAACAAGTGTCTCAACTGCACAGATCAACTAGCAGGATTCAGAATCTCCATAACATCTGGCATACAGACAAGAACGTACAGATGTTAATCTCCTTCAGCTCTGGTACTATGACTCTCCGATGGCTACTCAGAGCCTCAGTGTGACGCTGTAGCTCATGGAGGTAGTGGAAGTCCAAAAGTGGATGTAAAAGGGTGTGGTCCCCAGGGTAGGACACCATGCTCAACCCTCACCTAGCCCGTTCTGACTGCTCTAAGAAAGTGCTGCCATTTACCCTTCAATCCAATTAACCCAGAAGTAATTAATTTATGGGGCATTCTGGAATTGGAATGTTATAAAAGCTAGAAATATAAAAGGTGAGACAGGTATGTAGCTATGTCATCTACAGGGGCTGGAAGAACACCAAAGGGGTGAGCATGAGCGTCACCAGGGACCTACAGCCTCCAGAAGACACTGTGTGGACAGGCTTTAAGACAATGACCTAGGTGAGTCCTGAAGGATTGACGTAGAACCGGATGAACTGTCCTGTGTTTTATCTGCCCTTAAAAGGAGACATGGAGATTTGAACTCAGAAAGCCTCTCTGATGAAAACAGTAACAATTTTTTCAGGTTGAGAACAACATATTATCCATGACGACTGCTTCAAGTTTTCTCTTTACAAGGCTGGGTAGGCTGGCACGGTGACACATTCCTGCAATCCTAGACCTTGGGAGGTGGAGGCAGGGTATGGGCTCTGCTCTGAAACATAATGAGTTTCAAGGTGAAAACAAACTCAAGTGTAGTGGAACTGCCCCACTGCTGTCCATGGCTTTATTCAAGGTCACTTCTAGGTGAAAATGTCAACTTCCTCCTCATGAGTGAGGAGTGTGATAATGCTCCCAGCAAGGGCACGGAGAGAAAACTAAAGCTAAAAGAGAGAAGATGCATATGCCTAATTTAGACTCAACACAGATGCGTATTTAGGTTTAAAATCTGGCTCCTGAATTTCTCAACAAAACGTATGCTGTAAAATAAGACTGTCCTCAAAAAGGGAGCACAGAAAGAAACAAGTGAATTCTGAGATGAATTCCTCGTGAAAAATTAAGAAAAGAAGGCAAGGGCAAAAGAAGAAGCGATGCCGTCAACTTTTAAAGCTGTTTCTATGATATGAAAGTAATGGTGTGCACACTGTGAAAAGGAAGGGTGTGTTAATACTGCCAAAAGAAGTCAAGGGTCGCCTTGAAGCAATCATTGGGAGCACCTGCTACAATCACAGGGAGCACCTTCATCAAGGAGCACTCTACAATCACAGGGAGCACCTTCTATAAATCACAGGGAGTACCTTCTTCAGTCACAGGAAGCACTTTCTACAATCACAGGGAGCACCTTCTACAATCACAGGGAGCATCTTCTATAGTCACAGGGAGCATCTTCTATAGTCACAGGGAGCACCTTCTAAGTCACAGGGAGCACCTTCTACAATCACAGGGAGCACCTTCTACAATCACAGGAAGCACCTTCTACATCACAGGAAGCATCTTCTACAATCACAGGGAGCACCTTCGTAACAATCACAAGAAGCACCTTCTACAATCACAAGGAGCACCTTCTACAATCACAAGGAGCACCTTCTACAATCACAAGGAGCACCTTCTACAATCACAAGGAGCACCTTCTACAATCACAGGGAGCACCTCCAGTGCTATAAAAAGACTGGCAGGACACAACAACTCAGGACAACATTAACCTCACAACTTGCAAAGTCAGCAACACTTTTAGAGCTTATTGTTTTGAAGCTAAAAAAACAATGTTAGTTGCCATAATTGGGTTTCTCTAGTCACAGAATGGAATGGGGGTGGGGAGGTACAGACAGCGTGCTAGCTAGTTTTATAGCAACTTGACACAGGAAAGTAACTTGAGAAGAGGGAACCTCGGTTGAGACAATGCCCCCACCAGACTGGCCTGTGAGCAAGCCGTGGGCAAGCCTGTGGAACATTTTCTTGATTGGTGATTGATACGGGCAGTACCACCGCTGAGCAGGTACTGTTAAGAAAGCAGGCTAGGTAAGCCATGAAGAGCAAACCAATAAGCAGCACTCCTCTATGACCTCTTCATCTGTTCCTGCCTTGAGTTTCTGCCCTCACTTCCCTGCATGGTGGACTACGCCCTGTAAGATGAAAGCCCTTACCTCCTCAAGTTGCTTTTGGTCATGGTGTTTTATCAAAGCAATAGAAATCCTGACTAAGACAGAACTGGTATGAGAGAGTTTATTGCTGCAAGAGTCCTGACCATGTTTTAAGGATTGCGGAAGAGCTTTAGAACTTTGGACTAGGAATGCTGGGGCGTATTCAGGGCTGGATTTTTAATGTTCTGGTGTGGGAACTTGAAAGATAAGAACACGGAGAGCTACAAATGGTGAAAATCTGACCTGGGAAGTTTCAGAGGGAAGTGAAGCCTCTATCAGGACTGTGTGAACGAAACCCTGGTCTTCCTGGGACAGCCAATGGTTGTCAGCTGTCCATGCAGACACATCTACCCTGGTCCTGATGCTACCACTTCAAACTGAGTTATGTGCTTGATGTTTAAACGTAACTGACTGGTATATTGGATTTTTTAAATTATACCAGCATTCATCCTTAAAAGAAGCCTCAGCTATGTTGCAATCATTGAAATACATAGACTCTGAGTACCCTGGTAGAAACGGAAAAAATAATGAAGCAAATATCGATTATACAGGATTAGCCCCAGGATTAGTTTCCAGCCAGGGCTTTGTGGGAACTAAAAGATAATAGATAATGAAGCACACGAGACTCTGAACACTTTGTTACTGAGAATGTGAAACAGATTTCACCGGCAGAACAACTAAGGCAGAAGGAATCCCCCACAGATGTGATGGACCATGCTACTGTGATCTTGACTCTATCTGGTACAATATTGATAAGATATTATTAGAAGATCAGGGAAGTTAACAACTGGTGTCAGTGACTTGCAAACATTCCTTTAAGAAATGCTGCACGGTTGGGACAACAAGACATGATTAAGCAAAGCCCTTGCCGTGTAAGCCTAAAGACCCGAGTTCAGTCAGTCCTGCAAATTAAGGCAGAAGGAGAAAACTGACCCCAGAAACTGTCCTCTGAACTCGACAAACATGCCATGGCATGGCACATGCACACTACACACACACGTACACGCACATACAAACACACTAATAATAAAATAAATAAGCTTGAAAGAAATTCTGCACAGTATAAGACAATATGCCATGGAGGGAGATGGCTCTGTCTGAAAAGCATTGTTGAGTACACGGAATGGTGCATGTTTTGGGAAAAAAAAAAAAAAAAAAATATATATATATATATATATATATATGAACATGTATATATAAATCTAAAGAAACTGCTTCAACAAATGCAGAGAATCCCAGGGAGAACTGTGCCCTTCTTTTTGGTATACAGAACAAAGATGCATCTTTCAACTGTGTGCCCCTCAGAGTTGATGAAACACAGTGACAAGAGTGTCACCTGAAGGGGAGATACACTGTAACCTCTAGGTTGCACCTCTAACATATTTAGCAACAATGATAGTCTTGTTTGAATAGATGGTAAAACATCTCGCTAGTGTTCAAACTTCTGATTCCCTGATTTTTCTTAGACTGCAAAGAGGATGCAGGGCTAAGTTGCCATCATTTTCTCTTCCTAGGCTTTCATGGCAGGACTTGCTGGTGGGGACACTGTTGGCCTCAGGGTGGGACAATCAGTCATCACTAGGATTATGTGATGTGCCGTGGAATAACTCGGCATAGAGCCACTCAGAGAAGATGGAAGGGATGAGTCCTTTGCAGAGGAGGGACATGACAGGCATGAGCAAGATGGACCAGGATTATGTCAGGAGCAGCAGTGTCAGTCAGAGGTGAAGATTCAGAACCTAAAATGGAAGTGCACATGGCACTGGGCACAGAGTGTTAGAAACAAGGGACGGTGGGGTTATGGGACCACTGGTGTTCCTGTGGCCTGGCTGGGATGGCTAACAGGGGCTTCTATGTGGAGGGTGGGAAGGCAAAGAGAGAATGACTCCAAACTGAGAATGGATCCCTGATGCATACTGAGGAGATGGAGGCCAGGCACGCATGCACACACAGACACACAGACACACAGACACACACACACACACACACACACACACATGCTCATACACATAAACACTCCCGTTGCTGCCACTGAGAGACTGCAGTGGGTTCTGGATCTTGTTTCTCAGTGCCACTAAAGGCCCAAAGCCTCTAGACACTGCAGCTCCAGGGCAGAGACAGGAAATACAAGAGGTCAGCAGCACAGAGCTTGCCTGGCTCTAAGGCCCTGGGTAAGATCCCTAGTGCTGGAAAGAAGAAAGGAAGGAAAGAAGGAAAGAAAGAAGGGTAAGCAAGTTTAAAATTCTTGTTTTGTCAGTGAGTAAAGAAATAGTCAGAGAATAATAGGTGTACAGGGGCTAACTTTAAAAGTACTCCACTAGCCCTATCTGGGGCTACTGCAGCATTAAAACAACCATAACAAAATGGATTATAATCTATTGCATGCCATAAAAAACAATGAGTTCATGATTATATAATCACTCAAATAAACAAATGGAGAGAGGAGGCGTCTCCCCCACATAGTGGAGGGCCAAATGATAAACAGAAAGGAAAGGGACATTGGAGAATTGCCAGTTAGTAACCATCATGGTAATCATTCATCCAGAACACATTAATGAATGTCAAAACCAGAGGCTGAAGGTTAAAGAAGAAACAGGGCACTTATACAATCTCAACCACATACACACACACAACAACAAACAAAAACAAAAACAAAAACCGAATTCAAAATTGGCCAAACAACTTGAAAAAGATACTTCCCCAAAGAAGATACTCAAATGCCCAATGGAAACATGCAAAGATGTTCAACATCTCTAATCACTAGGGAAACCCAAAGCATGAGGAGGAACCAACTCACACCCATTAGCATGTTGCTGTCATGACAGGCAAGAAGGAAAGAAGGAAGGAAGACAGAAAGAAGGAGGGAGAGAAATGCAGAAAGAAATGGAAGCCCTGTGTAATAGGAGGAAGGTTGTAAAATGGGTACAGCTGTTCAGGGGATAAAAAACACAGCCACTCCACAAAACATTTAAAAACAGCGTTGCTACATAATCCTGCAGCTCCTGCGTAGACACTCGGGTTAGAATCCGTCTCAGAGAGAGATTTGAAAACAGCTAAAGCACAAAGGAACCCACAACAGGCAGATGAGAATTCACAGGCACAGCAGGATCGTACGTGGTCCCAACCAGGAGGAAATCCTGACTTACACTGTGGATAGCAAACAAAATAAGGAGGGAGGTACTGAAATATCAATAGTGGCGTTGGGCCCAGGGGAGGCAGAAAATGGAACTTACTGTTTAATGGGTGTAGAGTTCAGTTTGCAACATAAAAACTGTTCTGGAGGTGGTGGTGGAAGCTATTGCACAACAAAAAATGTGCCTGATGCTACTGAACTGTGTGTTTAAGGATGGTTAATATACTTTTGAAATAACTTACTTAACATAATCACTGATTCCAATGGGAAAGAACAGTTCCACAATAGAGTAATCTTAGTGTCACTCCTGAGTCCAGTGACCTGTGGTTAACAGCACCAGCCGCAGAATGGACTGGAACCTCGTATCAATCTGGTGGGACTGGATTAGAAGAACATAGAATTACTCCTGGGACTTGACAGAACTGAAAAATTCAAATCAAATCATGCCAGAATTTCAGACAAATCCAAATGGCAGAACAGTCGCCATAAGTGTACTACTGGTGTGTGTTCAACGGCTAGCTTCCCAGGAAGGAAACTTCTTAAAAACCTGATTGGTATCATCTCTATAGTGTAAATAGTCCCTTGACTGCCATAGATCACTTGCAAAATTCATAAACATCAGCTCTTCGTATATGGCAAGAGCCAGTCGTGTCATATTGGCTGATACAGGGTAAGTACCTATACTTCTCAACAGTGCCAATGAACTTCAATGACAACTGGGAACTATTTCAAATAGAAGTGGATTGACAAGTCCCAACATGCAATGTAGCTCATGTTCTTTGAGGTGCCTTTGCTATAAAGGATATGCTAGAGACAAGCATCTGCACTCCATGGCAGTCTGTGGATTACAGAGCAAGAATCCATTAGCATTCCTGCAATGGGTTGGATGGTGGCCCTGGAAAGATATCTGAATCCTATAGACATACTCTTGTTTAGAAGGATCTTTGCATGTTTAATTGAATGAAGGCTCTTGAGCTGGATTCACCCTGGATTACCACTTGAGTACTAAATCCAACAATAAGCACCCATGAGAGACACTGGACCAAAGCTGGAAGGAAGAGAGGCCATACAAACATATACAGTCACAGACTAGAGCAGGAATTCCATCATCAATGTTGGCATCCAGGAAGACTCCTCTCTTAGAGCTTTGAAGAGAGCATGGTTCTCCCGACTCATTGATTTCACACGTCTCCCGTCCACAACTGTGAGAGTCAGTCTCTGCTATCTTAAACTAGCCACCTTGTTACTAAGGTGTTCCAGAAGCCCCAAGAATTGAATGGATGGCTTCCTTGTCCTGCTCAGAGTGTGACCAAGCAGGATAATGTCCCTCCATGGAAGGAATGCACACTGGAGTATTCAAGGTGGCAGGACATGGCGTTAGACCCAATTTCAGTCCCGGGGATTACTCTCCAAACACTCACAGAGGCCATGTGAGGTGGTGCACGCCTGCCGTCCCAGCACTTGGGAGTGAGGAAGGTGGATCAAGAGTTCAAGAGTTCAGTACATCAAGTTTTAGGCCAGCCTGAAGTATATGGGACCCTGTCAAAAGGGGACACGGAGGTGGGGGGAAACAACTCTCGTATGCAGACTCTCAACTTTGTTAAAAGTTTGAAATTATTCAAAGGAAAAAAGTATTTGCCCTAGGAACCCAGTGAAGTGGAAAATGGGGGGGGGCATTCTTTGGGGGTTTCCTTCTGGGCTCTTTGGTGATCCCTGTGTTAAATACTCTGCTCCCCAGTGGTTTCCAGATGTGCTTTGCTGTCCTCTCCATCCTCAGCTTCCTTGCTGGACTTTCGAATGATTTCCATTTCAAAGACACATTTTCAACTGCTTTAATTGAATATTCCAAACAAACAAACAAACAAACAAAGCAACCTAGACTGAAAAGCTCCACTCTTGCTTTTCTTCAGACTTTTAGAGGGACCGCATCACCATTTGGACAAGTTCCTGCTTGACGTCTACCGTGTTCCCATGGCCTGGGCTATAAATCCTCCTAGACCCACCACTCCAAGCCTCCCTTTGACCTCTGGTGTTCAGCTAACAAGCCTGTGTGCACAGCCTGCCTGCCAGCTCACCAGCTCGCCAGCTGGCCAGCTCTGGTTACTCTGCACTGGCCGGAATCCAGTGTTTTGGGGATAGTTCTAATCGCACATTCTGTCCCATTTACGATCACATTTGCATTCGGACATGTCAGGCTCCTTGTCCCATATTTTGCTCTAGAAAATATAGTCACTACAGCTCTCTCTGTGTCTAAGCCTTCCTGGAAGAGAATCAGCTGCATCTATGTCCTGCTTCTGTGTTAACTAGAGACTGACCTTGAGCCTGACATGGGTTTCCCGGCCCCTCGATGTTACAACTGCTCCAAGCGTATCAGGACAATCTCTTTACAAATTACCTCTGTTAATGAGGTTTTGATCCTGGCAGGTGTTTTGACTGGCAGTTAGACAAGTAGCTCTCACAAGGTGTCATTGAGAACAAGGTGACCCTTTCCTCTCCTGCCCACCCAGCCCTGTTCCGTGGGAACCTGTCCTTCCCAGAACACACATGTGACTTGGTGACTCTGACATGATTCAACCCTTTTCTTCTTGCTTCCTGTCTCAAGAATGTTCTCACTTGGCTAGTTAAAATGTCAAGATGTGCCACTTAACTTTAGCAAAAGACTTTCCCACACAAAGCTAATCAGTTTATGTGACAAAACTTCCACATTTGCATCTAGTAACATACTATAATGTTTCAGAAAGCTGGGAAGGGCAAACGTCTTTGAAAATCCAGGTTCTTTCATTTTCTTTTGAAAGAGGTCTCGTGTGACCCAGGAAAGTCTTGTGCTTGCTGTGTAGCCAAGGAGCGCCTTGAGTCCCTGTCCTCCTGATTTCCTTCCTGGAATCGAATGTATGCCACCATGTGTGGTTTATGTGGTGTGTCATGTGGGAAAATATTTACGAATAGTTCCTGGGATAGGAAACAGACTTTAATTAAATGCCCAAGGTTGTGTTGGAATGTGCTGGGGGTCAGGAGGTTGTCTTCTTTTTCCTGCTTTTGTGATCTGCCCCAGATTTTCTTCTTTTATGGGCCTTTGGCTCACAATCATTAACAGCAATTCCTAAATCAAGAATCTCTGGGGAAAAAAAACTGAAGCTCTGAGAATCAAGGACTTCCTCTCTGTAATTAAGCTGACCTGAAGTGAGGCTTTTTGTCTTTCTAAGTGCAGAAATAATAACTCTGGCTTCCCAAGTGTTTCTAACCTCCAAAGGGTAGGGAGGGGACTATGACACTGGGAGGGAGCTATGACATTGGGAGGGGGCTATGACATTGGGAGGGGGCTATGACATTGGGAGGGGGCTATGACATTGGCAGGGGGCTATGACATTGGGGGACTATGACATTGGGAGGGGGCTATGACATTGAGAGGGGGCTATGACGTTGAGGGGCTATGACATTGGCAGGGGCTATGACATTGGGGCTATGAATGGGAGGGGCTATGACATTGGAGGGGCTATGACATTTGGAGGAGGCTATGACATTGGGAGGGGGCTATAGACATTGGGAGGCTATGACACTGGGGCTATGACATTGGGAGGGGGCTATGACATTGGGAGGGGCTATGACATTGGGAGGGGGCTATGACATTGGCAGGGGGCTATGACATTGGGAGGGGCTATGACATTGGAGGGGCTATGACATTGGGGAGGGCTATGACATTAGGAGGGGCTATGACATTGGGAGGGGGCTATGACATTGGGAGGGGGCTATGACATTGGAAGGCTATGACCTTGGAGGGGCTATGACATTGCTCCCCCTCCCTGCTTTTGTTCCTGTCCCACTGCCTGACTTGACCCTTGCTTATAACTCTGTAATTTTTTATATTTAAGGACCTATACCACATGTGATGGTAAATGTTAGTTGTTGTCTTGATATAGGAGATGAGCCTCTGGGCATGTCTGTGTGATATCAATCATATTGGTATGGTTTGTGGGTGGGAAATTCCCTAGCAGGGTATTCTAGGCTACTTATCAGATATCCTGTAATATAAGACATTTACATTATAATTCATACCAGTAGCAAAATTACAGTTATGAAGTAGCAAAGAAATACCTTTTGGGCTGTGGTCCGCAGCATTAGAAACCATTAGGTTGACAGCCACTGGACTAGACTAAGATGTCATCATGCTCGTGGTGACTGATTGGTCACAGTGCCCTGGGAAGCAAATCTAAAGGGCTAAGAGTCACAAGCCTGTCTACGGACACCTTCGTCTGTCAGTCTGAAAGTAAAAATAATACTGAAGTCATAAAGTTTGCCTATCCAGGGCTTAAACATCAGGTCAAAGGGACCTTTACCAATACTGTGGGGCTGGAGTTGGATTTGACACGATTCCTGGAAAATGTGACTATAAAGAGCAGAACCCCAGCAGTGACAATGACAATAATAATAAAAGAAAAATAGAGGCAACTGTAGAGGAGAAGGAATTTGAGTGTAAGAGTGTGGGCCACTAGAAACAGATCTGAATCTTGTTTTTATTTTTTCCACCGACCTTTCAACCTTGAGCAATTATTCAGCCTTTGAACTTTAAGATGAGGCATACAACAAGCTTTAAGAGAAGTTAGCACCTGTTTAAGCTCAGCCTCTGCGGTTTTCTGCTCCACATCCCTGCAGCAGCCTCAGCGGCGGACTCACCCTTTTCATGCCTGGAGTGGACCTCTCAGCCCTAGCCTTAGATAACATTTTCGTTCAAAACCATGCAGCAGTAATTGGAATCCTTTTGTTACTTATTTCAGTTTCTTGAAAGAAGCCGTGGCCTGTGTTCAAGCTGTTATGTGCACTGCCTGTGGGCTGGACAGCCCTCTAAGGCAGAAGAGGGGTCTCTTTGAAAGACATGCATGCAAAAGAGGCAAGGTGGCTGTTTCCAGCACCTGGCGGTTTTTCAAGTTTTACATCCGTCCTCCCCTCCTTCCTTTCACCGTGTGTGCCTGTTTTCCTGAATTGTTTCCTGAGATGAGAATTCACTCCCCCCATCTCTTACTGGATATCTTACTTCCCACATTGTAGTTCAAGTTCATTTATTAGAGTGGCATTTTTTGTTCCCCTAAGTAATTAGCTATTTGTCCCAAGATGACTTTTTGAATGGCTCACACATTCTTGGAGATTTGAATACTAATTCTGTTGACAACAGCATTCTGCTGATGAGTCAGAGTCCGTGCTAAGTGTATTACATGGTTATTTCAGCTCAGTAATGGTGTTACCCACAAATTGTAGCTAAGCAACACCATACTTGGAATTTACACCCAGGACACCTCTCTAAAGCTCATATCGTAAGCGTATACTATCCCTGTGAATATTCCGGATCTATTTTTTTTTCTTAAACATTTAGGAAAATTACTGACAGAATTGGAGTTCCAATGTAGGGTAGGCTTCGCAGCTGATGCATTTCGGGCTGTGTTCCCACAGTCCTATCGGCCCCGCTTGCCTCCCTGTGTGTTTCCCCCCCTCAGCGAACAAGGAACTAGCTGTAGCAATTCTAGCCCCACATAAATGCACAGAATGCCCATCGGGAAAGAAAGAAGATTGTCACCCTCCTGAAACCCCAGAATGGAAAAGAACTCTCTGAGACACACCAACATTTTCCCTTGTTTCATGGGTCTAAACTGCCCATTCCTGTAGTGGCCCTGAGTAAAAAGAATGGAGCAGCGGCAGTGGTAGACTTCTTCACGTACATGGTCTACAGCCAAGCAATGTCAGGCTTCTTCTACACCGCCCACCTATAGTAAGGTTTGAGCACAGCTGTCAGGTGTTAGAAGTTATCATTCTATTGCTGGTAAGAGACACCATGACCAACCTGACTCTTCTCAAAGGAAACATTTCATTGAGAGCTTGCTTCCAGATGGTAGCCCAGTATCATCAGTGTGGGGAGCAGGCAGACATGGTGCTGGCGAAGTAGCTGAGAGCTTTACATCCTGATCCTCAGGCAAGTCGGCAGGGGTGGGGATGGGGGGAAGTGGGACAGGCCTGGGATTTTGAAAGCCCATTCCATGTGACACATCTACTTCAACAAGGCCACACCGCCTAATCCTTCCAAGCATTTTACCAACTGGGGACCAAGTACGCAAATATATGAGCTTATGGAGGGGTGGGCAGGCGTTCTCATTCAAACTACCACGCCTCCAAATACTTAATTTCTATCCTTTCAGAAATGTAATTTCATAGAATAACTTAGAGAAGCACGAGAAACTGGCGTCTCAGTGGGTAAAAAGGCCCCTCAGGACTGCCAGCCTCTTCCTAGTCAAGCCCTGCTCTGTCTAAGGCCAAAGTAAATCCTTATTCACAAACTTCTTTATTCTATCATTTAGGGAAAATGACCCTGCCTTTGGTTGCTTCCTACTCTGCAAGCAAGTTTGCTCTGGATGGGTTCTTTTCCACCCTTAGAAAAGAATACTTAATGACCAAGGTCAACGTGTCCATCACTCTCTGTGTCCTGGGCCTCATAAACACAGGTAAGGAAAAGACCTTGGAATAAGTGACCCTCAAGTGGTCTGTCAGCCTCACCTAAAAAAGGAAGGTTCTGTCTCCCTGAGGGTACTTTCCTTCTCAGCAGCAAGGCATTAGAGACCAGCGCTGGAAGCGTCAGCCCTGTCACTCATTGAGGCACTTCTGTCACTGGTGGAGGCTAGACAATCTTGATCCTCCTTTCTGATCTTTCCATTTTCAGGGTATATTGAACTCTGAGCTCCTTATGCCCACGTGAACTGCCCCTGACCACTGCTATTCTATAAATGATGCCCAACACCTGCATACTCTTCTTACTGGACTCGACAGTGATGAGAAGTTGATTTCATGAGCTCCTCAATGTGATGCACGGAGAAGGGTGTACAGCTAACTTACATTCCTTAGAAACAGTGGTTGGTGCTCATCAAAGAATCAAGGCCATGAGAAACAAAACAAAAAAGAACCTTCACAGACTAATGGAGTAATAGGAGAAATTAGTACTGAGCATGGTCTTGGATACTATCTAGGGGACACTGGTAAACAAAACAAACAAACAAAAGCAGTCAGTGACATTGTGCTGCATCTATGGTGACCATTTCTGGCATTGCACAGGGTTATGCATGATGAGATGATGAGGGGTGAAAGGTGACAGTGAGCACGACATTTATACATTTATCTAAAACACACATCTAGGACTGTGAGAAACTTTTGTTTAAGGACTGGCTGTGGCTTAGCTGGTAGACTGCTCATCTAGTATTCATGTGGCCCTGGGTTCAATTCTAGAACCACATAAACAATGGAAGACAGAACATACCTGTAATCTCAGTCATTATCACAATGCATTCCCGTTTGCCGCTTACAGTTTACATCAGCTATTTAGTCCTCATTCTGCACCCCCATGTTAATGTGTCACCTCAACCAAAACACCCAGAGAACATTTGGACCCCTAAGCTGTCACCTCCACTGCCCCACAGATCCCCAACCAAGGAGGCAGACCTCTGCCAACCAGTCTTTCTTTGTCAACACTAGACATATCCAGTTGTCTAAGGTCCTCAGAGGGACTGTGGGACTCAGACATGAGCACACCGTGCCTGACACAGAGAGGTCTGTGAGTCTCTATCACGTGAGTCCTGCTAACCCTGGATTAACTCACTTTTTCCTGTGGCCTACAGAAACAGCTATAAAGGAGACAACTGGAATAATTAACTTTCAAGGTTCTCCCAAGGAAGAGTGTGCCCTGGAGATCATCAAAGGCACAGCTCTGCACAAAGATGAGGTGTACTATGACAGCTCGTCTTGGACTCCAATCCTGCTTGGGAACCCAGGAAGGAAGATCATGGAATTTCTTACATTACGGCGTTATAACATGGATCAATTTGTAAGCAACTAGGAGCTCCTGAGGCCTGCTGAGGGGTCAGGAAGAGTCCTGCCTGATATTTCTGTGAGCCCTACCCACAAAAGCATCTTCCCAGAGATACACAAGTTTTGAGCACACCTCATCATGAGAAATTCTTGCAACACTTGCAGAGTGAAAAATATAATTGTAATAAATGTCTCGAACCACTTTGGAGCCTGCAGTTGTGAACTTGATTGTAACTATGGATATAAACACACAGTAGTCTATCGACTTTACCTCATACAGAATGAAACAATGATGCCTAATGTAACATTAAGTATAATAAAGGTAATACCAACTTTGTAAATGAAAAACTAGTAAGTAACTATGAATTGAGTTTATGCAACATGCTCCCTTTAAAACCATAATCTAAACAAATGAAAATGTCCCTCGTTCATTTCCTGTGTTGTGGACTGGACTTTTTGTGAGTTAGAGAAATGGCGTCATCCTTCTTTTGGCAAGCACAACATCTTTACTGCCTCTGTGTATCGCGGATGTTCCCCATACATCCGCACGTTGCTCATCCGGGCACGAACCACTGAAGCAACTCAGGAAACTGGAGCTCATGGCAATACAAGTTATAGACTTAGCCCGCTCTATGCTGCTTAACCTAACAGCGCCTAGAGTTCACCGGGCACCCATGCATGGCATGGGTATGCCCCAGTGAGTATCTGAAGTATGGGGAGGAGAGTGCTGGGGGAGCAAGAGCTCAGATCCTGCCATTCATTTGACAAATATTTACCAAATAATTGCTGAGCATTGTGCACCCACAGTGCAATGGGAAACAAACACTCGCCATGACCATTCCACAAAGCCCTTGAGTGGTCAGGTCACAGCAGGTAAGAGATGGCACCTCTTGGTGGATAATTTCTGTGGCATTTAATAAAAGGGGCCAATGGGCCATGGGGTTGGATCACTGGGTAAAAGTGCTTACGACTTCTACCATACAAGCATCACAACTTTAGCCTAATACCCTGAAACCGTAATAGAAAGAGAAAAACACAAAACTTCTCAGGCCAGGTGGTGTTGACACACTCTTTTAATCCCAGCACTTGGAAGGCAGAGGCAGGTAGAGCTCTGAGTTCAAGGACAGCCTTGTCTACAGAACAAGTTTTAGGGCAACCAGGGGCTATGATGTGTGTGTGTGTGTGTGTGTGTGTGTGTGTGTGTGTGTGTACACGCATGCACACACGATTTTTAACAGTTTTAAGCGGGTGTAGCTTACAAAGTATAAGCCAGATGTGTGGAAGTCCAAACAACTATGCAGTGTCTGCAATCAGCTCCATCTCCTTCCACACAGAGGCCTATAGAGACAAGAGGACAGAAGTGTACCCCAGGGACAGAAAGCCTGGAGTATGCCACATGACAGGATCTCTAACTGTCCCTGGAGGAAGCAGTCACCTACACAGGTTCGCAGGGAGAGCTGGGGAAACAATCACATGACTTCCCTTCTTCCTCGTCACCCCTGGATGGTGCTTCCCATTTGTAGACTGTCGTAGGACATTCAGGTCAGCCTCCCTGGCATTGAGCAGGGTGGTGAATGACGTAAAGTGCTGGGGAGCAAGAGGGCATGTGCACTCAGCAAAAACCCAACTCTCCCAAACATGGGGCTCCCTGGTAAAGGATGCTGGACTCTGGAAGCTTGGGGGAAAATTCAATTCTCCTACCTTCAGATCCAGTGACTTGAGAACATGTCAAAAGTCAGGTGTGGCTGCCATCTGAACTCTCAGGACACAGGGATGTGAGGATGGTGAGTTGGAAGTCAGTTTGAGCTACATAGTAAGACCTTGTGCCAAATTTAAAAGAAGAGGAAAGGGAAGAAGAGGATGGGGTTGAGGAGGAGGAGGATGAAGAAGAGGAGGAAGAGGAGGAGGAGGTAGAGGAGGAGAAGGAAGAGGAGAGATTTGGGGAGGAGGGGGAGGAGGAAGAGGAGAAGCAGGAGGAGGAAGAGGAGAGGAGGGAAACCGATTAAGCCTGCCAGCCCCAATGACAGAAAGACAAGAGAATGCATATGGCTGGTCTCCTCTTGGAGGCCCTGTTTGTGCAAGTCAGCAGGAAGGCTCTGACTGCATCTGTGTGTGAATAAGTGGACCAATGTGAGATCTGAGTCCTGACAGGTCATGTACCAGTCCACAAGCAGGAACTGCCCACAGCAGCACACTATGGTCTCATATGTGTACTATATAGTTTAATCGTATTCAGCCCCTGATCTCTGATCTCCATCTCCTGCCTCTTCCTAACTACCCCTTATGTGCGCGCTCTCTCTCTCTCTCCCTCTCTCTCTTCTCTCTCTCTCCTCTCTCTCTCTCACCAATGAGTTTCATCAGAGTTGCCTACAGAATTGTGAGGAAGAGGATGTTTACAGGAGCATGTGCATCTTACTGGTTATCCCACTTCAACTGTTCCATTAAAAAAAAAAAAATGTTTCTCCTTCTCTTATCAGCCATTAGGAATGGTAAGCCTCATAAGCCCTTCCTCCCTCCATGGCTGGAGGCTGCCAGGCCCAGTCTCAGGCATGCCTTGCATAGGAAATGGTGGCTGCTATGAATTCAAGAGTACCATGACCATGTCACCACTGGAAGACAGCATTTCATAACATTCCAGGCCATGCTCTGGCTCCTACCATCTTTCTGCCCTCTCTTTACTGATATTCTCTGGACCCCAGGGCAGTGACACAGACTCTTGTGTCAGCATTTTGACCAGTTACGAGTCTCTGCAGTAATCAAGTGGCAACAGCACAGATCTGTGAGGATAAACATATATTTATAAGGCAATTCAATAGGTGCACCGTATCCACTTAGAAAAACAGCAGCTGTCCATTCCCGACTAGGACATGTGACCTCCTCAGTCACAGGCCTTTGACAGTTTACAGAACCAGACATCATGAATTCCCATGTGTGGTGTGGGCTCCAAATCCCATCAGAAAGGGATCGCTTACACCAATAACAGAATTGACACCGTTGCACCAATCAGAACCAAGCTACCGAATACTCACGGAGAGGTGAGGAGACAAGACACAGAGATTCCTTTTCTGAAGGATGGAGACAAGACTGAGCTGAGACAGAATCTGCTCAGAGGTTGATGAAAACTCTTTTCTTTTAAAAGCAATTTCTAGGTGTACTTATTTTATATACATGGGTATTTTGCCTACATACACGTGTACCATGTACGTGTAGTGCCCTCAGGGGTATTGGATTCCCTGAAACCAAAGTAACAATTGGTTGTGAGCCATCATATGTGCTGAGAATCATGGTTGTGAGCCATTCTGTGTGTGCTGGGAATCCAAACCAGACCCTCTGCAAGAACAGTAAGTGCTCTTCATGTTGGTATCAGGCTCCAAACCTAGTGACATCACATCTAGGAGACCCCCACATTGTTGCCAAGGCAACTGCCATACATTCCCAGAATCCACCTGGCTACCTCACCTTTACCTGAGAGAGGCTATGTCACCGCCCATATAAAACAGGCAGAACCCCCTGACCTCTCTCTCTTCTTCCTCTCTTCTTCCATCTTCTTCTTCTACTTCTCCCCCCCCCCCGCCCATTTTGCCCTATCTCCTTAATAACCACCCCCCTTGGAACTGTTTGGTCTGGTGAGGGCTGTTCTAAGCTGCATGGGTGGACGTCTAACACTTCAGTTCCCCGAAACCTTTTATTATTTATTTATTTATGTGTATGAGTATTTTGCATACATGTATGTAGTAGAAAATATTAAAAATCTGAGGGCACTACATACACATGGTACACGTAATGTAGGCAAAATACCCCTGTACATAAAATAAGTACACCTAGAAATTGCTTTTAAAAGAAAAGAGTTTTCATCTACCTGCAAGCAGGGTTTCTTCCCCACCTTTAAACTTTTATGTTCCTGGATGAAAGACACACACAGTATTTATATTTTTAAATATGCCTTAGGCAGCTATGATGGTTTGTATATGCTTGGCCCAGGGAGAGGCACTATTAGAAGTGTGGCCCTGTTGGAGTAGGTGTGACCTTGTTGTAGGTGTATCACTGTGGGTGTGGGCTGCCTGGAGGTCAGTATTCTGCTAGCAGCCTTCAGATGAAGATGTAGAACTCTCAGCTCCTCCTGCACCATGTTTGCCTGGATGCTGCCATGCTCCTACCTTGATGATAATGGACTGAACCTCTGAATCTGTAAGCCAGCCCCAATTAAATGTTTCTCTTATAAGACTTGCCTTGGTCATGGTGTCTGTTCACAGTGGTAAAACCCTAACTGAGACAGCAGCCCTAGAGCTGGGCAGCTGCCTACCCTCCATGCTGTTAGAATCCATTTCCCTATCAATAACACTGACGTAACTTAATATTTACTATGTTCATCTGGGCTGCTCTTAGTCCAATTGGCCAGTCCACAGGGTAACATTCTCTGTATTCCTACCTCATGACATCTCTCTCTCTCCCTCCTGCAAGTTCCTCTTCTTCCATGGTAGGCCCTTCTTCTTCGCTCTCCTTTCCTCATGGTTCCTCTCTCTAAGCCAGGGAAAACTCAACCCCACCTATGTCTCTTCTGCCCACCTGTTAGCTGTCGGCATCTTTATTCACCAATTAGAATTAACTTTGGGGCAGGGTCCCAGAGGCTATGCGCAGACTCTAGGTCTTGGGGGCTGCACTTAGGATTACAATAGACTGTAAAAGACAAAGCCCCAACACATGTATGTATGTATGTATGTAGTATGTATGTATGTATGAGCACCACATGCATGCCTGATGCATGCAGAGGTCAGAAGAGGGCATCAGATCCCCTGGAATTGGAGTTACAGATGGTTATAGGCTACAATGGGTGCTGGAATCAAACACAGATCCTCTTCAAGAGTAACAAGTGGGGCTGGAGAGATGGTCAGAGGTTAAGAGCACTGACTGCTTTTCCAGAGGTTTTGAGTTCAATTCCCAGCAACCACATGGTGGTTCATAACCATCTGTAATGAGATCCAATGCCTTCTTCTAGTAGTGTGTCTGAAGACAGCTACAGTGGATAGATAGATAGATAGATAGATAGATAGATAGATAGATAGATAGACAGATAGTAACAATTATCTTAACCACTGAGCAACACTGCCCATTTCTTCAGCCCCTTGCTTTATTTTGTTGTTGTGTTTGTTTTGTGGTTTGTTTGAAACAGACTCTTGTTATATCTGTCATCTGAGTTGGCCTCTAACTTCCCATCCTTTCACCTTTGTCTTCTGAGCTCTAACAGATGTGCTGCCCCACACTTGACAGAAGACATTCCTTTCTTAATGAGGCTTTTCCCCAGAATGTAGAAGGAAGGGCTCAAAAAGTAGATGTGAGACTGAAACCATCCACAGCCCCACATCTTGCCATACTCATTAGCATGCCATTAAAACTCCACGTCTTTATTAGCACGCTTCTTTTCATAGCAGGATACTCTTGTCCAGGAAGATCAATGTTGCAAGCCCATTTTCAAATGCTCAACTTTTCAGTGGGAAGTGCCGAATAACTGTCACTCCTGAAGATCTGGAACCTTCAGCATAGTTATAGGATACCCCCCTATGAGTTATCATTCAGGAAAACCCCAAAGTCCCCCAAACAACACAGGTCGTTCCCGTTGCTTATGCTGCCCACCAGAACTATATCAGAAGGGAAGATTCTGTGGCTGAAGATACCACACCCTTGTATACTGGGCATAGAAAAATCAAGCCACAACAGATCTAGAAACTCCCTCCCTGCTGGCTAGTTTCCATAGTTACCAGAAGGTGCTGTGTGCAGTGCTGTGAAGGAAAAACCATCAATGGTCCTGTCTAGCTACGGACTCTGTGAGTTACAACACTTGGCCAGGCAAGATGTGCCCACCAGTGTAGCAGTGGCCGGACTATCGTAAAGGTAACCAGCCACTTTCTGATTGGACCTGAAGCCTAGTCCACAGGTCCGAAGCCCATGGCTGGGGAGGTCATGGGCCCTAGCAAGGAACCTGCTACTGTGGTTTTCTTAAATAAACACGCTGTCAAGCCTCCTTCTTTATAGCCATAGATTAGTGCTGGTCTCAGTCTTAGTAAAAAGAAGTTTCTCTGGAGCGAGTAATGTGTAAGGCAAAGATTCACAATTAGTCAGTGATAGAAACATGACTGATAAGTACTCAACCTTAAATGAGGCACTCCTGTCTCCTCCAAGGCTCAGGGCACACAGTGCAAAATGGAGCAGAGAGAGTGTAAGCGCCAGAGGATGGGAGAGAGGACTTCGAAACGTCATTTTCTGGGCATGCTATGGCTACCTGCTCCTATTGACTCTTGGTGGCGGCAGCTGTCTGCACGGGCCTGCAGAGGACTGGACCCATCAACATTCAGGCATCGTATGGGATGGATCATAGAGGAACTGTTGATGGTTGCTGAGGGGAGGACAGGCCATTGTCTTTAGTGGTGTAGCTTACTTCTGAGTATACCATGCTCAAGTCCAGAGCTCCACGCCCATGCCATGTCCATGTGGACAACCTTGATTAAACTCAGTGGCTGACAAAAGTCATAAAAGGACATCAAAACAAGAGGGAGGCCTGTTAGGAGGGGAGGGACTGACAAAGATCTTTAAGAGGATAAGAGGGGGTTAGGGTGTAATCAAAACGAATATACAATTATTATATAATATATATGCATGAAATTGTCAAATGATAAAGTTAATTGATAATCTAAAACTTTGACTGCCCTGTGTTTACCAATCCCAATCTACTGCATTATGATCTTATCCAATCATCACAGAGCCTCAAGACCAAACCTGGCCTTAAATTCTCTCAAGGCACTCTCTCCTTGCCTGTGCAAGCAACACATCAGCTATGTTTGATGGCTAGTCACTTAGGGAAAAAGGTAGCCTACAGGCCATTTCCCAGGAGACAGTAGGGTGGTGGTTATCTTCTCCTCCTCCTCCTCCTCCTCCTCCTCCTCCTCCTCCTTCTTTTTCTTCTTCTTCCTTCTCCTCCTCTTCTTCCTCTTCCTCTCTCCTCTTCCTCTTTCTTCCTCTTCCTCCTCCTCTTCTCTTCCTCCTCCTCCCAATCCTCTCCTCCTCTTCCTCCTCCTCCTCCTCCTCCTCCTCCTCTCCTCTTCTCCTCTCTCCTCTTCTTCTTCTTCTTCTTCTTCTTCTTCTTCAAGAAAGGTTCTCTAGACCATGATAGCTTCAAACTGGCTATATAGCTAAAGATGACACTGAATTTCTGATCCTCCTGCCTCCACCACCATGCACCATCATGTCTTATGTGTGTAGTGCTGAGGATCAAAACGATGGCCTCTGCGTGTCAGACAAGCTTCTACCCCCGCCCCCCATGAAATATATAACCCAACACCTGAGAAGTCCTCTTCAGAGTCTTCACTTGGTTCTAATCTGCTTCCCAGCCCTTTAGTTATCAGCCCCAACTCTCAGTATGGGTGTGACAGCTTCATCAGTACCAGTCCACAAAAGCCCTTGTCACAGGACAGGTGCTGCTTAAAGGGACCTGTATGTGAGGATGCCAGCTTGCACTTTCCATGTCACACGTGAAACACCAATGCCTATCACTCACCTCTCACCTACACTGGTGTAAAAGCTCAGCCTCACTTTGTTTCCCACTGAAAATATCAGGGAACAATGCGCTATCTTATTACTATTTCAGAGAAAAGGAAAGGTGAGTCTCACATCGGCTGCTTGTGAGACACATAGGAAAATGGTCTCGTGGGCCACAGAGCTCCCCACTGATCCCACCTCTCAGAGTCGGCCTCCTTTTTCTTTTTCCCTCATGAATCATTCACAGTTAATGATGATTATACCTTGAGGCCGGACATATCTTTTAACAAAAAGTTTCTTTGCACAAAGGAATTATGTTAATTATTAGAAAATAACAATTTCACTAAAGGTAACATTTGCTTTGAATGTGAGGAGACCTTTGTGCTGTGGAGTCTGAAAAGGAGCTAAGAGGTTAACAGGCCCTCAGAGGCCTTTCCACAATGCTGGCCCTTGAGTGAGCCTGCTTCCTTCTCATTGGCTCTCATCTCCCAGAATCAGCTGTCCAGCTGCAAGCATTCCTGGGTTTGAGTTTTCATTGATGCAACACAGCACAGGACAGAAAACAGCCCCAGAAACTGGGTATAGGTAGCACATGGTGGTAATACTAGCACTCAGGTCAGGTAAAGAGGATCCGAGTTCAGGGCACTTCAGCTACATAAAGAGTTCAAGGCCAGCTGGGCTATGGTAAGAGCCTGTCTCAAAAAGAAGGAGGAGGAGAAGGAAGAGGAGGAGGAGAAGAAAGGAGAAAGAAGAAGGAGAAGAAGAAGGAAGAAAAGGAGAAGGAAAAGAGAGAAGAAAAGAAGAGGAGGAGCTCAAGGAGAGGAACTGGAGGAGAAGCTGGAAGAGGAGGAGGAGCTGGAGGAGTAAGAAAGGAGGACGTTAGGAAAGCAAAATGAGAAGAAGAGTAGAGAGGAGAGAGAGGAGGAGTAGAGTGAGGAGGAAGAAAGGAGTTAGAGAAGGAAGAGGAGGAGCTAGCTAGAGGAGGAGGAGCTAGCTAAAGGAAGAGGAGAAGGAAGGAATTCCTCAGAGTGGGAGAGGCTGTTCTGACACACAGCTTCAGAAGTTCATATTCATAGCACTTGGCCCTTGACATGAGGCTGTGGAGACATGGAGCATTGTGCCACAAGCATGTTAGAGTGAAGCTGCTCGCCTACTGTGAAAGCACAGATAAAAGAAGTCAGGGACAAGAGGTGCCCTTCAATCTAGGCACACGCAATCATCTCAACCTCGGGTGGTCAAGGCCAGAGGGTCAAGAATTCAAAGTCATCCTTGGCTATATAGCAAATTCAGCTTGGGCTATAGGACCCTGTCGCATGTACACAGAATGACCTGCTTCCTCCAAACGAGGCCCCACCTACTCAAGATTCCAACACGTCCCAAAAAAGCATGAGCAGCTGAGAACAGGCTGTCAACACGAGCCTACAAGGGCATTTCATACTCAACTCATAACAAGCTGAGACTTATTTCATAATAACCACAGGGACAAGGAGATACAGCCAGAGCAGGACACAGTTCTTAGGATCCTAACATGTTCGAACACACACCAGCTGTCGGCACATGCTGGGGGCCACGCTGGGTCTCAGCCGTGTTTGGGAAACTGTGGCTCCCTCTTCTGGGTAAATAGTAGGCATCGAAGACCTTAGCATGGGGTAGAAAGGGAGGGAGGGTGGGGGGTGACTCACAGCTTCCCACCTGCTTCTCACAAATGGACCCTGAGTTCTCACCTAACCACTAGGCTTAACTGCTCTAGGCCACTGTCTCAGACCCACCCCAGCACAGCTGCTACACTTTGAATATGTTCCCCAAAGTCCATGTATTAAAACTGCCTCAAGTGTGGTATGGTTTGTGATCCTTCCTGTAATCCCAGCACTTAGGAGAGGAAGGAAGGAGGGACCAGTAGCTCAAGGTTGGCCTGTGTGTAACTATTGAGTGAGACCTGTAAGGTCAGGAGGACATCAGAAAGTCTGTGCCTTTGTAAATGGGCATTGCCTTTAGCTCAGTCTGGGGTTCACAGCAGAACCCCACTTCTCATACACCCTTTTATCAAGAGTCTCACACATCATCAGTACATCTGTCAAAGGCCAAATTCACACTTGGACTCACTCTCTTGTTGTGTGTGTTCTGTGGATCTCGATAAATGTGTGATAAATGTGTGACACCACCATGTGGGGCAGCTTCACCCAAATCCCTGTGCCACACCCAGGCATGCCTTGCACATACAGAACCTGAACTTCTAACTTTGGAGATATTTTTCAAAAATGCCTTCTGAGCAAGTCACAGAAGTTGGCAGAGGATGAGTCTTGGGAAAGAAATGTGTATAAACTTTGTGACAATTAGAGCAAAGTATAAAATATTCTAAAAAGCTGACTATACTACAGTGATGTAAGACCATACTATAGAGTCTAGTTCTCTATGTCTAACAGAATCAAAGGGGTTTTTTTAATGTTGGTCTACTTTTAATAAAAGTTTTGGTGGGTGACGATTATAGTGAGACGTGACCTAAGCTATTGACATAAATGTTCAGGTAAAACAAAGGTAAAGTTTACATAAATTTTACCGAAGTCTGACAGCCCTGAGGTAATGTGCTGTTGTCTTAAAAACCCTTTAGGTCAGGGCTGAAGAGATGGTTCAGCAGTTAAGAGCACTGACTGCTCTTCCAGAGGTCCTGAGTTCAATTCCTACAACCACATGGAGGCTCACAACCATCGTATGAGATCTGATGCCCTCTTCAGGTGTGTCTGGAGATGATAATGATTTTGGAGTGGCCCAATAATGATTTTGGAGTGGCCCATCTCAGAACCCTGGATCAGGGCCTGGTTAGCTGCTGAGCTGGCCAGCCTGCCAGCACATCCACACCCATGCCTCCAGAACCAGCTCCACTGTTCTGCCACTCTCCTCTTCTGGCTGCCTTGGGTGCTGAGGGGTAAGGGAGTGAAGGAGTGGTGAGGTCAGCTCTCCCTCCCTCATATCCTCGAGGCCAACTCACCCATATCCTCACCACCAGGGTGAGATCTAGTATGCTGCTCAGGTAAGGCGCAGAGCCTGCTCTTCCAAGTCCTGTGGCCGGTAAGGGGTAGGGACAGCTCTCCTGCTCTCATGACCCCAGTGCCAGCTCTTCTAACTGCCACAGATGGGAGGTCATCACCCCACATCCATGACACTGCATGGCAGAAAAGCAGTGTGGTCAGCTTTCCCATGTTCTCACCCTCGGGGCTGACTCACTGGTGCCCCCAGCATCAGGGTCAGCTCCTGTCCTAGCCAGGCAAGGTGCAGGGCCTGCTCTCCCAAATGCTGTCTCCAGTGAGAGATGGAGCCAGCTCTTGAGAGCGCAGTCACCAGTGAGGAGTAGGGACAATTATACACAGTTCCTGGACATCCACGTGATTCCCCAGTGGCTGCCCCGACCAAGATGTACCCCTGTTCTTTAGTGGTAACACCGATTGCTGACACTGGCTATGCTGGCTGTGTAGCCACAGATGGAGGCATGGTTCTCAGAGGCGGCTCATGCTGGGACCTCACCATGGTCCCAGGTAGCAGGGCTGGCCACTCACAGCAGGCTACTCCTGTCCACCCTTGAGTCTCCGGTTCCGCCTCTCTTTCTCCCTCATCTGACCATCATATACTCATACACTGTGGTAGTTCCTGCTGCAGGCTGGCCATAGCTGGTAGGCCCCTGAGGGACATCCTCTGTCTGAATTGCATGGCACGGTAGCAAGCAGGTGTCTCCTGCCCACCTATGCCTTGCACTGGAGGGCAGATCTGTGGGTGGCATGGTGGTCTGCTGGTCCTACTTCCTCCTCCCATAGACTGCTCTGCGGTGGTAGGTGGGGTTCTGTGTGTCTATGGCCCGCTAGAGATGTGGGATAAAGGACAGTTCTGTGGTCGTCTTCCCTTCCTGCTCTGAGTGGCATGGTGGAACACAGGTCTCTGCCTGTCTTCCTCCTCCCACACTGCACTGCCTAGATTTGATTTGATTCAATTCGATTTGTATGTGTCCTAGGCATAAAACAGCTTTGCCACCAAGCCAGGCATCAGGCTAGGAGGAATAAAAGCCTGCCATGTGCTCTGCCCCTCACTGATGTAAGACCAACAACAACAACAAAGTGTCTCTTTGCCCATTACCAGGGGTTGGATATCAAAATTATTTTTATTTTGCATTTTCCTTTCTAATCTTTGCATTTTTAAAAATCTGCTGAAGTATAATTTCTGACAAAATAACGCTGCCTTGGCACACAGGAGGTACGCAGAGAAGCACTCTTCCTGAACTCTGTTGATCCAGTGTGGCTAAAAGGACTTGGTGCTGACCCCATCAGGCATCCCCCCTCACCCTCCCACTCTACCACCCACGACAGGTACAACAGAGAAACAACAGACCCTCGGGACCCGATAGAGGGCAACAATGTTTCCACAGAAAAATCTCCATCAAAAGTAAGGACCCTGAAAGGCACAAGAATCAAAACAGAGACATTTGTGTCAACTTGAACAACACACAACAAAAGATAAACAAACTGGGGATAAACACGGGCTTGCACAGGTCACCACATACTTGTATAAACTGTGATTCCATGCGAGCCTCTGCCTAGCAACTCGGGTTAGCCCCAGACTGACACAGGTAGAAGTCACAGACCTGAGCTATGCAGCGGGAGCAAGCCTAAGAACTACTACACCTCAAAGCTCTTGAGATCCCTGCTAGGGACACAAGGGAGGCCGACTCACAGAAGAAACACACACCAGTACTTAGTACAGACTCTGCCTACACAGGAGCCTCTACCAGGAAAGTCAGCTCCAACCGCGTATCTGAGCAGTGAGTGTACAATGTGCACAAGGGGTTCTCTACCTGGGTAGAGAAGTAAGGGAGGCTGAGGGCAAACACGACAAGATTGATCTGGTTTGTATGGTTTATAAAGGTCTTCCTCTGTGCCTGGAAGGGGTGGCTTATCCCAGGTACAGGCCATCTGCCTTTTGCACAGAAACTGTAACTAATGTTTAAAGAAAAGGCATGGGGCCAGGAGAGCACACAGTGACTCCACAGAAACTGAGAGCCAAAATAAACTCTCTGAGAGAGAGAGAGAGAGAGGAGAGAGAGAGGAGAGAGAGAGAGAGAAACACCAAGGTCAGGGTTTCTCCTACACACCACCCCCAAGCCAGTTTCAAAGCGTGTTAACTGAAAGAGTCGCGTGCAGATACCGTACGTCTACATGCTTTTGCTCCTTCATGGGCAGTGCTGGGTATGGACCTCTTTAATGCTAGGCAAACATTCGGCCACTTAAACCACATCCTCAGCCGATATACAAATAGATTCTTAAACTGAGGATGTGCCAAAAAGACCTACAACTACCCACACTGTATTACAAATGACAGAGCAAACAATAGTATTCCCGAGTCTCTGCTAAGTGACTGACTAGCATATTTCAAGGCTCTCTTGCTTGGATAGGCTTGCAGGGAGGGAATAGGTTCAAGAATGAACCCCAAGAGTACCACCACACCCAAAGCACAAGGCCTTAACTCCAGGTCTATCAACAGACCTCCTGCTTGCAGACAGGAGCAGCAGCGCCACCCAGTGGCTGCACACAGGTAGGCAGCATCCTAGCATATAGATCCTTCTGGAAAGGCTCTACTCGAAGACCAACACTATTCCAGCCAGAGCCCATGAAGAGATAAGATCATGTTCTGTGGATGACAACCAGACAGGGGAGGAGGAGTCAGCTCCATTACCTTGATCTGTCCTGTTCCAGCCACTCAGGAGATTGGCTTGGAGCTGTGAGAACTAGTACAGATCAATAGCAACCTTTAATGGCACTCTCAGAAAGGCACTAGGCCTGACAAAAGGATGAGAGAAAGAGTAGAGACAAATTCTCTGCTGGGAGAAACTAGCTTCTATCCAAGGCCAACCTTGAGGACAATTGGCCCTTGGGTATCCATAGGCACATCCCAGGCCACCTGCTCTGCTTCTTACTCTCTTCGGGACATGGAGTTGTGTTCCTCTGTCAGCATCCCTGTCTTAGTTAGGATTTTATTGCTGTAAAGACACCATGACCATGGCGGCTCTTAGCTTACAGTTTCAGAGGTTCTGTCCATTATCAAAATGATGGGAACCAGGGCAGCATCTAGGCAGACTTGGGGCTGGAGAAGGAGTTGAGAGAGTTCTACATCTTGATCTGAACACAGCCAGGAAGAGACTTTTTCCACACTGTGTGATGCTTGAGCATTAGATGACCTCAAAGCCCACCTACACAGTGATACACTTCCTCCAACAAGGCCACACCCCCTAACGGTGCCACTTCCCATGGGCTAAGCACATTCAAACCACCACAGTCCCCTACCCCATCTCCTCTGATAAAGGTACTCTCCACTCCCATTGCCTACCCAACAGTTATTTGTGTATCTTTCTATCAAGAGTCCCAAGCTTTACCTCATCTGACTCCTGCAAACACTTCATTAGGAGAAACTTGCGATCTAGAAATCTAGACATTAGGACACTAGAAATCTCTTTTCCCCATATAATCAATCAATGGCACATATCTTTAAAATATTTTAGCTAGGGAACAGGGGAGTGGCTAAAATGGTAGAGTAGTCCTGGTTCCATTCCCCACACCACATAAAACCTGCTATGATGTGCACACACTGTAATCCCATTTTTGAGAGGAGGAGAATCATAAACTCAATTCCTTGGGGATATCGTGAGTTGGACACTAGCCTGGGCCACATGAGACCCTGTCTAAGAAAAAAAAGAAGAAGAAAAGAACACGGTTAATTGAGTTGTGTTAGATGAACTTTTAAAAATACGTTTTATCTTTTGTCATTATCCTATAAAGTGAGAGGCTGTATGCTTATGAATCTTCCAGGTGATTGCTTTAAAATTCTCTTTTTATCTGCTATGGATATACTTACAACATTGTATTAAATAAGAACCAAGACACACACACACACACACACACACACACACAGCATGCACACACATACACACATCTATGTGTGTGTCATTATGTATAACTAAAAATTAATTTTTAAAAGTACATCAGACAAAATACACTAGTTTCCTAGGGTAGCTCCTCCCTTGTCACAGAGTTAGAGATCTGAAGGAGAGTGCCTGTCACTATGGCTGTTAGGTCACAAACCAACTGCACCAACTGCAGGTGTCACTATCGTGAAGTTATGTTTGACTGATGCTGGTGTTTGACTGATGCTGGTTTTTTTTTTGTTTGTTTGTTTGTTTTTGTTTTTTGTTTTTTGTTTTTTGTTTTTTTTTTTTTTTGGTTGGTTGGTTGGTTGGTTGGTTAGTTGGTTGGGTTTTTGTGACAGGATCTCATGATGAGCTAGCTGGCCTTCAGTTCCCTACATAACTAAGGATGACTTGAAATCTGATCCTCCCTCCACTATCTCCTGGACTCTTTGATCATAGGCCATGTGGTGATCTCAGTTCATGTGGTGTCACAAAATGAAACCAGGACATCATGCATGTTGGACAAGCACTATTTGCCTGCGATATCCCCCAGCCCCTACTGAGTGTACTGGTATCATTTTAGCAATGCCCTAAGGTAGTCAGGAAGTAGGATTTTTAAAATCTTTTAGGTCAAACATGGTGGTGTACGCCTACAATCTCTGTAACATAGGGTCTCCCCAGACCTGGGGCTACGACCACCCTGCCCCAGAGCTACACCCCAGTCCCTGTCAACATTATTGATATGACCATTTAACAGTGGAGGGAATCTAGGCAGCAGAGAGGTTAGATACTTTTCTAACTCTGAGTGAGCCTTCATGGTAAAGCTAATCCAGCTTCAAGCTGAAATAGTCCAACTTCCCAGTTCCCCTGAGATCTGTCCCAGGCCACTGATGTGGAAGACAGCCTTGGGGAGCAAGTGGCAGAGGTACTCTGTAAAGGAATCCTGCTATTCTGTGGACAGTTATCTCAGATCTGAACTTTTGTTCCCTTAGAACATTAAAGTTCGCCTTAACAGTGTGAATTAAGATTTGTTTGTGTTGGATTTGCCAGTGGTTAATAATTACCACAACTTGATGCTAGGTCACATGTTAACTTTTCAATAATAAAGAAATCATTAAACAGCCCTAACGGTGAAAATTATGAAGATGTGAAACATATTTATAAGTTAGTACCAAGCTTAAGCAGAAAATACAATGATAGGTAAAAGCTCATATGTAAAAACCAAAGATGGGTAACTGTGGAAAGAAACTAAAAAGACAAGAAAGGCAAGGAACTTACTGTGTTGGGCAGTGGGATTTTAAAAATCTTTTAGGGCCAAATGCGGTGGTAAACACCTACAATCTCATTGCTTGGCAGGACCAAAGTTTAGTTTAAGACTACCTTGAGCTACATGAGATTATCAAAAGAAATCTTTCAATGGTGCTGTTATACTTTTTATAAAACTGAAGAAAGAACTATTCTGAGCTCTTCCCAGGAAGTTTTCAGTGTGTCTACCTTCTCCCATAGGCTGACATTAGTGGGTCGGTTCAAAACAATTCCCCTGCATCACATCGCTACCCAAGACAGATCATGCCAAATAAGAACAGCTTTGAAAGGTGTATGTTACAAAGTAGAAAAGGCTCTGGGGAGGGGAGGGCTCCTTCCGGAGTGGGGCACCATTTGTGACATTATTAGGATAGTTTAACCAGGTCACTAGACTCAGACAATACATAAGCAGTCACCTCTCCTGAGTCCTTGGAACTAAAAGCTGAAGCCACTGAGGGTTCTGACCTCAAAAGCCAAAGGAGTAAATGGCTCTTACAAGGCAAACACGTGGAAGCACGTCATAACTTCGATTTCTAATTAAAGGATGATTGGCTAACTTGGTAATTTATATAAATATGTCCTTAAGTAAGTAATGCCATTCCCTTAGTCTCCAAGTACCGCTTGTTAGCTCACACTGCCTAGAAGAAGAGGTGGGAGCTTAGGCAGGGCCCTGAAATGGTGGGACACTTTCCAGTGTAGAAAACAGCCCTGCGGGATGAGGGGAAATCTTACCTCGTGGGTATCCTGTGCTTTTCTTCCTGGCCACAGAGGAAGGAGGAAAGATGCTGAGCTGCTCTGAAAACCAACAGCAGTGTGTCCTGTGTTGGTTGGAAGGCCTCTTTTTGTCAGCTTACCTTAACTTTGCTTTTCTGTCAGTTATTACATATGTGTGTACCCATGCATATATGATAAATCCCTCCCCAGACCTGAGGATATATCTCGAAGAATGCTAAAATGAAGACCTAGTATGTCCCCTCTTATCAGCCTCGGACAAGAAGTAACTTTGCCTTTTGCAATGCTGGACCCTAAAAACAGATCCTGTTATAGATACACTATGGCAAGACTTCAGGTCTTCAGCACTGTTGAGCTAAAGAGCAGAGAGAGATGAGTTAGCTATGCTGACTCAAGACAAGCACTGTGGCAGAGACACGTGTGCTACGGTAAACCTCGAGGCAGTTGGAGGTGAGGCCAGCAGAGTCTTTACAAGCAAAATGGAGATTAGATGAGATCTCTTAAATTATCCCAGTGGCAAAGGTCAATAATAAAAGGTGGCATCTGTCCAAGATTAAACAGGGAAGATGCCCTTGAAGAAACTGTGAGGTGTGTGTGTGTGTGTGTTACTAGGTGTATATATGTGTAGATATGTATGTGGTATGTGTATGACTCTGTGTGTGAGGTTACAGTAGGCTTTGTGCACGGTTGTGGCTCTGGCTCTGATGTCATTATTTTTTATGTAGGGCATATGGGCTAGCCTCAGACTCCCTATGTAGCAGAAAATGACCTTGCAACTTCTAATCTTCCTGCCTCCACATCCAGAGCTCTGAGATTATGTGTACACACCACCATGCCCAATTTATGTGGTACTACAGATGAAACTCGACCTTGTGCATGTGGGGTGGAGAGTAAATAGTTCTTGATAACAGGCAGTCACCTCACAGAATCTATACAACAAACACATATCTTGCTTATAGTAAGTACTTCTTACATAGAAAACTGAGATTTTTATGTACAAATGTCACTCCACCAACAAGGCCCACACAGACCCCCACAGAAGGGCCTGTTCTGCCACAGATGTGAACTGCAACTAGCTCCATGTAGCATAGCAGGAAACCTTGCTAATGTAGGAGATGAAGACCGTTACCTCCCTCCTGATAAGTGGATGCTGGACCACCTCTGAGATGTGTGGACATCTGATTAAATGGTGACCAACAAAACCCTTGAAAGATCAAAGAGCAAAGTCTTTGAAAGAGTAACAGTCTGCCTACCCAAGACCCGACAGACTCAAGGTTTGAACTCCCAAGAAAATCAGTTATGAACAGAGAAGAGTCTGGAAGGTTCTGTCCATGATCTTTCCAGGCCTGTGATGGGGTGAACAGCACAGCAGAACGTCATGACAGAGCGAAAGCTCACCTCATGACTAGAAAATGGAAAGTGGGAAGAAGAGCCTAGATGGATTCCCCCCTCTGAGGACATGATACTAACAGTCCAACTTCCTTCCATTAAGCCCATTCCCAAGACTCCAGCACCTTCCAGCAGTGCAGAGGTGGGGAGCTAGGCTCTGAGCTGTGGGACTTGGGGGATCCAAACTACAGCAAGTACTACAGATATCACTAATGTACTAGTGAAAGTACCTGGAGCTTTATTCTAGAATAAATTGCTTGGACTAAGAATGCACTCATGTGTCCATGCACTCATACACTCATGCACTCATGCATCCATGTACCCATGCACCCATGTACCCATGCACCCATGCACTCATGCACCCATGCACTCATGCATCCATCCACTCATGCACCCATGAACTCATGTACCCATGCACTCATGCATCCATCCACTCATGCACCCATGCACTCATGTACCCATGCACTCATGCACCAATGCACCCATTCACTCATGCACCCATGTACCCATGCACCCATGTACCCATGCACCCATGTACCCATGCACCCATCCACTCATGCACCCATGCACTCATGTGTCCATGCACCCATACACCCATGCACTCATGCACCCATGCACCCATGCACCCATGTACCCATGCACCCATCCACTCATGCACCCATGCACTCATGCACCCGTGCACTCATGCACCCATGCACTCATGCACCCATGCACTCATGCACCCATGCACTCATGCACCCATCCACTCATGCACCCATGAACTCATGTACCCATGCACTCATGTACCCATCCACTCATGCACCCATGCACCCATACACCCATGCACTCATGCACCCATGTACCCATGCACCCATGTACCCATGCACCCATCCACTCATGCACCCATGCACTCATGCACCCATGCACTCATGCACCCATGCACTCATGCATCCATCCACTCATGCACCCATCCACTCATGCACCCATCCACTCATGCACCAATCCACTCATGCACCCATCCACTCATGCACCCATCCACTCATGCACCCATCCACTCATGCACCCATGCACTCATGTACCCATGCACTCATGCATTCATCCACTCATGCACCCATGCACTCATGTACCCATGCACTCATGCACCCATGCACCCATTCACTCATGCACCCATGTACCATGCACCCATGTACCCATTCACCATGTACCCGTGCACCCACCACTCATGCACCCATGCACTCATGCACCCATGCACTCATCCAACCATGCACTCATCCACTCATGCAACCATTCACTCATGTACCCATGCATTCGTGTACCCATCCACTCATGCAGCCATGTACTCATCCAACCATGCACCCATCTACTCATGCAGCCATGCACTCATGCACTCATGCACCCATGCACCCATGCACTCATGCACCCATGCATTCGTGTACCCATGCACTCATGCACCAATACACTCGTGTATCCATGCACTCATCCAACCATGCACCCATGCACTCATGCACCCATGCACCCATGCATTTGTGTACCCATGCACTCATGCACCAATACACTCGTGTATCCGTGCACTCATGCACCCATGCACCCATGCACTCATGCACTCATGCCACGTGGCTTTGAGCACACGTTATTAATGTATTAGTCCCAATAGCATGAGTGTAGCATGAGAGTGCCCAAAGAGTGCCCAGCCCTAGAAAAGATTCTGATCTCTGTATACATTTCTATATAGTTTTTAGTAGAGTTCAAAGAATCTACAGCAATTCTGATACAATTCCTGCCTCCCTGTGTTCTCAGGTATCTCTCACCCTACGCACCTCTCTGATCTGGGTTCTAGTGTAAGAATCTGGCCTGTGTGCTTCCTTCCTGCCTGATTCTTACCTTTTTTCTCTTCAGAAAATTACAAGGTTGTAGTAATGAAGAGGACTGTGATAAGTTCTCCATGTTAACAAAATTTATCCTAGCTACTTGAACATCTGCCTCACACCTGCCTCACACCTGTCTCATACCTGCCTCACACCTGTCTCACACCTGCCTCATACCTGCCTGACACCTGCCTCACACCTGCCTCACACCTGTCTCACACCTGTCTCATGCCTGCCTCATGCCTGCCTCACACCTGTCTCATACCTGTCTCATACCTGTCTCACACCTGTCTCATACCTGTCTCATACCTACCTCACATCTGTCTCACACCTGTCTCACACCTGTCTCATGCCTGCCTCATGCCTGCCTCACACCTGTCTCATACCTGTCTCATACCTGTCTCACACCTGTCTCATACCTGTCTCATGCCTGCCTCATACCTACCTCACATCTGTCTCACACCTGTCTCACACCTGCCTCACACCTGCCTCACACCTGTCTCACACCTGCCTCATACCTGCCTGACACCTGCCTGACATCTGCCTCACACCTGTCTCACACCTGTCTCATGCCTGCCTCATGCCTGCCTCACACCTGTCTCATACCTGTCTCACACCTGTCTCACACCTGTCTCACACCTGCCTCACACCTGTCTCACACCTGCCTCACACCTGTCTCACACATGTCAAACTGTATGGTCACACCAGCCACATCAATCATCCGACCTCCATATTGCGTGGCTTCTTCAGAAGGTTCCAGAGCTGTCCATGAACTTGCACCAACTCAGTTTCCTGCTTGCCTATCCTGAGTTGCTCTGGAATTTCCCATGTGTAATAGTTGCTATTTAATGCATCAGTACTCTTTTATTTTTTTCCCAAAATTTCTTAGTTCAACTCACTGGGAATTTTCAGATTCTCCTGGCTGCCTGCCTTCTGCCCTCTAGCCATGCATACTTTACTCCTCCACATTGCCTCATAAAGAAATGAATTCAAGATGCCCTCAAGGATCTGGGACTCCATAAAACACACAGATCCTTCAGACCACAGGAGACTACTCAATGCCAACATCAGAAAGAGGGACCCAAAGGAAAGAGAGACTCCAAACAGCTAGATGGTATGAGGAACATTCCTCCTGGGTCTTACCACAGAAGTAGCAAGGTTTGGATATGGCCCAGAATTCATCCCTGTGTAATCCTAGAAGAAGAAAAAAATGTAAACAGGGTTTCATACAGCTTGGGCTAGCCTTGAACTCAATATGTAGCTAAGGATGACCTTGACCTCCTGGTTCTCCTGCCTCTACTTTCTGAATGTTGGGGCTTCAGGTCTGGCTTTTCATGTTGGGGATGGAACCCAGGGCTTTGTGCTTGCTAGGCAAGCGTGCATTCTACCTACTGAGCTACAACGCCAACCACAGGAAATGAATATTGGGCTGAAACTGCCAGAGAGCAGACCATCCAATCAGGTAGTTGGAGAGTGGGTGCCTGGGTGGACTTCCTCACCAGCCCTGGAGGCCCCAAGGGGGCAGGGGCCCTCTCAAATTGCTAAGGCAAGGAGAGGAACTGAGGTTTGTGAGCCCTGTGGCTTGCGTTTCCTGTTTCAGCAGGCTGCTGTGCAAAGAGAATGGCAGTATAAGAAGAAAATGGTGAGGGGTCTTAGAACCTCGGCTTGACAGCTTCCCAAGCCATCTGAGACCACAGAGACCTAGAGAGGGTTGAACGCTCTCCTGGAACACTTGAGACAGAACCTGGGACCCGAGGTAACGGTGGAGGCAGATGCTTTGGGATCCAGGTTTGGGTCTGTTGACTTAGGGTGGGGCAGATACACTCTGCCGTGCAGCCTCCTGCGTTAGCAGCAGGTGGTAGAATTTTCTTGCTACGGTTTCTACAACCAAAAAAGGGTCCTGTGCGGGAGTCCTCAGGCAACCACAGGGTATGGCTGCCAACTCTGCTCCATCTGTTGGTTTAGATTAGGTGTGAGTCCCATGGCTTGGTGTTGGTGTGCTCGGCATCCGTAAAACGAATTAGATGATCTTTCCCAATCCCTTCAATGTCCTTCTCCTTCAGCTCTCACTGAGACTCTGAACTAAGCAGGTCAGATCCATGCAGGAAGCCATCCATCATTTCCACTGCATACACAGCCAGGGGGTAGGTGCAAAAATGTGGAAAGCCAGAACACGTCTGTAGGTGAGGGGCAGCACACTGCTGTCTTCCTGCGCAGGAAGGAGAGCCTCCCCTAGCCAGTACCAGCCAGTCCTCCTAGCTCTAACTAGGTCCTTTCATGTTGGCAAAGGGTACCTTAGAGATTACAGAAATCCTAGGCAGTGGCCTTGTGACCTTTCTCTGAACTACAGGACCAGTTCCTTTTTTCTATAGCCTGTCCCTGTCCGTCAGATCTTCCACAAGCCTTCTTGCGGTTTAAGCAAGCCAGGATGATCCCACCATCCTAGAAGGCTGTGTGGTTCCACACAAGTGTCAAAACCCCAGCAGGTGTAGAAGGCTATGCGTCCGGAGACACTCTTCTCTCTAGGGAGCCATTCCTATTGCAACTTCCTAAATGTCAAGTCCTAATGATGCAGAGAGTAAAACAGCCATATTTCAGTGAACCTACAGACAAGCTAGATGGAGAACAGGAAGAGACATCATCACAGGCCTACCCTCAACCCCTCAGACCTTTCTTCTTCTCATCTGGAAGGCAGGAGGATCCACAGCCCAGGGAGCTCCCTCTAGTATGAAGCCCCACAGTGGGGAGCCGAAGCCCTCACACTTATAATGGTGTCTCCTTTCTTCACCTTCCTCTTCTTTGCCTTTCTGCCTGACCTAATCAAGTTGATGATTGTATCCAGACCACAGAAAAGTGCTTTGTCCTTTTAACCCAAACTCAGAGACCACAGGAACCATAGGGGTAAAACTATTCCAAAATGGAGCTACAAGCCCTGTTCAGAACTGAGAGATGGGAGGAGGGGAATCAGAGGGCAAAAGTGAACATTCTTAGCCCTAGAGTCTGGCTTTGCCTGAGGCATTTGATTCACAGCACCAAGCCTTCCATATCCAGCACCAGCCATGATAACTACGATATTTTTGTATCTATTATTTTTAAAAAGCTGTAGTTTATCATATGCCATGTGCTGGTATATGGTGTGGGTGTTGGGTGTTGTCTTTTAATGCCCATGACCTTTCAAGAGAAGTTTTAGCCCCATATCATAAATAAGAACACTGAGGTTTAACAACCCCTCCATACCTGTTTGATGGGTATAGACAACCTGGAAGTGAATCACAGTCTGACCCCAAAGCAAGGGTTCCCCTCCTTCAGAAAAGACAGGATAGTCAGGTGCTGTGGCTTGAAGGTGCGCATGTGTGTAGTTCCAAGTCTCCTCCATACATTCATTTATGACAGAACATGAGTAGGCGTTTTGGCTCCTTTTGTACATAATTAAATAAACAGGGTGACGTGGCAAATTTAGGTAGCCCCACAGAGTGAGAGTGGGAAGAAGCCTGAGGTAAAGGCAAACACTTAGCACCTCACAGTCTCACAGTCCTTGGGGAATGCTCTGCCCAAGGCAGGGAGTGTCCCCCAGCCCTCCAGAGTCAGGTAATTAAAAGCATACAGGACTTGGTCACATAAGACCCCTCCAGAGAGTGAGACTGCCCAGCCACGGGCTTGTGAATGAGTACTGTGGCCAGAAGAAGAGCAGGAACCCTAGACAGGATTCCATCCATGCCAGGATAGGCATCGAAGTTCCAACAAAGAAACACAGGGGCCTCTCTTCCTGCAGGGTCTGTGTAGCCTATACACAGGCATGAGAGGTCAGAACTGGCCAGTGTCTGCAAGACCACCCAGGATCTGAATTCCTGGGCAATGGGATAATCTGGGCATAGAGAAGAGGCAGCAGCTGTGACTAGGGCCTTCCTCCATCACCACAGTCTGACTCCAGAGGGCACAGGAGGCAGGGTACAATCTCTGATGGTAGGGTGTAGCTCATCTAAATCCAGCCCTGATTCCACCAGGCTGCCAGAGCCCAAAATAAGACTAGCCAAAATCCACAGCAGGTGGGTGAAGACAAGGGTTTGGGCACTATATGGATGCCACCTAGAGGGCATCAAAGGTGGCCTGTCCTGAAAACTGTTACATGGGGACTTTCCGTTATACAGGTTTCTCTTCTTGTTTCTAATGATTTGTAGGACTCCTGTTGAGAGCACCCCACACGTTTGCTAGTTTAGATGGCAGATTTGGGGACCAGACTGAGCCGGGCAAGGAGGCGATCTTAAGGGAATAGAGCCTCCCCTCTGAGTCCCTTAGCCAGATTATCTGAAATGAACCAACACCAAGCATCTTGAAGGTTCTCAGCTAACAGACTGACTTGATCAGCAGCTGAGAGTCAGAGCCCAGCACTAGATACACAGTAGATGACAAAGAGGAGGTCAGGGCGGCGATGGAGGAATTAGAGCAGGGTTCCCTAGGTCATGCCAGGCCAGAGCCACAAGATGGCTGCTGAGAGCTACGAGTGGAGCAAAGAGTACCAGTCACAAACCTGGTCACCTCCTGAGGGGTCATGGCTATCCTTCTAGGCCTCAAGAAGTGTCACTTAGCAAGAGACAGTAAAGACGACATCATCTTTCCTTTTTAGACTGGGAGATAAAGTGGGTCAGGCTGTCCACAGTTCTATAAGCCACCCACGTGGCTGTAGGCTCATTATAGTGGCTACTGTCCCTTCTTCTTCACGTTCCCTCGTTTAGAGGCATCTACTCAGACAAGCTAGAAGGGATTCCAGAGATAACCAGCCACTTTAGGAGATTAGTGCTAGAAAAGAGTGGAAACCTGACCTTACTGGATTGCACCAGTTCATACAGGATTGAGCCCGGGAGTCCGACCCTGGGTTCTCAACACACATGGATGGAGCCCCATGTTACTTCCACCCTGACCCAGAGAGATAGACTGTCAGTTTTCAGCCCATCTTCTGACTCCTCCCTCTTGGCATCTGGCAGATCCAAGCAGCTGTTCAAGGAAAGTAAGCCAAGCGCAACAGGTGCTCGGGAGGCCACCATGATCAGCTCAGACTCCAGGTCCTCCCCTGGCTTGGCTCGGTCGGCCGAAAGCTATGAGGCCAAGTGTGAGAGACGTCAGGAGACCCGAGAAAGCCGCCGCCGCCGCCGCAATGAGACCACTTGCCGTCAGCCAGGGAAGGTGCTGAGGACCCAATACAAGGAACAGCTTCAGAGAGCACGGCAGCTACAGTTCCTCAAAAGGAGAAACCTGGAGGAAGAGAAGAAAGGCCAAGTCAGAGAGGAAGGGCCCTCTAGCAAGACAGATGGAAGAACAGGCCAAGTGTCTATCCTCGAGGAGTCCTTGCCTGGTGCCAGCAAGACCTCTTTCCCTGGACAGCAGGTGCGATATTCCAAGATAACGCCGGTCCAGGCCCAGGGGTGGGGGTCTGCAAGGTACAAGGGATGAATGTCACTAACAATCGATTTCCATTAATCCCTTTCCCAGTATGCAGTCAGGTTTCCGTTAGCCATCAACCATTGCACTTTCAGAGACTCTGTGGTGTCTTTACTTAACTTCTTTTGAAGAGGATGGGCCTACATCTGCCTATTGGGAGAAAGGAAATAGTTGTACAAACAATTTCAAGCCAATAACTAGTATAAGATCTTTTTTATTCCCCTGAGATAGGGCCTTGCTGTGTATTCCAAGATGGCTTCAAATTCATTATATCCTTCTTGAATTACAGGTGTACCAAAGTAGCAGATTCTACCATGCAGCTTTCCTTTAGTTCTCTCGATGCTGAAGGCCTTATGCGTGGTAGCCGAGCTCTCGGCCCACTGAGCCACTGCGCCACATCCCCAGTTCTTTAACCCAACGTGTATCACACAGACACACACTCACACACATGCACACACACTCTCTCTTATTCTCCAGTAAGGCTTCAGATCCACTCTTCCTCTTGTGACACTTCATTTCTAACAGCTTTGCCCAACTGAAGCCTCATCTGATCAGGGAAACCTGCCCTGGCAAATCAGGTCACCTCTGCTCTCTTGGGTCTGCATGGTTAATATTGCATAAATACATGAAAAGGCCATTAGCACGGCCTAGGAGGAGCAGCGTTCACAACAGCAGGCTCTGTGTTATCCTACTATATTGCCAGCACACCAAGGACAGGAACGGGTCCATGTAACACTGGGTACTGCCGTACATACCAAGAATAGGTACTTCATATAGCAGGTATGTGTGTGTGCGTGTGCATGTGTATGTGCCTATGTGTGCGCACATTCGTGTGTGTGTGTGTGTGTGTGTGTGTTGCATATCTATAGGTGTTTATGTGAATGCATATGAATTTATATGTGAAATCTAAAGGTCTACTCCAGGTGTCATTCCTTGCTTTTTGACTCTGGGTCTCTCTCTAGCCTGGTGCTCACCGAGTAGGCTATCCTGGATGTTTGGCAAAGCCCTGAGCTCTAGATGCCTGACTCCATCTCCTTGGCAATGAAATTACAAGCACTCACCACCAGCCTAGCTTTTTGAACAAAACAAAACATGGGTTCTGAGCTTCGTGGTTACAAGGCAAGAACTTCACTGACTGCCATGTCTCTCTGGCCCCTTCATGAGGCTGCCACACAGCTACCCAGAACAACCATCCTGGGACATAACTGCAGAAGAACTAGCTGCCTGCTTACAGGGTAACAAGGCCTCTGAATGGTCTGGGCAAGGGGCCAGGGTATGAAGACTAGCACAGAAAACAGTGAAATAAAATTCCTGCCCACAGTTATCAGGTCAACCCATGATGGAATCCCATAGATACTTCTTGGCTTTTAGTGCTTTTTTTATTTTGTAGGAGGAAGGATAAATTAGACTAACCTGTGACCACCACTATCCCATCTTCCCAACAAGTTCCCTACTCTGTCTTCTTTCAGTGGGAAAGCTCAAAGGTCCTGTGGCTCCTAAGGAGAGGCAGGCAACCAGTCTAGGCCCTCTTTGATAGGCAGGAGCCAGAGGCCTAGAAAACGCCAGGTCTGACGACTGCCAAGTCTCTGACCACTTCTCCCACTAAATCAGCACATGGCTGAGTGTCTGAGACTAGCCCTTGTCTGGTCAAGGAAAGACATTCTCTCTGTCCAGGATCAGGAAGAACAAGTTGTTTTCTAGGTGGGAAATATCATATGGACTGCCATGACAGGTTACCACCCACAGAACAGCTTGCACATAGAAAGGTATTTCTCATCATTTGTAAAGTTCAAGCCCAAGCTCAAGGCTCCAGGGTTTCTGGAATCTGATGAAGACACGTCCACTGTGTGCAGATGGTCACGCACTCGTGGGAGAAAGCAGGCAGAGGGGCAAGCTCCTGCATGGCTCTTCTGGTAGGGCACTAACCTCATTCATCAGGGCCCCACACTCAGACATAAGTATTTCCCAAAGACTCCATTTCCCAACACTGTTAAAATTTCAACATGTGAGTTTCAGGAAAACTGCTCAATGCACACAGATGTGTATTACCATTTTGCCTTTTTTTTTTTTCCATGCTGAGGATGGAGCCAAGGGCCTTGTTCGTGTCTGGCAAGTCCACCAGCTCTGAGCTCCATCCCCAGGCTCTGGTCCTTCTTTCTGCAGTTGTCTGGGAAACTTAAAGGCCCTTCATGGTGGCATTCAGCATCCTTCATCCTTCATTTGCTTTCCAGGAAACAGGGATAAGCTCTGAGGTTTCCCCAGCCTTACATCATTCCTCCTCAGGCATCCGGAGGGATCTGGATGACCACCATGCTTCCCATGGGAGAGCCTTTCCACCACAGGACTCTGACATCAAGAAGCCACACAGAACCACAGGGGTGAGAGCACAACCCTGACACCTGCAATGGCAGTCCAGCTCCCCCATCCCTCCCTTTGTCCTCTCCTTCCCTGGATGCTGAATCATCTTATATATCTCTCAGGTACCCAGACGAAGACAGAAGAGGCATGGCCAACAAGAAAGAATGATGCCAGTCAGCAAACCAAGTGAGTTCCTTCTGTGTTCCTGACCCCAAAGCTTCACAGCTCATCTATCCACCAACATGTTTACTTGGAACAAGTCCATTGGACACACCAAGAGGAGCCCACCCCAAATGAGGAGGAAAACGCCCTACCCACACTACTACTCTTCAGCAGGGATGCCAGAGGCAGCTGACATCCTGCCTGCTCACAGGTTTCATTCTTTGACCCACTGCCATGTTTTTCTTCTCTTCCCAGCTGCGGAGTTGCTGTCTTAGACAAGGTAAGAGGACCCTCATGTGGAGGGGTCTGGCTCAGACGGCACCTAAGCGCTACTATTCAGGGATTCTGCAATAAACTCAGGCTGGGGTGGAGGGACACCTTCTTCCAGGATGGTGAGATGGTCCTGAGCATAGATGTGGGGCCAGAAGGACCCTGCCATATCCAAGGCAAAAGAGATCTGCTGCATGTAAGCCCACCAGGGCTCCGGTTCTACGCTGAAGTCCTCCTGAATCTCTTTCATCTCTCTCACTAGGATATCATTCAACTCTCTGAATACCTCAAAGTAAGTATCATGGTGACACATACACACACGCACACGCGCGCGCACACACACACACACACACACGCACACGCACACGCACACGCACACGGCTCTCCCCCTACTCTTCCTCCAGGATAATCTTTCCTTTTGCATTTCCCCTCTAGGAAGCCTTACAAAGGGAGCTGATCCTAAAACAGAAAATGGTGATTCTCCAGGACCTCCTGCCTGCCCTCATCCGGGCCTCTGACAGCTCTTGGAAGGTAAGAGTAATAAAATCTTCAGACAAGTACGAAGGCTTCTATGCATGCCCACCTCATTTCTCTTAGCGTACCATCTAACAAGGGAAGGGCTGTCTCATGGGAAGAGGCAAAGGTGGGGATACTCAGATGCAGAGGTCACAAGGGTCACAGTGAGTGTACACCTAGGGAAGACCTGGAAACAAACGGAGACAGAGGCCTGCCTTTAAACCTGTGGAAAGAAGAGCAGGAAATGCCTATGTAGTGTTGTTACTGAGTATTGCCAAAGTCAAGGACTTTCACATGGGATTCTGTGTTTGTTAGTTACCTTTGTTGTTGATGCATCAAAACACCAGACAAAAGCAACTTCCAAGAAAGGGCCAGTTTTGGTTTATGGTTCTAGAATGTGATCCATCATGATGGGGGAGGGGAGGTCATGGCAGCAGGAGACTGTGAGGCAACTGGTCACACTGCTTCCATAGATAAGAAGCCGAAAGAGAAACGGTGTTCGGCTGGCTGTTCTTGCTTTTCTTTCCATTGGGAAGTCGAGCCCATGGAATGGGACAGCCCCTTCGCAGGTCGGTCTAACCACCTCTGCAGTCTAGAAGCTCCCGTGCAGACACACCCAGGGGTTTGTCTTCAGTGTGATTCTAAGTGTCATCAAGCAGACAGTCAGACTTAACCATCGCAGATCCATACCAAGGTTCACACAAGTCACACAAGCCTGTGACAATACTCAGCCTGGCAATGGGGGCCAGAATAGAGAAGATTTAATGGGTGATCTAGTCTGATTTTCTGTTTGCTGTAACAGGCCAAGGCCTTGCCTACACTCATAAAACCCCTTAGCTAAGTTCAAGTCTCTAATGATGGTCTGTTCGTTCTCTAGATAGTCAAAGGCCATGTTCCTGCTAACAAGAACTAGGAATTTGTTCTTTAGGAAGTTTCATAGTTCCTAAAATTCATAGTTTTGAAAATGAAACATGTGCCGAAATAATACAAAGACATGATAAACAAAAGAAATGCTTCCAGGGTGGAACAGACAAGAGGAGGGAACAGACAACTCCAGAGAAGGGAGCCGGAGGATGTTTCTCTAAAAAAGTTTATTTATTTTATGTATGTGAGTACACTGTAGCTGTCTTCAGACACACCAGAAGAGGGCATCGGATCCCATTACAGATGGTTGTGAGATACCATGTGGTTGCTGGGAATTAAATTCTCTCTGGACCTCTGGAAGAGTAGTCAGTGCTCTTAACCGCTGAGTCACCTCTCCAGCCCTTACATCAGGATTCTTTATACTAATTTTTAACTGAAAATTCCAAAGAACTTTGGATTGTATACCATATCAAAACTTACCTCTTTAAAAATTAAGACGGAAATTTAGAAATATCAATTTTGAAATGACAACAGTCAAGCATCATTTGCTCACTTAAGTTATGTATTTTAATGAAGAACTCTTGTTTTCAAAAGGATCAAAACAGAGAAGCAGCACTTACAGTAGACATTTACAATATCTAGCTGAACAAAAGACAGCTAAACTCTCTTTGCTCCTGAATTCAACCTCTTGCGATTCACTCTTTTATTTGAAGTATTTGAAAGCATTTAGTGTCATGGAGACACATGCTCAAAAGGGATAGAGACCTTGTGGATCCCTTGAAAGAGTCTCGGGAGCTCATGTATTGAGTAGATGATAAGAACGTTGGTGCCACCAAAGCCTAAGGCAGCAGGCATGTTGTGGGAGAATGTCAGCCTCTCAGGCCCCATGCACCTCACTGGTAGGAAGGTTTATGCTTAAAGAAGTGAAACAGAAAGTTACGAAACACTCGGGGAAGTTTGCAGTGACACAGAAGACCACCACTCCCACCCTGCAAGCAATCACTGGACCTAGATTCAGCAGTCTCTCTGGTCAGGCCTCCACTTGCCAAGTCATTTCCACTGACAGAGCAGGAGCCTGTGTCGGGGCAGCTGGACATGTGAGGTGGTTTCCGGTACTGAGCTAAATTGAGCTCATCTCATGCACCCCTTCAGCAGATACTTAGTGGCTTTCAACTCTATCTATGCTGGGGCTTCAGGAACAAAAAAGAAATAGAGCCCTTGCTTTGATAGACTCACAGTCCAGCAAAGAAGAGTCCCAGCAGACATTACCAGTGAGACAGGGCTGCAAATATATGTGCAGTGTGACACAGAGAGAGAGGTTCTGCCTGAGGTAGAGTAAAGAAGGCTCTGAGCAAAGAGACCATGTCAGCTGGGCCTTACAGGATGAGCTGGAGCTCACCAGTTCAGAAATAGCTTGGTGAGGAGGAAAAGCAGAAAAACACTTAGGGAATTAGAATGTTTACGGGCCTAGGTGTGCAGAGCACTGGGTACAGCCCAAAGTGGTAGACAGGAAGGGATCCTGTCTGAACAGCACCACACAAAGACCTCTCTCACAGTTTCAGAACAAGAGACACATGAACCTTTTCTGTCAAGGTTTGCTTCAGATTTAATGAAAAGCCACACAAACACATAAATACATATTTGTACATGTGTGTGCATGTGTGTCATAGCAGACATTTTGTTTTGGAATGGCCCGTGAGACTGCATGCCACCCCCAGGTTGAGCAACCTGTCTGTCTTTGGAGGAGCTCGATCACCACAGAACTGAACCGAAAGGAACGATCTGATTTGTGCTCCTCGATTCTGTAATCAAAGGCCCAGCTGAGTGAGGGGCGGGGCCCTGAGAAGTCTAGAAAGCCCAGGTCAACTGTGCTTAGTGGGAATGAGGCAGATACTGTAAGAACTATTTGTATAGATCTCAGGATTCTGAGACAGGAGGTTTCCAAACTCCAGGCCAGCCTGAGCTATATGTTGAGGCCCTGTCTTCTTTTTTAAGCCATTTCCATCATAAACGTGGGAGAGGGTGTTATTTCACCCCAGGCTCCAGCTCGGGTCGTCTCTCCCATCTTCCCTCCCTTCCCAGGTCTCACATGCTTCCCTTGTTTCTCCCACCTCAAGCTCCCAGCTTCCTGTATTTAAGAAAAGTCATCCATAACTGTTCATTTGAGAACCTTTGCGTCTCCCAACACAAACATTTCCAATTCCACCCTCCCGAGAAAGCCTCAGTATGCCATAGACCGTGGCCCCGTTTGGTGATTTTAGGAAAATAGTTGAATGAATGAGGTCAGAACTGGGACTCAGACATCAGCCCGGTGTCCACTTTGTCCTTTCCACTCGGGTCTACGTATGAGTCTCCAGATCCTCACGCAAATCTGTTCGTGGCAAGACCTAGAGGAGAACCCCAGGGTGGGTGCCCCTGAAGACACCCCTAGGAACCGCTGAGAACCTAGAGCTGGGTCTGACCACTAGCCCAAAAGTAGCTCTGCCCGCAGAGGAAGCTGGAGTCAAGCACTGGGGTTTTAAGATTAAAGCAGAACTGAGATGCTGAGATGACAGCACAGAGAGCTTCACACACTATGCAAGCCATTAGGGAAGAGATGAGCAGCCATGGAAGGGGGCTTCTGTGATGAGGCAGGGGACCAAACAGCAGCAGGATCTGAAGCCCTGGACCAACACCATGTGTGTGTGGCCTCTTTGCTGCCTTCCTCCACCAGGCTTGGCCTTTCCAAGGTGCTCCAGGATCCTGGGTAAGATCTGTAACCTTAGAGCCTCTCAGATGCTCTAACACTGATGGCAACACAGGGAGAGTTGGGGTCAGGAAACTGTGTGCTCCATTTGCAGCAACTTGGCTGGGACTTTCCTGCTTGCCTTAGGGAGTCTGGGAAGACAGAGCTGTGGACAAGAGATTTTGTTCAAGCCCTAGACTTGGGTGGCAGCCCCTATTCCTACTTGAAAGGGGATACTGTAAATTGTCTTGTATTGCAACATAAATGGAAAAATAATCTGGGGGTTGGCTGGAATACATAAACACTTGGAAGAGGAAAATACTGAATGAACATGATACTACAGAATAGGAAGGTGCCCAGAGGACATTTCAAGGACACGGTCTGGGGCTTGTGCTCCTTCCAAGCTGTAAGGAGCCGATCTTTCAACTTGGTGGGTTTGGCTGGCTTCTGCACTGTAGAATCTGGGCAAAGAAAAGTGCATGCACTCAGTGGGAAGACCAACGCAGAGCAGGGTGGGGTGGGGCCGCCAGACTGACAGTGAGCAGGTCCCTCTGGGGAATGCAGCTGTTCTACCACTTACCCTGTGCCTGAACAGTGGAAGCCTTTGCCCTCCTCTTTCATTGGTCCCAAGCCCTGTGGTTACTGCAAATGCCAAATCCCTCTCTCTGCTCTTTCCCACATGCGGCTGAGAAAAACATTAATGGTAGGAGGCACTTTAAAAAATTGTTTTTGGCAAAGGTTTCTGCTTTTGCAAGGCCCAGCTGAGTAACACAGGAAGCAGCAAGGGTGGGGGCTCCCCTGGTCCCTACAGTTAGAAGAATTAAACAAATAAGATCAAAACAGGAGCTGTGTAATATCACTTCCTGCCTTCCCCAGGCACCCTGACTCTCAGAAAGAGAGGCCCACCTCATCCTAGACACCCTCATCCCTAGTCTTTTTAGCCATGAAGGCTGGAAGTGTTTGTTGGTTTAACGCCAGGAGCTACAACATCCGGGCCTGGAGAAAGGTCCCCCAAGAGTCCCACAGGACTTGGGTGGACAAGTCAGAGAAGGACTATGAAAACCATTACAGACTAACTGCTCACAGCCCTATCTCTAAGAAACATACTTTCATTACTGGCACCTCGGCTATTCCAGACAGATGCACCCTGGGTAAACCTCGAGGCTGGCAAAGGGCATGTATACAGGCACAAGGATCAACAAAGCAGCTGGAATGCTACAAGACTAGAAACCAGAACTGCACCTCTGTTCAACTTTCTCTGCTTGGTCTTAGATCAAGGGATACCTTAAAGTGCCCTGAGGCACCTTAGGACCTGGGGCTCACAGAGTGGGGAAGGGACAGACCATTAGATTGATCCAGCTTCTGAATTCCTCTGTGACTTTCTCAGAAGCCCTCGTACCCCTCCCTGTGCCCACACCTACTCTGCTTCATATCTGTAGGTCCATTTCTCACTTTTCAAAGAATTTCCCAGGAGTCCTGCCAGACAGGGAAGGACACAAACACCAGTAGTCAGTCCCCTAGAGCCACGGGTTCCAAAGCCTCAATTCAACCAATGTTGGATTGAGAATAACTGAAAGGGGAAAAAAAATCCTGTTTTTCTTGTCTTTCTTGCAATTAGTCAAGTCCGTACATTATAGCTGCTGACATTTATATGGTATTTCCAGTGTACTATGAGTGAGTCAGAGACAATTTTAAGCATACTGGAAGATGTGCATAGCCTTAGATACATGTACACATTTATGTACACATGGTACATGTACAAGGGAGTTGAGCATTCTGAGAGGCTCTGGGAACTAACCCTCAGTGGATATGAAGGGATTGTCATGACAGAGACCTCCGCCTCACTGTCCTGGGGCCTGAAATCAAGGTATCACCTTTACCAGTCTCCACTCCTGCTACATGGGTTGCTGAATCCATCTTGTCTTCGTTGTCTTCCCTCAATTTATCCTGGTGTTCTGGTCTTGTTTTAGGAAAACACCATCAAACTAGACTAGAATTAAATTTGACTGCATTTAACTTCATTGAAGGTGCACCTCTGTCTTAGTTAGGGTTTTACTGCTGTGAACAGTCACCGTGACCAAGGCAACTCTTATAAGGAAACATTTAATTGAAACTAGCTTACAGGTTCAGGGTTCAGTCCAGTACCATCGAGGTGGGAGCATAGTAACATCCAGGCAGGCATGGTGCAGGAAGATCTGAGAGTTCTACATCTCCAACTGGAGGCTGCTAGCAGAATACTGGCTTCCAGGGTGAGGGTCTTAAGCCCATGACCACAGTGACACACCTACTCCAACAGGGCCACACCTCCTAATAGTGCAGGTCCCTGGGCCAAGCATATTCAAACCATCACAACCTCCAAATATACTCCCATTCTAGATAGAGTACTGCAGCTCACTGCAGCGTACAAACCTGAAGGGTGAACACAGTTCAACAACTAACAAGGAGCTAGAACAAATACAGATTCTCCCCAGGAGCAAAGACCAAAAGATGCGTGCCTGCGCTTTACAGACAAAGGTCCAGGTCCAGGATGAAAGGAGGCAAGGAAAGCAAGAGCAGGTTCATGGGGAGACAGTTTAGGAATCAATTCTCTCTCTCTCTCTCTCTCTCTCTCTCTCTCTCTCTCTCTCTCTCTTCTCTCTCTCTCTCTCCTCCTCCCCCCTTTTCTCCCCCTCTGCCTCCCTCTTTCTTTTCCATCTCTCTCTACTCTCCCCTCCTTCTTCCTTTGTCCTCTGGTCTCCTTGCCCTCTGCTCTCTCGACCTACTTCTCCTTCCTTCACTAGGAAAACAACCTGACCTTAGCCACTCCCTCGCACCTGTGATGGGGTAGAGCCCACAGCACAAGCTTTGGCTGTGGAACAGGCTGGAGAGATGTAGCTAGCCTCTTTGCCTTGTTTGTTTATTTGCTTGTTTGTTTGTTTTTGCCTTAGCTCACTATCTAATCCTTTACTTTAGGGGCAGCTTAATGAAGACAAACTGAAAGGCAAACTAAGATCCCTAGAAAACCAGCTCTGCACCTGCCTGCAGGTAAGCATTCTAGAGAGCACTTCTAGCACATTAATTTCAATAAAGTGAAAAATGTTTGAATCTCAGTCCTGCCTTGTAGAAATGCTACCAAATGGAGATTAGCATGCCATACCGTTGCCTCACTGCACTTGTCTGTGTCCGTTTGTCCCTAACTGGCATGCAGCTGCAACCCCTCCAACTGCCCCTTCTTGTCCTTCCATGCAGCTTTACGACCCTGAGAAGGAACTCCAATACTGAAACTTTGCGCGCTTCCTCGGAGTGTAGGGCAGAAGCCTCTGGAAAAGTTCATACCCCTTACGTCTCCAGAGACCCTCAACTCTGAGGACAGATATAAGGAGGCCTAATCAGAAAATTCAAAAACGGTTTTCGTCTCAGGAAACAGGGGATTTTGTTTGTTTTTGTTTTGTTTTGTTCTTTTTAGCAAAACCCTAGGAAGCAAAAACTCAAGATCTAAAGAACCTGTGGTTCGTGTCTCTGCTTCATAATCCTTGATTTGGCCTAGACCCAGGTGTACAATAAATAGACAATCAGTTCCCCGACAGTGGCGAGAGATACCAATAAAGGATTGGGAGAACAGGGGCCAAGAGGCTTAGTAGGTGCTTGCCAATAACTGACGACCTGAGTTCAATCCGGGACCAAAGGCTGGGAGGAAAGATCTGTATCTCCCTCACAAGTTGTCCTCTGACCTTTATACACACTCTGTATATGTGGCAAAGTACCACACACACACACACTATGTACATTAAAAAATATTGAAGGACAACGTTAAGTAGAGGAATGGGTGGTATTCTTGTTTGGCACCAAGCGGATCAACAGTTCCTACCACGCTATGGCACAATTTATATATGTCTTCTAGCTGGTTCTGTAACCGTGGGTCATAACCCCTCTGCAAACTTCTATCTCCAAAATATTTCCATTACAATTATCATAGCTGTACCAAAATTACAGTTATGAAGTAACAATGAAACCCTGTATTACAGGGTTGCAGCACGGGGAAGCTGAAAACCACTCACTGGTCTCTAGGTTTCCAAGTGTTTGCTTGGTTCTGGTGTGAGCTACTTTGTCAGGCTCTTAGCTAAAATATGCCCACCAAACTTGTAAGTGGCCAGCACGAAAGCTGGAACACAAATCTTTAATTTGGTTGTTAGAGGCTGAACTTGAACTGTGACCCTCCCACCAGCCTCCCCAGTACTGGAGTCACAGATAGAAGCAACTATGCCAACGTAGTCTATTAATTTTTCTACTGGAAATGAAGCTAAACCCGTGATTGCTATAGTAACTAGGACATCACCATGTTTGGCTTCAACCGGTCACTGTTGGGTTTGACTTTTAATGAAAATCCTAAAAAGCAGAACACCCTAGCAGATACAAAGACAAAATTCCAGACAACCGCAAGGTGAAACAGAATGATTGCTAATGACTCTCTCCTTAACCTTCGTTGTCTGGACTTACCCAGATGGGTGTAGAACTGATTATAAAAGCTGCCCGCCTTCCCCAAAATCACAAGGCAAAAAGGGGAGGTAACAAGAGCTATCAACACTTCACTGAATCTGCAAATCTGTTTTATCTGATTTGGAGGTGTTTTCCTTAGTCCTAAAACCAGAGGAAACATCTAATGCAAATGTATTCTTTAGAACACCAAGTCCACAGATCCCCAGAGCCATTTTCTTTTAAACAGCAGTGTGTTTGAAAACTGTTTCCAGTGGAGTGAGGGAGATTTATCCACAGAGCAGAGCAATGGAGGGGATGGGGCTCATTATTGGAAATTCCAAAATCATGGGCCCCATTCTCATAAATGCAAATATGCCAATACTTAACAAACAAGCCACCAGAGCTGAGGATAGAGGAGTTAGTGAGATTTAACAGAATTGGTGCGTTCTCTACGTCTGGAGTACAGCAGAAGCTACTGGGTGAATGGATGGAGAGGGAGGCTATGGTGGAAGTGCCCGACTGGTGGCAGGCACCTCTCAGACAGCCTGGAGACTCCTCTGCTCCGCTCCAGCCTGACGACAAGGCCCATCACACGACTGGTATCTCTACCTTGAGTACGCGACCTACAGTATCCCATGTGTATATAGCTGCGGTCGGGCAGGCAGAAGTTCAAGGCGTATTTGTTGAATTGCTTCTGATTTACAGAAACACTCCCCCTGGGGGATGAAAAAGGTACTGCTGGAGATGGAGGACCAGAGAAGCAGCTATGAGCAGAAGGCCAAGGCGTCGCTGCACAAGGTTCTGGAGGAGAAAATGCGTGCAGAGCAGCAGCTGCAGACGGCGCAGGTGGAGATGCTGTACAGCTCCTGGGGCTGGGACCCTGGGAGCAGTCCCCAGAGCAAGGGGGCCAACCGCCACTGCAGGGAGCCTGCTCCTCAAATTCATCCTGCATTCTGAACTTGAGGAGTTCGGTGTGTTCCCTTTCTCTCAGCTTCTGCTCCTTGGGAACCTTCTCTCCTCTGGTCTCTCTCAGCTGTCCCTGGCTTTGGCAGAGCAGAAGTGTCAGGAGTGGAAGAGTCAGTACGAGGCTCTCAAGGAGGACTGGAGGACCCTAGGGAGCCAGCACAGGGAGCTGGAGAGCCAACTGCATGTGCTTCAGTCCAAACTGCAGGTACCAGGCCCCGGGAGTGGGAGAGGAAGCGCGGCAGAAGGGGGAAGAGGTCTCCTGGGTTGGGCCCCAAAGGCTGGATACATACATGTAACAGGTAGCTTTCAAGTCTTCATCCACTGCCCACTTAGTGCCAGACTCACTGTTTTGCTCTGAATTACAAGTGTGTACTTAGAGGAAATGCCTACACTGCCCAAGCAAATGGACTAAGTACCCACTGGAAAGACACAAATGCCTGGGTTGGAACGTTCATCTGGTTGATCAGCCTACCAACCGCACACTCTTCAAACACCATCCCAGCGGGGCACCCAGTGCACAACTGTCCACTGTTTTGCACACAATAAATGTTACTGGTTTATTGACGGTGCTGACACATCCTGCCTGTGCATTTCTTAACAAATTACAGTAAATTCTTGGCATACTCAAAAGTTCCTACACTTTCAATCTGCCACCTTAGAAAATCTAATTAACCTCCACAAGCCTGTTTCCTCGTCAGCAAACTGAGGGTCTTCTGTTGCATGGATTAAATGTGAATATGCACACGAGTGTAGCACAGGCTCTGGTGCATGTGAACACTTGACTCAGGTTAGCAATTACTTTACATGTGTTTCCTCTGGCCTGGGTGGAGGCCTAACATTCCAAGCTCCCCAAAACATATTAATCAATCCACTTGGGCCAGTCAATCTTCTGGCTAATGAACCACCCATCAGGAAGGCAAATTCGCCTTAAGCCATGCCAAAGAAGGAAGAATAATTATTCTTTTAGTGTGCTTTATGTCCTTTCCCTTTCTAGAACGCCCCCCCTGGTGTAGTCACTCACAGAGCCATGGCCATGCTACTTGGTCAAGCCTGCCCATTCTTCCGAATTTCTCAGAAAAGTATAACTTTTCTTTTTGTGTCTTCTTTCTTCCTAGACTAGCCGAAGCCTAGGTTGCTTCCAGAACAGCGGGCTTTCTCACTCTTCTTCTCTGAAGTTACTCTCTATCCCCTTTGCCATATGGCTGCTTGCCAAACCACCACACCTCCATCCCTAACTCAAAAGGCATGGCTTTCTTCCGTCCTGTCCACCTTTGTCCCCAGGCAGCAGCTGAGAGCCACAGAATCTCCATTCTGCTTCTGTCGTCGTTGTTATTGTCTTGGGGTTGTTTGTTTTGTTTTTAGTCTTCTTCAGAATCTGTTCTTAATATTTTTAATGTTAACAATCTTTCTTAGATATTTTTATTCTCAAGATTCTAATTACATCCTCCCTTCTTCTTCCTCCCTCTAACTCCCCCCCTACCTCCCTCCCAGCTCTCCTTCATGTTCCTAGCCTCTTTTTAATCAACTGTGATTGCATGCATATATATTCCTGAATATAACCTGTTGAGTCCATATGTTACTTGTATGCATGTTTTCCGGGCTGACCATTTGATCCTAGACATCCAGTTGGTATGTTCTTCCCTGAGGAAGAGTACCTCTCCTGCTCCCAGCTTTCCTCAATTACCTACCATCCTCTGTGTAGGGTTGAGGCTGTGTGGGTTCTTCCCCATCTGGCATGTCCACTGGTGGCCTCCCTTTAACTTCACATTTGGGCAGCCATGTTGGTGAGACTTTATGGGTGTTGACGTTACTAGGAGACACAATCTCCAGCAAATTCTCTGATCCTCTGGCCCTTACGATCTTTCAGCCTCCTCTTTTGCAATGTTCCCTGAGCCTCAAGTATAGAGTTGTTTTATAAGCTGTATTCATTGAGACTGGGCTCCACAAGTATGCATTTTGATTGGCTATGGTTTTCTGTGGTGGTCTCCATCTGTTGTAGACAAGTTTCCTTGATGTGTTCTTAAATTATTTTATTAACAAATCTAAGAACTCAGAGAGGAGACCCAATTTCCCTAGTCACCTATGGCACCCCAGATGAGGCTCCCCAAAATTTTCAGTTAACACATGGGTTTCACATACTTAGTTTGAAACTTTTAAGATCTGCCCCAATCTTTACAATTTCCCCCAAACAAGAATCAGAAAAAAGTATACTTGATAGAAGAGGGTGTGAGACATTTGGAGGTACAAATCTTACTGGCCGCACATGACATCCACACCTTAACTTTACTTGTTTCTTCCCATCATGCCTAAGGCAGTTCTTTGGAAAGTGTTTTGAGGATTTTTGTTGTTGTTGCTGTTCCTTCCCCTCTCCCTCTTGCTCCAGCCCTACTCACTCCGGGCTCTGTTCCTCATATGAGAGCATCAGATCTCATTACGGTTGGTTGTGAGCCACCATGTGGTTGCTGGGATTTGAACTCAGGACCTCCAGAAGAGCAGTCAATGCTCTTAACTGCTGCGCCATCTCACCAGCCTATTTTGAGGTTTTTAAACCTTAATTTTTTGTGAAAACAGCTTAACTTCCTCCTCCCTCAACAACTGATCATGCCAAAATAACGAGCAAGTAAAACATTTAGATAAGTTCTGGCTTGGTGAGGAGATCTGTCAAGGCATCAAGTCAACCCCCTGTAAGTATCAAGTCAGAAGCACTGTCATAACATAGGGGATAGGGCAGGACAAAGGGGAGGGGAAGCTTCCGCTTCCTGACACCTCAGTCTCTAAGTTCTACTGCGTCGTCCGGTCCAGTTCCATAGCACCTGCCCTGTCTCCAGCCACACTGACCGGCTGCTCTGTGGCTCCTCCCCCTCCTCTCTGCAGGGAGCAGACAGCAGAGACTCACAGATGAGCCAGGCCCTGCGACTTTTAGAAACCGAGCACCAGGAGCTGCAGACCAAACTCGAGAGCCTGCAGGGAGACCAAGAGCAGCGGAGCTCTGAGACCCAGGACCTACAAGGTACTCATCTTCTCTGAGGTCATAGGTCATGAGAACCACAACTGAACGGGCTCAGAGGAAGGAGGCTGTGGGGAGAGGCTGTGGTCTGCTTGGCCCTACGATTTTGTTTTTCCTTGAGGGAAATGCAGGGAAATGTCAATCAACCGAAAGTGAACATTAGCTGTGCTTCATCTGAGGACTGTGCATAGTCTACTTCCAGCTGGCCCTGTGGGCCAGGACCATAGCAAAGGCCAGATACCTAACTTGAAAGGGAAAGGTTAGTACAAACACAGGCAGGATGAAGGCCTCCTAGCTGTGCCTGTGTGGGCTGAAAGGATTCACCAGAGTGGGTACACAACTTCATGATGTTCCTTCCTATGTGAATGCTGGCCCCTCCCTTCAGATCTGACAGACATCTGACACTCCCAGGCCACAGAGGATGGGACTTACCTCTCTTTCCAGCCTCTGGTGCTCTCCTATTTCCATTTGTATTCTTTCACTTTCAGATCAACTAAGGAAGTCAGAGGAGGAGAGACAGGCCCTGGTGAGCAGAGTACAACAGCTACAGAGTAAGTTTCCTTTATAGGGTTCAACCTGCACAGGTGGTTCCTGTGGCCGCTGACCACAGAAGGCATTCGAAGGAGCTGAGCCATCCAGGCTCTAGCGTGTCCTGTTTCTGAGTCACAAGGGCGTGGGAGGGTCATCTCCACAGCTCTCCCGGGTTACATCGCTTCTTTCCCAAGTTATACGTTAGTGTCTGTTCTTGTGTTTCCTTTCTATTTGTGTGTGTGTATGTGTGTTGTGTGTGTGTGCATGTGTGCATGCAAGCCCATGCAAGATGCAGAGACAAGGGAGCTGGGGGGTGTTGAGTGTCTTCCCTGTTACTGTCTGCCTTAGTTCCTTAAGAAAGGATGTGTCACTGCTTTCCAGCAAGGCTAGCTAGCCAGCAAGCCCCAGCCATCTTCCCTTCTCTGTCCCCAGAACTGACAGCATTAGGGTAACAGGAACAGGCACCCAGCTTTTTACCTGGAGCTGACATCCTAAACTCAGGTTCTCCTAGTCACAGTGTTGGACAGAAGAATCTAGGCAACAATGGAAATGCGCATATTAATCCTCCAAGCTGGGCTGGAGAGATGGCTCAGTGGTTAAGAGGTTAAGAGCACTGGTTGCTCCTCTATAGGTCCTGAGTTCAATTCCCAGGAACCACATGGTATCTCACAACCATCTGTAATGGCATCTGATGCCCTCTTCTGGTATGTCTGAAGACAGCTACAGTGTACTCATATAAATAAAATAAATTTAAAAAAAGAAAAAGGAAGTATTAGGCTAAGATAGTTCTTTTCTTATACAGTCTATATAATGCACATGAACAAGACACTTAGATCTTTCTCACTAGAGTGGTTCAGAAAATAAGCATTCATGGATCCCATACACAAGAATCGGGCATCCTGGACATATACACTGAAATATACCAACAAACAAAAGTAATAGTTTCTTAAGAAACTTCCATTCTAAGCAAGTCCAGAGATAGGTGTTCCATTAAAAAAAAAAAATCAGCGTATGTGAAGTCACAATAACTACTATATAGAAAAAAGAAGCAGGTCGAAGGTAAAATTAATCATTGTTTGGTAGAATGTCACCTGGGAATGTGTTCCTTCAGAGCCACGGCAGAAGCTGACATAAGGATGGTTTATTTGTAAGGAAGTTCCAGATTAGGTAACGTGGACAAAAAAACCGAGCTATACCACAGATCTGGAGGCTGCAGACCAAGGTCAAGCTGCCAGAGGGTCAGTACCTTCTGCTTTAAGGTCCACTCCAGGCCTCCCACAAGTGTCTTTACATCACTTTCCCTGGAGCATGTGTGGGTGTAAATGTCCCCTTTCTAAGATCACCAGTTATCTGGCTGAGGTTTCATCTTAATGACCTTATGTTTAATCACTTTTAAACATAAAAGCCTTTTTAAAGACTCCATCTCAAGGAGTTCACATATCCGGGGTTAAAACTTCAATACAAAACTTTTGAGGAACACACTGTTCCGTCCCTAACAGACGGTAACTAATCTTTTACAACTGAGGCCCTCAGCCAGTGTCTGAAATGAATCTTTACAGTAGTCTGTGAGTACAGACAGACAAGTTCCTTTTGTCTCCCAACAGGTCTGCTTCAGAATCAATCCTTACAACTTCAAGAACAGGAGAAGCTCTTAAAGAAAGGTCAGCAAATTTCCTCCCACTAAATGTTGCTCTTTCTTTGCCTAAGGCTGGGAAAGGACTACATGACTTCTTGGGGTCCCCCCCCACTTCTGAGTCTGTGAAGTCAGGGAGGTAGGGGAAATGTTTTGAGAAACGATCACTGGCCTGGACACTTCAGCCAGCCACCTGCTCTGGGAGGTATATAAACTGTGGGAAAGGGTTTCTACTTTCTCTGAAAACATGTGTCTCTGTTGAACACTTCAATAAATTGATTTTGAACTCAGGATTTCATGTCAGTTTTTACACAGTTGACTTTACAAACCACATCCAACGTCTCAACCCAACTATAAAGTACACAAGAATCCTCCTCCTCTAACTGTAACCACTCTGGAGCCCAAGCTTGCTAAGGACTCATCAGCCACAGAGAGGCTCCAGTGGCTCCTCAGCTATCCACAGCACAGTCTGTTGTTTTAGTCTCCCCACTACTGGGTGTAATACAGGAGAATGTAGAAACGACTGTGGCCTCACAGCATGGGTAAGAACATAAAGAGCTCTGATCATATAAATTAATAACTGAACTAAAGCAATAGCCCAGAACCTGACTGAGTTCAGTGCTGTTTTCAGCAAAACTAGGGCTACAAGGTGCCAGAAACCAGCTTTAACATATGAAGAGGCAAGTCTAAAATGACTTCCATTTTCAAGACTTTAAAATGAGGGTGCAAAGGTCACAGTGGAAACATTAAACAAATCTACATGAGAAACTAGATACTATATGACTAATGAAAACCATTTCAATTGGTAAACATTCACAAAAAGTATCAGATTCAAAGAAAACTCAAGACAAAATTTAAAGAAAAATAAGATGTTGACCTTGCCTCAAGGGCCCAAACTTCCAGCTGTGTGTTTAAGCCACTTTTGTTTGTTCTGTTGTTTTCCATACAGGGTCTCACTATGTAGCTCTGGCTGTCCTGGAACTCATAGTGATCCACCTGCCTCTGCCTCCCAGTAGCTGGGATTGACGACATGCAGATGCCACTGTGCCAGCACACCAGAGTTATTTAATCCAGAATGTTCTACTCCATTCAGTGAAGCCATAGACAAACACACCATCTCCCTACTCTGCACATGCTAAGGGTTCTCACGACGTGTCAGGCCCTCACAGACAAAGGCCTTACTGTCACTAAGAATCTGGCTGCTTTTTTAGATCAGGGTTTGCCTGTGTGGAATCCAAAGCTCTCCCTTGGTGAATTGAAGCCTGAGGGTACAGAAAAGGAGAAAGTGGAGGAGCTCAGAGACCAACTACAAAAGGAGACATCTCAGCTCCAGGCCAAGGAAAAGGAGGTGAGGAGGTGACCTCAGATTGTGAGGGCTCATCTAGATTGACAGCGCTCATTCAGAGTATGAGGGCTCATCTAGACTGGGGTGGGGTGCCAGTGGGCAGAAAACCTTCTAGGAGGCAACTGGAAAGCAGGAACCTCTAAGCTTAAATTGTTACTGGATGACCACAAGTGTCATTTTCTTCTGTAAATGTTTTTCCTCTTGGATTGACTTGTAATCTTTCTCCTTCCTAACTTATAACAACCTCTATTAAAGGATATATTGGTAGCCTATTAGGAAGTCAATCAGAACACAAAAACATCTGGTAAACACATTCACTTCTTGTATGGTCATATACTAAGTATCAGCATGTTTATTTTTCCTTGTATCTTTTAAATAACCAACACTTTACTAGGAACATTCTTCCAAACTCACACACCCTTGGAAGTGTGCAGAAACAACTGGATTCCCAGGAACACAGGCGGTCCTCCAACTATTTCTAAGTCTTTTGTGAAGAACTTACTTTTTTTTTTTTTTTAGTTGCCCACATACAAAGTACTTTCACAAAGTCACATGAAAGCATTTACATGTATTGGAGCCAATAAGCTGGCTCAGTAGGTAAAGAAAAGCACCTGCTGCGAAGCCTGAGGACCTGAGTTCAATACCTGGGACCTACCATATAGATGGTAGAAGGAGAGAAGTGACTCAAAGAGTTGTCTTCTGACTTCCACACATGCACAGCATATTAGTGTACACACATACACGACACACTCACACACACTACCAACAACAACGAACAATGTAAAAAAATTGAAAGTGTCCCTATATGTAAGATGTAATATATGCACCATAACCAATCTTACAGCTCAATATACTCCCAAAAACTGTATGATAGGAAGAAGACTAAAATCTTTGAGAAAATCAGGGAAGAGTGGTTCACTTAAAACAAGTGTGGTACTCAGGGCGGTCTCTTCCAGAGTTCTGTTGGAAAGAGGATTGGCAACACCTCGCTATGCTCTTCTCAGTGCAGAGAGCTGTATTCAGAATTAGACATACTCATGAAAAGTACCTCTCCTGTCTGCAAAAGCTACGTCACTGTCAAGAAGTGCTGAGCCACACTGGCCAGGTAGGCCGGCGCTCCCAGAGTAAGAGGGGCCATCCTCCTCTACAGCCCTACATGACAGTGGGGTAGTTCCTTTTTAAGCCCAGTGTTACAGATAAAAATATATCAGTACACACCAACATCTGGTATCCTCCCATCCACTTGATGTACACTATGCCAACAATACAGCAAACATGAAAGAAACACTGTCCATTGTCTACCCCATTTTTATGCATCTCTAGAGTCTGGAAGACACGAGATTAAGCACCCCTGTTGTGGAACCTGACATGTTCTAGACCCAGAACACACTGTGCATACAGAAGCACGATGCTCAAAAGCTTTAAATAATTTCAGAGTACTTTGAATTCAAGATGTCTTTTTATTATGTTTGGTAAAGTCTATACAAATACTACTGGAAAAAAAAAAAGAAAGAAGAAAAAAGACAAAATTCAAATGCCTCCTAGTCCCAAGCATTTCAGGAGATGGACACTCACCTGTGTTGGTTCAGGAATGAAAGTGTAATCTTTTGATTTATTGTGAACATAATGACAAAGGCAAAGGAGAACTGCATTAGTATTGAGGCACACAAATAGGTTATCTGCTGAGTTATATTCCACCTTCGATTATTCATACCAGCATTTAAATATCTGTCCCCTGTCAGATATGAGTCTGTAGGCCACTAGTAACCTGGTTTTATCTCAATGGAAGTGACAAAAAGTGAGGGAGACACTGAAGAGAAAAAAAAAAAGTCCTTTTTGCCACCAATACGAGGTTTTCTACTGGATTAAAATGCCAAGGGACTATTCTTGCCCATAGTTTCTCCAGCTAACTATGGTTGCTCTCTCCTGTCTCCACCTCCTTCCATACAGTGGCAGTTGGCCAGTGGCTCCCAGTGCTGATGGTGGTAATTGCTACAGCACTGGCCGTGTTCCTGGCAAAAAAAACAACCTGGTCATCTGAAGAACTTCTGGCGTCTATCTGAAGTAAAATTCAGAAGCAAAGAACTCCTTGAAAAACATGAGTCTTGGTACTTTATAACTTAGGTTTTCTCTCCAAATGAATCCAGATTCCTAGTTTTATGTTTTTCACCATTGACATGTTTATGAAAAGATAAAGAGAGGGGGGATATGGTCTATGGAGGTGTACTCAGGCATGGGGGAAGGCAGGCCTGTGATGAGGCATCCCTTCCCCCTGAGGGACCAGCCACACATAGTATAGAATAGAGGTTATTTGGGATTTAGGGCATGAGGAAGGGAGTTAAGAGGTAGTAGAGGCAGAGAAAGATGGGGGGAGGGGGGTTTGCAGGGGGAGAGGGAGGGAGAGAGAAGTAGAGGCCAGTCATGAGCACGTGGAGAGAGGGAGGGAGGAAATGGGAAAGAGTGGGAACATGAGAAGGGAAGAGCAAGAGAGCGAGGAAGGGGCAAGCAACCCCTTATATAGTGAGTTAGGCATACCTGGCTGTTGCCAGGTAACTGTGGGGCGGAGCTTAAACAGAATACTAACAACCATGCTGTAAATAAACCTTATTTCACAAGACGACTCTTTAGAACTGTGTATTCCTGAGAAATAAACCACAAGTGTGGCCCTTGAACATCACTGTCTCATACCCTAATTCAGTTAGAGGTCCACAAACATGCAAATTACCTAGTCACTCTCCTTCCCTCTAAGGTACCGCCCACTAGCGGCCACCTTCCAAGGGTATACTGCTTACGTCTCCACAACACTCCTTTTCCCGCTCTTCTATCTCTTATTCAATGAAAAACAAAAGGCTCCTCTGCTAAGGACCTGGGAACTCCTAATACAAAGGTGGAAATCATACTTCAGCCGCCAACAACAATCCCCATTCACATATGTGGTCAACGGATTGCACGGCATTCTTCCCGCGGCACTTAGAATGACCCTAATTGACATCTTCCACGCAGAGATAACCACTCACTGATACCTTCTCAATGGGCAGAGTTAACTCAGAGGGCTACAGCAGGAAGTGTAATCACCTCAGAGGAGATGCTGAGGTCAGCGAAGGCATTCTGGGTCCTAAATCGGGTTCTGAGTTCCTTCTCCCAGCACTTAGAAAGTTCCTCAGGTCTGGGAACAAACTCTCTGGAACACTAAAGGAGTACAGCAGAATTGGAGGTTGGCCAGGCAGCCATGAAATCTGGGCAGTAAACACCCGCAGGGGAGTCATGGTTAAGCAGTTGCCATCTCCATGGTTCAGGTCAAATGTGTAAGAGACAGGATAGCCCAGGAGTACCCCAAATACAGTGCAGAGATTCCAGTCTGAGGAATGCAGCTTGCTATAGGAGACTCCTGGAGACACATCCTTCTGCAGTCCTCGAAAACGTGTGATGATGTCAGCTATGAGAGATTTCAAGCCCGGAAGCTGGTCCCACGACCGGACAGAAGGATGAGGCTGAGTGCAGGTAACATCCACGAAAGCTACAGTACCAAGCAGTGTCTGTTCCAAATGCCAACAGGCATGCTCAGAACTGACGATGAGGTAACTCTCTCCAATCTCAAGAATGTGAAGTCCTGGCTTCAGGACCCCCAGCGCTGCAGTTCCTCCAGATAGCTTTGGAGCGCTAATACCCCTGCAGAGTTGCAATCATAGAGTAGAGCTGGCTTCAGCCCTCGGGCCACAGCCAGCACCTCTCCTGCCAGGTGAAGGCAGGTAGCTCGAGGTGGGCTTTTTCTCTTTCCCATGCCCAGAGTCTGCTGAGCAGCTGCCACCAGCAGCTGAGGGCTTGGTGTTGACATGAGATCTGGAAGTTACATGACATATGGCCTCCTTAGATGGCACGGTTCCCTTCCCCGAGTCACACACAGTTTGGCTTCCAACACTTGAGAAAGATCCTAGAAACAATATGGTAGGGGGGAAATCGTTAATACTGTCAAGATGGGCTCATCAATGCTGCACCCCATTTCTCTAGCAGAACTAAGTCTCCGAAATCGTGGTTCTAGCCACATTTATATTGTCTCTGACTTCGATTCTAACTTTTACCTGGTGCAATTTATGCTCTGGGATTCAAACCTTACAGCACCTGGAACAGTCTTTGGCCAAAGTTACCACTTCTCCCTAAACTGTCCTACTGGGACAGAGCTCTGGGCTCCAAACGTAAGCGCCAGTAAGCTCTCCACTGCCAATTGCCCACTTCTCCACTAAGAGCCGGATCAAACCAGCACAAGCTACAATGCGGAGTAACCACCGCCTGACCCTGAGGCACACAGGTAAGCGAGACGGCTAGAACCGGGGCAGGAGCCATTTAAACACCTGCTGGGACCGGCTTCCCTTCTGGGGCGGCAGCTCCCACCGCCACACGTACCCACGCGTTAGATTATTTTAGGCTAGTTACAAAAAGAAGCGCTCTGCCTCAAGACCCTGGGCTTGCATTTCCGCCGACGGGTTCGGGGGCGCAGGAAGTCCTTCCGGCTGCCCTCCAGCGGCCAGGAAACGAGCATTCTCCCACGCCCCACACACAGTACTGTGAAAACCCCACGCGTGAGGAGAGAAGTCCAAGGGGGTGGATGGAAAGACAGCCTGACGCGCAAGCGCACTGACTTACTCCGCCCTTCCGTGACGTCATTCAGAGTGCAAACGCAAGCCGGAACCTTTGACAAGGCCGCGGACCGAGTGAAAGGGAAAGCCACCTTAGACCCGCCCCTTCCGGTAGAGCAGCTGCCGGCCGTCCTCGCGAGGCGGAAGTGGAGAGAAGCATCCGGGACGTCCTGCGGTCAGTCCCCCTGTAGCTGGCGTACGCACGCACCTATTGTGTTGGCAATGCTGTAAGCTTTTTTTTTTTTTTTTTTAATGTACCTAAATTCTGATCTTGATAGGTATGCCAAGACCATGCATATTCACTCCTTTTTTTAAAAAACGCCTTATTGTGTGGACACGCACAATGGCGCCTTGTCAGCTCTCGCTTCCACTTTATAAGTGGGTCCGAGGGACTGAACTAGGAAACCAGCATGCTGAGCAAGTGCCATTAACTGCTGAGCCAGTGCTCTGGACTGTACTATTTTACTTCGAGATGGCATTTTAGGTAGCAGAGGCTGGCCTGGAACGAGACTTCTCGCTCTCTGGCTTATGCCACGTTGGGAATTGAACTCTGGACTTCACCCTCTGTCTGCAGCCTGAGTATTCACTCTCAGTGTGCCGAGGCGCTAGAGGTACTCCATTGTACCTTCTTCTTGGAGCCTCAAAGCCGGAGTGTCCAGTTTGCTGATCATATTATTTTAAAAGATTTATTTTATGTTCATGTGTAAGTTCGTATTGCGGGTGCCCAGGAAGCCAGAAAACGGAGTAGGATCACCTGGAGCTGAGTAAATTAAAGATATTGTGAGCTGCCTAACATGGGCTTTGGGAACCGAATTCAAATCTTAAGAAGAAAAAGCGGGTCTCATCTCTATAGCCACACTGTTGTGGTGGAGATTTTGTTTCTTTGAGACAATGTCTTGCTATGTATCCCTCAAACATGACAATCCTCCTGCCTCAGCCTCCAGAGTTCTGTGGTTAGAGTGAGACCACATTAGGGGACAGAAATGAGCAGTGACGATTCAGAGGCCAAGTGGATCAGATGGTGCTGATCCAAGTTGCCACCATCTTTATGAGTTCAACTGTGTGGTCTTGTAAGAGATAATTGCAACTAGGCTTAACTGTTGACATTCCCTTATGGAAGGAGGATCTTGGGACCCTGATCAGAGTCTGCAGCCAATCCTCTCAGCCAATTGTATGCAGTCCCGCCCTAACTGAATGATACCTCAAGGAAGTATCTAGGCTGGGAAAAACTAGAGAGGGGAACACCATCTAGGAAGCCAGGGGAGAGTTAACATCCTTACTGGCAGCTTGAAGGCCACCCATGCTCCTTGCCATTGGAACCTTAGAAAGTGCCTTGCTCCTTTCCCCAGAGAAAAGTCTTACAACAGACAGAAAGGACAAAGGACATAAGGAATTAGCCTGTATCTTCTGTGAAGGGAATCGTAAGAAAAAACGTGAGGCTGGGCAAATGGCCCCAACTTAATGGGCATCAGAATGGAGACCCAGACTGGAGGGTTTACATTGGTGCTACCTTGCTAGTACCTTCATACCAAAAAGAACCAACAGTGAGTTAAAGACAGACAGTATGTCAGGAAGCCCAGTTTGTAGGGCCTACAATCTAACTTAGATTCTTAGCTAGAGGGAGTCCATACTAAAAAATGATACAACCAGGACTCTAGCCTTATATTTTTTTCTTCCCAAATTTATTTTACATTCCCATGGTAGTTACCAATAAATCTCCAAATTAAAAGACTTAGTTCATTTATTATAGCACAAATATCTTAGAACACACTGTTCAGAGACTGCTACAGACCTGGCAATAAACCTAAGACAAACAGTTTTCACTTTCCAAGTTGGAGTCGGTCAAGCAGGACATAGATGCAAAACAATTTACAAATGACACAGTTACTCTGAAAGTTTAAGATGCTACAGGAACATACAATCAAGAACTTAATTGTGGAGAGGAGAGGAGATTCAACATCTGCCTTCCCGGTTTAACTGTAGTGGTTCTTTTAACATCGGAGTTAATCTGGAGTGCACAGTAAGAAAAAGGAGGAACTGAGGGAAACCCTCCTCCCTTCTGAGTCTTCAGATGGAGGCAAGGAAGAAGACAGCTGGGGAGTGAACGGGAGCACCGGCAAACTTAAGTATTCCTCAAAGGAGGGGACCTGGTATCTACCAACACCAGAGAAAGCTTACTGAAGATGACAAGAAAAGAGCCTGCATGTAGTGTGTGCTCCCAGCATTCCCAAAAAGATGCAAGACAAGAAAGAAACTGGACCGTCTAGTTAGGACCACACAAAATCGTTCATTGTCCCGACAGGCTTGTCAACTTTTCATTATAGTCACAGATTAAAATCTCATCTGTAGCCCTTAGAACATATTTTTGCACCGTTCCTTACCAGATCCTGTTGTCTGGCCGTTCCTCGTAGCCTGTTGACATTTCACAGAAGGGAAGGGAAATGTCCCCACCCACTGTCTCTATGATGGGTTATTTCTAACTTTGAGCTCCAGATGGAGCAGCCACACATCAAGACTCCCTCACTTCATCCCACCAAGTGATGCTACTCAATTCTCCAAAAAAGAATAAAGTCCCTAGGCCCTTTCATGATTCCTAGTCAATCAAAGTCCAACTTTTAAACTTTCACCTAAACTTCTCTTTAAAAATTTTAATTAGCATACAAAGAGTTTTACTCTGACATGTTCCTACTCATGGCTATGTGTATACAATTATACTGTGCTGCTGTGCTCTTATTCACACAGATACCTGCCTTGCTTTTTTTTTTTAAGTTTTATATTTATTTTAAATCAAATCGTAATTTTTACTTATTCACACAGGGGTTATAAACGCAAAAAGGCAGGACATGGGGAAGGGGATGACACCGGAGCGTGGGTGTTCAGGGGGAGTACAGATATCTTTCAGAACAGATACCTGCCTTTCTTAACTCACCCAGATTTCTCTTTGTCCTCCTTTTAATAATCTCTAAGAGAACTTTAAACCAAAGCTTACCATCCTAAGTAAGTCTCACTGCTACCCAAGATTAAGTTGAGCTTTTAGTCTTTAAATGCATCCCAACTTTGAGTGGCTAGAAAAGCAGAATGTGCTACCCTTAGCGTAAGGGCAGCAGACAGTACAGAGAGGCATGGTCCCTGTGACATGAAGCAAATAGACACCTGTATTCAAGAGGATTGAGGCTATAGCCAGAGAGACACATCTTGCTTTTCATCTAAGTCTCAGAATTCAAATTATGAGAAGGAACTGGAGCAGATATTCTGTGAGACATAGCTGCACTGTTCTTCACTGTCCCAATTGCTCATAGCAAGTGATATAAGCAGGTTTGAGCCTTTCCAGAAGAGCACCGTCCAGACCTTTAACATATGCAACACCTCATTTTTTCACAAAATGGAAGACTCTTGGAAGTCTCTGAACAAGAACCATCCATTTTGTCGTCAGAGTCTATCTTAGATGCCCAACTCCCTCCAGATTGTCTCAGAAGAAAATGAGGAAGAGAAGAGTGTCTGCATTGAGACACATGGAATCACAGTTTCTCATCAACTTCGCATATAAGGTGGTATGAGTGGTGATGAGGTACGCGGCTGATGACGATTCTCCCATGGAGTCCCTCTATGGCCGACCATTCTCTCTCATGGAATCCTTCCACTGACGACCATTCTTTCTCTCATGGAATCCTTCGGCTTTCGTGTCACCAGCTTTCCCTTTGACACTCACTTTATGAGCTTTTACTCCACACACAGGTTGGGTGACTTTCAGACCTTGGCACCGTCTCTATTTAGCTATCAAGACTGGTTGCTAGGCAACCAATCAGCTCCTCTCTTACTTCCCCAGTAGGGAGCCAGCTGACTGTACTAGCAGAACAGGTCAAACAGAGCTCAATTCAGATCAGATCAGTGCCCAAGGAACATGGATGAAGCAAGAAGGGGAAAACATATGGAGTAAGAATGATGCAGAAGGATCCTGTTCCAGGCAGTTTTGTCTTATACAAGTAGAGGAAAATAATCAAGTCAGAGTTTTAAGGCCGAATGCAATTTTGGGCATCATTCCAAAACTTTTTTATTTATGAGTGATGCATCTGATGCCCTCCAGTTAACGATCTGTCTAAAGTCAAATGGAAACAGCTGCAGCTAGAGTCCTGGTGTCTAAACTTCCAAATCAAACCTCTCCTACACCAACCATGGAAGATCTAAAAGGAACTCCTCAGAGGATGATAGTTTGATAAGCTAGAGGAACTTTTAAAACTAAGCATGTTTGGAAAGTCTCAGACTTCTAATGAGGTTATAGAAAGGAGATTTAAAAGTTGACTAAAACTGAATTTAAAAAATCCTTATGTACAATATAAAAACGAGAGAGAGGAGAGAAGAGGACACGCACAGCAGTCTGGGTCACTGGGCAGGCAGAGCAGACGGCAGCTGCATGCTGGGAGCAGGCTGCATGGGCTGCCAGCTCTCCTGGGTTTGAAGGATGCGGTAAGCTGCTTGAGCTGAGCGACGATGTTATCTTTGATGTCTGGAGTGGAGATCTGCAGCGAACGCTGCCACTGTCAAAGGACCGGGTGAAATCACCAGAAAACATCTCATAGATCATGCGAGCCACCACTGGAATGACCTGTTCAGGCAAGAGCACACGAGTTTCCACTGAAGAACAAGCATTTTTAAGTAGCAGGCGAGGCCCAGACATTGATGAAGAACCTCTGAGGCCCTGAGAACCACTGAGCCTCCCCACCCACATCTAGATACTAGTGAACGGCTATATCTTCACTAGTCAAGGTTCACCTTAGAAGTTGGTTAATTCAAGGAAAGGAACCTGGATGTAGCATCATTCCACATGCCTAACTAGATGGCGGCTTACTTAGCAAAACTGTGAATCAAGAGGCATCCACTCCCTATAATTCCATGCACAACCCCAAGTAGACTTGCAACCAAAACACAGTTACATCTTACAAACCTGGCCAAAATGTTTTATAAGAAGAGATGGAAAATGTTATGTCTCATAAGGTTAGCAAGACCCTAACATCAGCAGGAGAATGAAAGGTGAAGTGTCCATTAAATTGTTCACCCATGTTAAGAATGTGGTATTTACGACATAGTCCAACTGCATAAAGCTTAAGTCTACTGCCTCACTGAGGGCATTAAAATACACACTGGTCATAGATGCCCAAGCAGGACTCATCCCAGACCAGGGGTAAAGCTCCAGCAGGAAGAAGAGTTGCTGTCACGATCTCTCATCTCCTCACCTGGACCAAGATGAGTTTCCTCTCCAGGGGCTTCCCGTCCGGCCATTCTTCCCCAAAGCATAAGTAGATCTCGAAAGGTGGCTGCTTCTCTATCTGTCCTTTCTGGTGGGCAATGAGCTCTGTGCAAGATGGAAAAGCACTCTGTTATTTCAGAGGGTTCTCCTGGAAACTGTGGATATAGACTTGGGATTTAAAACACATTATAAATTTATATTTCAATACTTTTTCTAAACTTGCCTCCTTAAATTAAATACTCAAATATATCCTGAAGGAAGAAGAATGTAAGTTTGCTATGCTGAACAAGGTCACCTTCCAAATTGAAAGATAATCTAGCATTTGGGAAGAGAGGTACTGGCAAGACTGTTTTCTCTGCCCCCAAAGGAGCCATAGCCAACCTCAAAACACCTTTCCTGCAGATAGTCCTGGAGCTCAACTCCCTTTGTGACTGGTTGTCCTAGCTTAAAACCAAGGTTCCCTTCTCCCTTGACCTTTCTGTATGCCAGTAAGATTAGGTGGGGAGGGAGAAGGAGAAGGAGGAAGAGGAAAGGAGAAAAGAGGACAAGGAGGAGAAAAGAGAAAGACCTTTAGGATGCATCTCCCAACATCAATCTTCTAAAAACAGACTTACCACTCAGGAACGTTTCCAGACAAAACAACTTGACCTTCTTCTGCCTCTCAATCAGGTTAGGGGCAGCAAGTGGGGGGCACATGGCCCTGACCAGTACACTTTGCACTGGCACAGCCTGATGGCATAAATGGCATGTCCGCTGACCTCCAGGATCAGTCCCCTGTCCATGACATCCAACAGCTTACTAGTGAAGAGCTTCTGCTTCTCGTTGGTGATATGCTCTGGACCCGGGAACTTGACCTGCTCCAGGCTGACAGGACCAAGAGCTCCTCCTGGTCAGGCATGGGGCCCAGGTCCCCATAGAAGAGCCGGCAGCCCTGGGGGTTGCTCACCGTCATGGTTTGCCCATACTCCTTCCCACGATACTGAAACTTGATGTCCAAGTCAGTCACTACAAGGTGAGAGATGACAGTGAGTCCTGTTGCTCTGCTTTGTCTGTCCATCCCTAAGACTCATGTGAGTCCACCAAGATCAAGCCATCATCTTTCAACCAGCTTTCAGGAAGGCCATTGCCATAGTTATCCTTCCTGCAATAAAGGGAGGTGTCAACATACCCCAGGGTGGTCACACAGAAGGACGCCTTGCAGCAGAGCTTAAGGCCCAGATGTACTATCTTCTCAGTTGCCACACCCTTGGGCTAGAAACTAACACCACATACTGATGGTCCTGATATCCCAGGTCACAAAAAAGTAAAGATATATTGACAACATCTGAGGGGCATTGCAAGACTGTCCCTCCAATATGGGTAACCGCTTGCCACATGTACGCACCAAAAACATGTGTAATGAATGTGACTAAGGATCTATTTTATGTCTATTAATTTAAATTAATAGTCACATGTGGCTAATGGCTACTCTATTGTGAATCATGGAAGGTATTTGTTGAACGAAGAGAGAATGGCCAAATCCTCAGAGGATAAGCAACAGTGTCTGATTTGCACCTCACATTTTTTTTTTCTTTCTGAGACGGGTTCTCACGTAACCCAAACTAAACTTGAACTCCCTATGTAGCAAAGAATGGCCTCGAACTCCTGATCCTTCCACCTCCAGTTCCTGAACGCTGGGATTAGAGGTGTATGAAACCCTACCCAGTTTTATTTAGTGCCAGGAATCAAAACCAGGGCTTCCCGTATCGTAGGCAAGCACTCTACCAACTGAGCTACACCCTTGGCCCTGCATCTCACTTTTTAAAGTAACTGGAGAAACAAGAAAAAATACCAAGCCATCCTTCTGAAATCATACATGCTAGTACACACACTGAACCTGTTCTACACATGCTCTAAAAGGAGGCTCACTGAGAAGTACATTTTCACTCAGCAAGTCTCCCCTGACAGGCCTTATCAAAGCTAAGCTTCTTGGACAAGATTTTAGGTTCATGTCCCATCATGTAGTGTGTGAAAAGATGACAGGGGGAAAGAGTTAATTCTTCATCAAGATAAACATGTACCTAACTCAGTCCCTAAAGTCCCTCAAAATCAAAGGCCTTGGGTGACCAAATCCATGCCTCGGCCTAGCACTTCCCTGTCTTAGAGCAGACCTTGTCACCAAATCCCCAAGAACAACAATAATTAACTTGTACCTCTTACCAATCAGAACAGCTGAACAGACAAGAGGGATGGGCAAACATTTCTTTACTTCCCTGGTAGCTCATCTCCAGCTCATAAGCAGACACAGAGAGCACATGGGCAGGGCAGGTAGCTAGTCTAAACATCTCAAAAAAAAATAAGACAAGGTCTGGGGTTGTTTGCCTCACATGCAAGAGGCTCTGGTTTAATTCCCTGCACTTCTGGAGAAGAACAGAGAAGGAGGTAGGAGACAAAGGAAGATAGGCCATGTGATAAGAGATGAGGCCGCAGCAATACAAAGCAGCCTCACTTACTGGGGAGAGAGCTGATCCACAGCTCTGGAGAGCTATAGAAGGGTTGAATGGGGACCTGGGTACTTCCATCTCCAGAGGTTCTGTTTTGGGCCACACTGATTCAGGGCTGCAGTTGCCCACACTGCAGTTGCCCACGCTGGCTGGCGCCATAGGAGAACCTAGAACAGAGGAAAGTGAGTGAGCACACAGGGCACACTATCATCTGGCCTGAGGCTCAGAGAACAAGCAAGGTCGTCCACAGGAGTCACCGAACCATGACCTGCTGTGATCTCCCAGCCTAGCACAGATCCCATGACTCATGACTCAGTGGCTACACAGCTCCTGATTCCCGTCGTTTTATTTCTCCCATAAGCTCATCGCTTTAAAAGCCTCTATCTGCTAAAGATCAGATGGAGCCAAGGGAACTTTCTCTGTAAATTGATTCAGAACAGTATGACTGAAAGGTGCTCTGCCAGGGCCAGAGAGATGGCTCCTTGGTGAAGAGCACTGACTGCTCTTCCAGAGGTCCTGAGTTCAATTCTCACCAACCACATGGTGGCACACAAGCATCTGTAATGGGATCTGATGCCCTCTTCTGGTGCGTCTGAAGACAGCTACAGTGTACTCATAGACATAAAACAAATAAGTAAAATCTTTTCAAAACAAACAAAAAGAAAAAAGAAAGGTGCTCTGCTGCTTAATCTGTACGTGGTGTCTCAATGCCTTTATAAAGGGAGCGCTGAAGTGTGCACATGGTGGACTCCATGTCTTCATGAGGGGAGCACTACACAGTGTGTACACAGTGACTCAATGCCTTCATCAGGGAGCACTGCATAGTATCTAAATGGTGACTCCATGTCTTCATGAGGGGAGCACTGCACAGTGTGTACACAGTGACTGTACACACTGACTAATGTCTTCATAAGGGAAGTACCACTGACTCAGCCAACTGGCTTCAAGTGAGTGTCAATGTACCAATGTTCTAGTAAAACAAATGCATTTTACAATCATAAAGTCTGAAAGGAGGGTTGGATAGATAGCTCAGTGGGTAAAGAACTTGCTGCCAAGCCCAACAACCTGAGTTTAGTCTCCAGATCTACACAATAGAAGAAAAGTGACTCCTATAAGTTGTTCTCTGACCTCCACGTGTGTGTGTGTGTGTGTGTGTGTGTGTGTGTGTGTGTGTGTGCGCGTGCGTGCGTGTGCCCACACACAATAAATAAAAATGCAGTAAAATATTAACCTGTCTGAAAGGGGGGCTGGAAAACCAACTCAACAGTTAGAGCACTGGCTGCTCTTCCAGAGTCCATGTTCAATTCCCAGCACCACATGGCAGCTCATAACTGTCTGTAAGTCAAGTCCCAGGAGATGCCACACCCTCTTCTGGCCTCCACAAGTACCAGGTACACATGTGGTACACAGCATGCAGTTAAAACACTGACATACATAAAACTTAAATAAAAATTAAAAAAAAATTAAAAGAATGCCCAGAAACCTAGCTAAATGTGTCTATATTGGTAAATGAAGCAGAACACTCCGTGACAAGGAAAGTCTTTCAACCGGGGATGGTGAGACAGCTCAGCAGTTAAGAGCACTGACTGCTCTTCTGGAGGTCATGAGTTCAAATCCCAGCAACCACATGGTGGCTCACAACCATCTGTAATGAGATCTGATGCACTCTTATGGGGTGTCTGAAGACAGCTACAGTGTACTTACATATAATAAATAAATAAAAAGGCCGGAGGGGCCCGAGCAAGAGGGAGAAGGAAGGGGAAAAAAAAAAGTCTTTCAACTGATTATCTTTTTATTCCGTTAAAAATTTTAAACCACATTTATTCATTCAACCAGATCTAATTACAGCTTTTCAAGAGAGAATGAAAGCCCTCGTCCTTGGCAGGCTTGATGGCACATGCCTATAATCCCAACACCTGGGAGGTTCAACAGAAGGGCGCTTGTTCTAAATCAATCTAAACCACATATTCAAAACAAAAGAGAAAGGAAAGGAAATCCCAACTCTACTTCCTGCTGGCTTGTCCATGGCCATGCCTTAGGCCTCATCTCTTGGGCTTCTGTGCCTCTGTAACCTGCCTTCTCTGCTGCCCACCTCCCCAGCACTGAAATAACAGAAGCTGGTGTTCTTTGACCCTTTTAGTTCAATATGAAACCATCTTACATTTCTGTTGGTAATGTATATTCTACAACTCTCTAATAGAGACTCGAGGTGGCCTCGAACATGAAGAAACACAGAAGTAGTTTCAAATACCAGGACATTGGAAATAAGTTACAGCTTTTCAAGGAATGAAACAGAATAAGTGAGCTAAGAATCTGAGGAAGGGCCCACATTTCCAACTCTTTGTTTGTGTTTTGTTCTGTTTTGTTTTTATAATAGGCTCTCACTAGACCAGGCTGGCTTCAAGTTTGTAGTGATCTTCTGTCCTTGCCATCCAAATACATTGGTTATCACACTTACTAAGAGAGCAGCATGTAGTAATACTGTCTAGATTAGAAAATCTCTACAAAAAAAGTGTCTTTTTTTTTCTTTTTAGATATTTATTTTCATTACTTTTTAATTGTATGTATGTGAACCACCTGAAATAGATTCTGCTAATCTCTCCAGCTCCCATGAAAGTTTTCTTTATCCATCACTTGTTTTCAAGGGTCCAAAGGCACCTAAGGCACTCACCTTCAACCCCAGCACTGGGAGGCAGAGGCAGGTGGATCTCTAAGTCCACACCAGCCTGATCTACATGACAAGTTAGGCCAGGCAGGGAGCTATATAGTATCCTCACTCAAAAAAAAAAAAAACAAAACCGACAAGAAGAAGGAGAGAAGGAGGCAGGAAGTGAAGAAGGGCTATGAGCAAATACTGTCATGTGTCACTCCAGGTGAAGCACTAGAATCAGCAGCACCCAACCCCTAAGGCAGCATCGTGGTTGACTGAATTCTCTAGGTGGCACACATGACCTCATCTGACCCACAGCACGCAGACAGTGTGAGATGTGCTGGTGGTCAGTCATTCTAGCAGCATCTCCACGGGCAGATGTGGTAAGAATGCTTCAGGGGGGCAATCCAGAGCACAGCGGGCATCTCTGGGTGAGCATCTACAGACAGACGCAGACCCTGATGCCACCCGCAGGTCTTAACCTCTCCAACTCCTCTCTGCTAGAGAGCTGAACTCAAAAGTCCATACAAGAGAGTGTGGCTACAAGGCCACCTCGAGGCTGCTGGGCAGGACTCTGGAAGGCCTGCTTTTCTTTTCTTTTCTTTTTTTTTTTTTTTTCTTGTTATGTCTTTTTAAAAACAAAACAAAACAAAACTGGCCTAAGCCTGAGGATAGCCTCCCTAATACACTGAGCTATCTTACTCCTTCTATGAAGTCCCTCATACTCTGCTGCATGGCTGACCACCATGCTTGCCCTTGCTAAAAGTAACAGTTCAACTCCAACAACATGGCTTTCTCTCTTCCTCTTCTCCATCTTCTTCCCCTGGCAGTTGGCAAGATTTACAGCTTGCTATCTGGGGAGTTTTCTTTTAAACGTTAATACAATTGTCAAAAAGCCTTCAAAATCAAAATGATAAAAGATTCTTGTCGATAAACCCACTGGGCCGAGTACCGTCAGCCAGAATCAAGTTTTCCATGGCACAGCTTGAGCAGAGCGAATTCTGTTAAGGACGTAACTCAGAATTCATACGAGGAAAACTGTTTGGGAGTTTAACTACAATTCATAAATGGGATAGCCCTTCTCTGAAGTAAAGTCCCAACTTTATCATTCACCAGGAATGAATTATGCTTTTTCTATCTCTCTGAATGGGATGTTCTCTACAACCCTAGAGCACACCCTCTTGCTCTGGAATAACTGAGGCATCGGGTCTTCTGCCTGTGACTCTGGCTCACTAACACACCAGCAGACTGGCTGGGGAGCCCCTCCCCCACCCCTCAGAGCAATGGTGGCTGATGGGTCAGTAGTCCCAAAGCCAAAGACACATCCGCCTCACCCCTGGGGTCCAGCAGCCACCAAACTCACCATTGATGTTCAGGAAGGGGAAGGTGTCCTGGATGGGGACGTGGTGCTGTGACTGATCCAGCTCATCCTCCTCCTCGTCTTCATCCACATCGTTATCTTTCTCATCCCAGGGAGCAGAGCCTGTGGATCCTATCCAGGACACATGCGCCCACAGAAGGGCAGTTGGCTTCACTGACGTCTCAACTGCTGACCCACCATCCAGACTAGAGACGCCTCAGTGCGCACCCACAAGCTTTAGCTAGTTCTACATCCGTCTACAGAGTCTGAACTCCAGGTCTCTTATCTTGCCTTAGAAATCATGGATGATAAGGCTAAATGTCTGGCTCTCTCCGTATTCATTATCCACTGAGGAATGGGTGGCGTGTTCTCAGCAGAAATACTCCGAAAACTAAACTATCTTGACCCAACATTTATAGAGAACACAATAGCCTGCCCGGGTCATGTCCGTGGTTCTACAAGTAACCTTGGAAAAGGCAGACTGATGAGAGCTCACATCTTGAAACTGAAGAAACAGAGGCTCAATGTGCCCAGTGACTCCACTGGAGTCCAACAGTAGTAGAGCCATCTATGAGAGCCAGGTTTGGAATGCAAACCCTTTAGTGGTTACTCCTCCATCCTACAGGACTGTACCCTTGTCTACCTTCTGCTTGAAGCATTCGTTCTGTAACTCCTCATACCATCTGCCCTCTGAGCTCTTCCTGTCAGAAGACAGGCCTGATGTCAACCTGTCTCCCTAAGAGACTGACCCTGGGTCTGTCCAACCTCAGGCCTCACCTGGGTTAATGACGGAGCCCTGGGGCTGGGGGATGTCACACACTTGGTAGATCTTTACAGGATTCATGGGCACTTCCTTGGTGCCGTCGTACATCAAGTTGAACTCCCTGCTTTTGTTGAGGGCACAGCGGAGCTGAGCCTTCCATTTGGCTGGGTCAGGATCATCCACCCCCTCCTGGTACTTCCCGGTCTCCACAGCCCAAGCCTGAGGAATGAGACATCGTGAGTGCCGACCACTGTGGAGAACTACCCTAAGCAGCAGCACCCCTCTCACATGTCATGCATGCACACACGCTTGCACACACCTCTGAGTGCTCCACCATCCCAACACCAATTTAGAGATTGCGGTGGGTAATAGTGACCTCAGGACCAACAAAGGCAAGTCAAGGAGAAATCAAGCTGTATGCAAACAAATTTCTCACACTGGAGTCTTAGTTCAGGCTTTGGCATCGGCACCTGTCCAGACAATGCTGAACCCGAAGTCTGGGGCGACACTGTATGGCAGGCTTTACTCAACCTTTTCTCCTCTTCTCCATTCTCTTCCACCCTTGTTCTTCTTCCTTTTCTTCCTCTTCCCTCCTCCATCTGTCTTTTGAGGTTTTGCTTAAGATTTGATCTTTAATTATATCTATTTGGGGGTTAGGTATGCTAACATGCATGCGCGTGCCCTCTGATGCCAGAACAGATCACTGGATTCCCCCAGAGCTGGAGTTACAGGTGGTTGTGAGCTGCGTATCGTAAGTGCTAGGAACTGAACCGTACTGCAGAGCAGTATGGTCTCCTAACCACTGAGCCACCTCTCCTGCTCCTGTCTCATTATGTACCCACACACACTGAACTCAGCTCCAAATCCTCCTTTAGCCTCCCCAGTGAAGAAAGTGAAGTTGTTCCACCCTGCCAGGCTTTCTTTTAAAACAAGAATAGCTCACACAACAAGTATGACAAAAGCAAGTGAGACAATATGAAGACTTTCAGGAGCCAAACATGGTACTGTCTACCTGTAATTCCAGCACTGAGGAAGCTGAAACAGGAGGACAGTAAGTTTGAAATTAACCTGGGCTACATAGTAAGAGAGTCCAGGGCCAACCTGGACTACGTCGTGAGGCCTCGGTTCGATAAAAACAAAGAAAAATCGTTCAGGAAGCATGCATGCTCTGACTTACAGCTTGTCCCAATCCCTGAGGGTGGTAAGCTTTAACAAATCACACACATCTCTTCCCAGTTCTTCAAAACTCCCCTTTCATTGGAAACAGTGCCTGGAGGCAAGGCCTGGGGTGTGGCCTAAAAACCACTGTCAAGCTTCCCCTGTTTTCCTAAGTAGGAAGTCAAAGTACCACTGCAGAGAAGAGGAAACAGAATCCTCTGCCCAGGGAGAAGAGAGGAACCAAAGACCCAGCCCCTCTGGAGCATCCCTTGGGGGAGGAGCAGACCAAGCGCTGCTTCCAGGAGCCCCTCACCAGCTACCCACTCTCCTGGCCTGCCATATGCCCTCTGGTCACTAAACTTTCTTCACGTTCTCTAACGAAGATGGAGGAGACCCATGAGAGATCTGTTCCTCAAACAAGAACACACTAAGTTATTTCAATGTTTAACTTCACCATATTTTATTTAGTTCGTGTATATAAATGGGAATTGGTTCTCTCCTTCTAAACCACGTGGGTCCCGGACACCTACTGAGCCATCTCAACAGCCCCACTCAAACCTTTTCAAGCTGTCAGGGCAGATTACTTGTCCAAACTTTTGCCACATAGAACTTCTTTTCTTTTTGATTTTTTTTTCTGAGACAGGCTCTCACTACATACCTCAGGTTGGCCTCAAAAATTCAGAGCAATCCTCCTGCCTTAGCTTTCAGAGTACTAAAACTTTAGGCATACACCACATGCCCAGACACAGGCTTTTTCCTTAAACTGAAATGGAACTTTTGCACCCTCTTTCGAGATCTCTGGTCCCCCTCAATCCCACCCTGCAGAGCAGTCCAGTGTTAACTAAGTCTTCTTCCAGCTCTCACTCATTCCTCCAGCCACCTTCTCTGATGTGGTTTCCTCTGTGTATTTTGCAGTCTAGAATGAAACATGCCAACCAAGTTGAGCTGCCCTGTGTGACTTAGTAAGCACCAGGGTGGCTAAGGCTGGCTTCATCCATAGGGAGGCTCAATTTCACTGCTCCTAGTAGAGATACAAAGCTGCCATTACCTGGTATACCTGCCCTGCTGCCTCCCCTATCTCCCCATGGTTTGTCTGACTTTCTGTATTCACACTGGCTCCCACTCTATCCAGCTGACTCCAGAGGCAGATTCTGGAAGAAGTCTATACTCTGTGATTCCCTTAAACCCTGCTCCTTCAACAGCACAGCAGGACTAACTGAGCCCAGGCTCGAACCAGCTTCCTGCTTGCATCCAGTCATCTCCTCAGTCAGTTCATCTGATACAGAAGAGGGCAATACTCTTTGTAAGCACAGCTTCAGCACCAGGGAGAGCCATGATGCACCCTGTGGGCCAGCGCTGTGACGTATAAACTGTACTTGTTCAAACTCCTCCCTGAGCCTGGTTACCGAAAAGTCCCTATTTCTCTTCCTAAAATGTCTCTTAGTTCTACATTTTTATGGTACTTTACAAATATATCCCCACACTTTGATTTCCATGACAATTCTAAGAAGCAGACAGACTGGCTTCACCCCAACCTACCAAAGGGAAAACTGGAGCCTGAAGAGGTTGCATGCTTTCCTCAAGACAACCCCAGGGTTGGTAGTTATAGACGTTGAGGTTGAACAGTTCAGTTCCCACTCAGAATCATAAGGGGGCAAAGGGAACAAGATCAGAGACCCAGGTTCAAATCCTGGAGCTACCGTTGATTGACAGGGGAAATTACTCAGCCCCACTGACGGCTTCTAAATGTATAACACAGGATGGGAGGAAGACTCTCCCTGCATGGTCATCATAAGAGTCAAGTGACATTGGGAACACAGGAGTCCATGCTGGTGCCTCCCTCCTCTCTGTATCTCACCAAAAGTTCACCAGAGTATAGGATCTGTGACAGTGACCTGTCTCCTACCACTCAAATTCTCCTCGGCAATCTATAAACAGACATACCCATGCAAAGCTTTCCTCACGTACTCCTGAGAGGGGCCTACAGGACCAGCCTCTTCCTGTGACCAATCAGATACTACAACAGCAAACTCAGACCCAGAGCAAGGCTGCAAAGGATGTGGGCTTAGCAAGCTTGTCCCTTCCTCGATGTCAGCTCCACCAGTGATAGGCAGTGGTCTGTAGATATTTCCCTTACCGCTTCCATAACATCCATCCATAATATTAATACATTATTAATATTTATAGATTTAGTATTTCATTTACATACTTTCAAAGTCCTCTCAGTCCAGTTTTCTCTCTGCCTCTCCCCTCTACACCAGAAATAGGTAGGGAATAGCCTGGTCAGCATGGCTTTCCTCAGAGCTCTGGACTCGACTTCCCTGCCTCTTCCTGGTCCTCCAGTCAGTCAGGACTGGATCACAGCTCAGCCTTTCAGCTTATAGACCAAGTAAGAAAGGACCAGCATCTTGGGCTGCGGGAACTAACTACTTCTGAGATGGAAGGGAGAAGTCGGTCTAAAGTGGAGAGGCAGCTCCTGAAATTGCAACCATCATGAAACCCTTCCATAACCACTGCCTACTTACTTCTGTCTGAAGTCAAGCTTTGGTTTCACTTAAATTTAGTAAAGTGCTATGTGACTAAATCTTGTCTCCAGCAGACGATGAGGATCACAGAAGAATTACTTGTTATTTGTGAAAACATTATTAGGGCTTGGGGTGTAGCTTGGTGGTAATGTGTGTGCTTGGCAGGCACAAAGCCTTGGGCTTGACTGATCCTTAGGGATGAGAAAGGAAAGGTGGGAAAAAATCAGAAGAGGAGTGGGGAAGATAAAGGAGAAAGGTGGAAGAAAGACATTTAAAGAATAACACTGTAAGGTTGGAGAGATGACTCAGTAGTTAAAAGTGTTCACTGCTCTTGAAGAAAAGCTGAGTAACTTGGTTCCCAGCACACTTGTCAGGTGTGGCAGGCAGCTCACAATCAACTGTAACTCCAGCTCCCAGGAATACAATCTTGTGACTATCAAGGGCACCTGCACTCACATGTAACACACACACACACACAACACACACACACACACACACACATACCCTCACCCCAGATCCACTCAGATATAAACTGAGTATCTTACAACCAATAGCAATGTAAAGACCTCAGCCTCACAGACACAGCTAGAGAAGAAGGAATCACAATTTGGGCATCTCATCATATAGATTCCATTATACCAGAATGCCAGAATAGAGAAAGCAAACAAACCCAGAATGGCCTCCGAGAACTGGGACAAAATAATCCATCTCAGATGGCAGAAGGAAGTTCTTTACCTTAAAAATGGTGTTTTCTTCCTCTTGCTGGGGACTGTGCCGTGTCGCATGTTTCCAGGGGATCTGGAAGCGTTTGGAATCTCTATGTAGCCAGATGAGACCAGGGTAGAGGCCACTGTCCACCTGGGCCACCAGCCAGGGCTTCAGCCGGACTCTTCGAGGGTGGAGGGCCATGATCTAGGAGTAGGGAAAATGGAAGAGTAAAGCTAGTCACTGGGAACTTTCCCAGCCACTGCTCCTGTGTGCTGCGGCTACAGTTTCACTAGATTACAGAAAGAAATTAAATATGGCAGTAAACTGTGCCAGAGAGAGGAGACGGAAAGAGGTAAAAGGAATCTTTTGATTCTTATTGCGAAGCCATTTATACTTCATGCTCTGGCCAAATCAGACTTATCTTGCTAGCAGATCACATTTCTTCTATTTAAATCCTTAAGCAGAGAAATGAAAGGTGATGTCATCCTCGCTGGAGCGGAGCTTCCTCAGGGGCCTGGCAAGGTTAAGGCAACTGCTCTTTTCAATCTTGCCTCAGGAGAGGGAAGGAAAGTTTTGGAAACTTTGGGCCAGAAGCTAAACAAACTGTCTTTCCAAGAAAACAATGGAGAATGGTGACTTGAGAGAAACAGATGAGGGGCGGGCCCTGGTTCCAAAGTCCTCACTTCTGTGAGCAGGCAATCTTTCCACCGGCCCAGACAGCCTTCTCTCTTTTGGCTTCTAGCAAAAAAAAAAAAAAAAAAGAGTCCCGGTTGATCTCCAGTACAGCTTGAGAACACTTCCCCATTGTGAGCCTGAGAAAACTCTAAGAAGCCCTACAATAACCAAATTCTGTTGTTAAAGCTAAGCCCTGCACAGCTAAGCCGGCCTCCTCACCTGGGTCTGTTTATCTCCCCAGAGGCTCTAGGAAACCAACTGGTTCCAGGCGCCAGGCTGGGTAAAGTCTGCGATTGATTCTCCTCGAAACATGGACGCAGCCTGCCGATAACAGACAGCAGCCAGCAACTCAACAGCCCAAAACAAAGGCCTGTGGATCCGGTGCCAGAGGCAAAGCCACTGGCTAGAACCCTGTCTGCCTGGGGTATTGTGTTATATTCTTTTAGATGAGATCAGGTGTGTTCAGGGTAGTACAGACACTTCGGGGGTTTTAGTGTCCTTGTTTTGTTTTTACTTAAGATAGAAATGGACACCTGGAAAAAGTAAGTCATTCCGCAAATATTTGTTCACCAGCAGCCGTGTACCAAGCACTGTGTTAATTAGAAACATCGTTCATGTTCTCAGTCTATGTCCACTCCTTGAGGAAACCACACTGGAACTATAAGCCCCGTGGTGGCCTGAAAATGCTACATTTTTCACTCCAGAAAGCCCTTACCAGGGTCACAGCTCTGAAACGAAGCCAGTTGAGTCAGCTGAACTACCTTCAGAAAAGCTGACGCATGGGTGACCCCCTAACACCACTTCTTTCCCTGGACAGGCTCCACCCAAATACAGGGAACTCAACCCAACTCAATTTCTGGCACTTTAAGAGCAAGGTAGGACCTGAGCCTTCTGACCCAATTACCGAGTCCAGCAAGTGAAACCTTCCCCCTGGGAGCACAGCTTGCTGGACAAGGTGAGCTGAGCATAGAGCCTTCTAGAGCCCTTGCTCTTGTCCCTGGTTTGGGGTGCTTCACAGAGCACCACATGTAGCCATTAAACCCAGGGTGCATGTGGACACCGACGAGAAGGACTGCAAGGCAGGACTGGAGATCAAGATCAGACTGGGTTACATGAGACCCTACCTCCAAAAGAAATATCAAAAAGGAATCTGTACCCCAATGGCAAGGGCTGCCTTCTCCTCCAAGGTCCTCCTCTTGCTAGAAGAGGATGGGGCAAGAACAAGGGAGAAGACAGCAGATCTATTAGCCTAGCACTGGGCTATGAACAGCCCCACTGCAGTCCTGAGAAGCCCTGACTATGGGTTTGTCACGCATGAGAAATCCACTTCTGGTCGGACAATGCACCTGAGGGCTTATTACAGTTGATTCATAGGCAAAAAGAACAAAATGAAGACAGTCATGACAGTAGTCTGCACTGGCAAGGCAAGAGGAAGAGCCACCCCGTCACTGGTGACTAAGATCCACACTCTGGATTCTCCATGTTCCCCCAAGATGGGGCTGTACATGTATGGCTCCTCAGTCTGCCCCTCTCTACCTTACTTCCTTTTCTGCAACCCTCTCTGCCTTCTAAAAGTCAGCCAGGAGTTCCCCCATCTGCCACCTGAGATTCTTAGAACAGGTATGGGGGGCGGGGTGAGGAAGGGTAAAAACAGCCGAGCCAAGATGTCAGAGAGGGAAAATGGTTTATTAAACCAAATCCACAGGTTGTAAACCCCACAGCCATGGCTATACAGCAGAATCTCCACTCCATAACACACACAGACATGAACCAGGGAAGATATTGCAAGACACCATGATATATTTAGTGCTTGCCCAGAACTTTGTATACTTCTCTGTATACTTATATATATGACCCACATTTTGTTTCGATTCCTAATAATTTAAAACTGCAGCAGCCTTTTTCTACACCACAGGACAGTGACACTTCTCAGGATGGATACCAGCACAATTCTCCACATCAACACAGGCTGTATAGTGTCACCTGTGTTGTCCTGCCCTCAGGATCCAAGACAAGGTGTCAGCCCCATTTGACAGCTGAGTTAACTGAGGAACAGGGATTAGGTTAAGTGACCTCTACCTTACCTCTGGGTTGCACTAATCCCTGCCTTTGTGCCCTGCACGCTAAGCCTCTCCCATTCTACACATAAACCAAAAGGACCCCGAGGAAGAGCCACCAAACTGAGAGGAAGAGATTAAAAATGCCTAAATCAGACCTCTCTAAACCATCAGGCCACTGAAGCTGTGTCCTGCCATCTCTAGCTGCCACCACATGAAAATGAAAGATCTGTTTTCTCTGACAGGTAGGAACCAACCAGTGATAAGGCCACCACCCACCTTCTCAGTGTGAGCAGAGGGCAGGGGCACTTTAAGGCTCCCGGGGCACTGTCTCTCGTTGCCTCTTCCGGGAGCGGATTGTTTAGAAGAAACACCCCACGGCCTCTGCAGTCCTCACTGGGCTTCTCAGAACCACAGACCTCAAGCTAGAAGGCTGTCGTGGTTTGGGCCAGGTCTCAAAGGCAGCTGTTGGGACTGCCCTAGTTTCCCATTCTTCCTGAATGGAACTGAATTGCCAGCTCCGTGGATTTTCGCCATGCCTGGGCGTAAATACTGGGCTCCTGGTCACATCCTCACACACCTCCTCCCAGTGGGTTTGGAGTTGGTGTAAGACAAGGCCAAGCTGTAGGCCACTATGCTGTCATGCGTGACACACAGATCTAACTAGCAACTTCACCAATCCCTGCCCGAGTACCTTCGTCCTCTCCTTCCCTAGTTTCCATCTTGATACCCGTCAAGAAAGCAGGGAAGGCTGGTGACCACTGTATCACCGGGTGAAATACGGCATCCCAGGCCTCCCTTCCAGGCAGGTATGGGAGACTTTCGGCTCTCCGCACCGCCTCCAGCCCCTTCAAGGCAGGAGGGCCTCACACGCAGAGCTGCCACGCCTGGCGCCACCCTCTCCAGCACCTAGCTTGGCTACCTGGAACTCCACAGACGTCTCCCAGGCCCAGTGTGAGTGGCCTTGACTATGTTGAGACACTCGGAAAAAGGAAAACAAATCCGCCCAAACCCTAGGTCATCCTTATCTCGATTTCCCCTAAACAGCCACTAGGACCCAGGGCCTCAGGACTGGGAAGTCCCCTCTGGGACACAGGAGCCAGCCTCTGAGTCAGCTAGTTAAAACCAGAGGGGCTAGGGTGGAGGGGATGCCTTCGCTCCATCCGACAGTGGAGCAGAAAACGAGCTCTTTCTGAGGGAGCAGATCAGACGCGGTCCGGTGCCGTCCCAAAGCTACTTGGAGCAGGGTGCCCAGCACCCAGCCTGGTGCGGGACATGGAACCCAAACCAGCTCCCCCGCCCACACCAACTCCAGTGGGCCCGGCCCCACCCGTCAGGTGTCTGTCCTCTCTCAGGTGGCTTGCCGACGCCGGTGTCCCCACCTGGCCTCAGTCGGTGCTCAGGAGCAGGTGCACGGGAGTTCACGCCGCCGCAGCACAGGAGCTCCCCCGACGGCTAGGCGCGCCTGGGAACCGCGGGCTCCTCTGCGGCCCCGCACAGGCCCGCACCTGCCCACCTCGGTGCCGGGTGCTCAGAGCCCAGCCCAGGATGCCACAGCCCTTGTACGGCCTGGCCACGCCCTCCAGGTGTGGCCACATCCCCCGGAGATCAGGATTGGTGCAGTGCGAGAAATCTGATACTCTGCGTTCCTGGGCCGCGGGCTCCGCCCTGCCTCTTCGTCACCCTACGCCCCTGCCACCGAGTGAGGGAGCTGTCCCTGCGTGGGCCTCACCCTGTGGGTGTCCGATCGTCCTGGGCACTTGGGGGGGCAGGGAGGGCACGTTAGGAGGTCACGTCGAAATAGAAGAGAGTCGCCCCTCCCGTAGTGACTCTGCACAAGTGAGGGTTTTGAGACTGGGCCCCATAACTAGTGCAAGGACCTGCGTAGGTGGACTTGGCTTTGAGAAGCTACTCCAGAACTCAATGCGCCTCCAGGACTGCCTGTGGGACCCCGGGTTCTACCTTACGTTCTCATCTATTCAATTTCCACTTTTTCCGTTCTCCGTGGAGTGCTAGTTGAAAGCACAGACCCTGGAATCTGTTGGGGAGTTCAACCCCCACCTCGCCCCCGACTTTATCAGACACTAGAGACCGAGGAAAGTTTTCTCAGCTCTCTGAGCTTCCGTTTCTTTCCTGTAGAGTGGGATTTCTAAAGCTGCCTGCCTGGTAGATTATGTGGGCATTCACTATGTGTCTAAAGTACATAGGACTTTCGGTTATTATTGAAGTGAGGGTAGAATATCCCACAATGCCTTGCAGAGTAAGAGCGTCTTTACTGTCACCTGGAGTTCATGTTCTGTGTGCCTGAAGAGTACCACCCACCTTTCCTATCCATAGATCAACAATGAAAGCAGCGTCCAGCCAGTGAGGCAGACCCCTCACCTCCAAACACCACTGTCACAAGGAGACGAAACATGAGCAAGGCACTTAGCGGGAAGACTGGGGATGGAGCTTCTTTCTAGAGTGTTTCGCTAATATATGGAGCCTCTGGGTGAGAACCATAAGAATAACAGCGATGAAGGACATACACCACTCAGGAGACTGAGGTGGAAAGACTGAGCCTTTGTAGCCTAATACTGTAGAGTATGAAGTTAGTATTGGCTGTCATCTGGACCGCCAGAGGACAGGCCTCTGGACGTGTGTGGGGGAGGTTGGGGGGTTGTATCGGTTAGCCTCTGATAATGTGTGCGAGGGATTGTCTTGATTAAACGAATCGATGTGGGAAGACCCATCTTAATTGTAAGCAGAAGCATTCAGTGAGCAAAACAATGGAGACGCTAAGCCAAGCTTCTGCGGCGCTCGCATCTCTGTTCCTGACTCAGGAAGCTTGAAGCTCCTGGATCTTGAGATCCCAGGAGTGACAGGCTGTATGCATTCCTGAACTGAGCCAGGAAAAACCTTTCTCTCTTAAGTTTCTTTTTTCTGGTTATTTTTCTCACAATGAGAAGGAAAAATAAGACAGTGAGTTTGAGGGCAGCCTGGGATCCACAGAGAGACCCTGTCTCAAAGCAGTAAAGTAAGGTGATAAGGAAGAAATTGTGGCGTGGTGGGCTGAGGGGCTGAGGAAGGGGCCCCCAGGACCAGAGTGCAGCTTTATTTGGATGCTTAAAAATATGATGGAGGTAAAATGAGGTCATCGTGTTGGCTCTAATCCAATATGGCTGCCATTCTTATAAAAGAAGGAGAGCTGCACTCATGATTCAGAGATAAGGGAGAAGACGTCATTGAAATTCAAAGGCAGAGGCCGGGAATAGCTTCCTTCCTACTGTCTTCAGCCGAATGACACCACGGCATTGCCTTTCTAAACGCCTGACTGACAAGACAGTAAGCAATCTGCCTGTGGTGTCTATTCCGGTGAATGTAGTAAGCTAATATAAGGTGGCTGGAGAGCTCATGGTTGGTTATAGATGTAGGTTTGCTCCTAATCCCAGGTCAGCTTGGGATGTCACCAGGCAAAGGCTTAGGACGGCAAGGAGGCCCTGAAGCCTGACTCGGCCGGCCTCTGCTTCAACACTGCCTGTGACCACTCTTCCCTCTGCTCAGGAGAGGAACTGGCTCACCAGTCCAGTCTACTCTCTAGGACTAACCCTCAGGAAAGCTCAGATCTTCCTTGAGGGGCAGGGGATAAGGCTAGCCCTTGAGACCAAGCGAATGCCTGTTCAAGTGTGTGTGTGCGCAAGGGAAGACTACCCAAGGCCGGTCACCTGAGAGAAGACAGGAGCCCAGACGTGGCACTCATAACCGCCCTGGCTGACACTCCCAGGACTAAAGTGATTTCTCAAGGGTCTTTAGAAGCATTTTTGAAGTGTGGAGGGTTGAGTGTGACATTTGCTTGTAATCCCAGCATTTGAAAAGTTGGGGCAGGAGGATCATGAATTCAAAGCCAGCCTTGGCTACATAGTAAGGTTGAGTCCAGCCTCAAAATCAAGACACATATTTTAGAGTGAGGGAGATTTAAGCTGGAAGAGAAAATTCTCTAGTCCAGAGGTTGGGGACATGGCACAATAGGAAAGAGCTTGTCCAGTATATGCAAAGCCTGGGCTCAACCCCCAACGCTACAAAAGGAAGCAAATTCTCTACTTCAGGGCTAAGACTGGCTTAGAAATGTTTGTTTGGTTCACACTGCATCCTAAGCACTGGAAAGTTTCATGTAAGCCCTGGTGTTCACAGTATGACTTTAAGAGTCCCACTGAGGACAGACACCTGGCCAGCTAGAAATGCTGCCCATGCAGAGGGGAATCTGTCCATCGTAGCTAGAACAAGATACCCTGTTACAGTGGTTCTCAGCTTTCCTGATGCTATGACCCTTAGTATGCTTCCTTATGCTATGGCAACCCCCAACCATAAAATTACTTTGTTGTTCCTTTATAACTGTAATTTTGCTATGGTTATGAGTTATGATGTAAATATCTGATATGCGGGATAGCCTGTAAGTGATCCCAAAGGGGTCTTAGCCCACAGGTTGAGAACTACTGTCCTATTGGGTTTAATCACTTAATAACATGAAATTGAGTATTAAACCTAAGGTCTAGGGTCCCCCTCTTTATAGAAGAAGTCTCAGAGGGGTCGAGCGGTTTTCTCAAAGTTGTACAGCTGAGTAGCAGCAAAGCAAGGTCTAGAACTCAGATCTGAGGGTCTTTGTAATTGGACTTTGCTCAGCCCGCCAGCCAGGCTTTATTGTAAGTACTAAACCACAAATCACACACTGAGTGGGGCACAGTTGTTAATGCAGTGTGAAGAACAAAACTCAAGGTTTCATTTCACTTCCTGAAGAAGCAAAGGGAAGAAGGAGGCAGAGGCCAACCAGGAAAAAAAAAAAAAAAAAAAACCACCTCCCAATAGAGAACCTGAGGTCTCTTTTGCTTGAGAGAAGCGTCTTCTGTGTGGGCTGAGGATAGGGTATCTTGTGAGCCCCATAACGTCCTGGAGGAGGCTCAGTCCCCTCCGCCTTGCCTGTGCTGACTCACCTGTGAGTCTGAGTTTCAGGCAGTCGTCAAATGCAGCAGTACAGGGGCCCTGACTCACACACAGCACAGAGAGCTGGGGAGTCCCTCCTCTGTCCTGTCACCTCTCATTTTGTGGGAAGGAGTCTCCTTCGCTGCTGGAGACATCAACCTCTATTAATATTGTGCACATGACAATAAAGCAGCGAGACCCAATCCTCCCGTCTTCTTGGCAGAGCAAAGGGTGAGGTAAAACTGGAACCCCAGCCAGGGCTTGTGCAAGGGAGAGGCCTGACCTGAGCCTTACTGGAGTCAGTGATAGTAGCTGCTCTCCCAGGATGTCTTCAGTATAGTGGGCTGCTAAAGAGGGCCAGATGACGCCAAGCTAAGCAATCCAGCCTTGCAGGCTTATAATAAAACCAAGACCCTGGCAACTTTCTAGAAGGCATTCCACGGCCCATGGGACTGCTGCTTTCTTGGCCCTGGTCACTTCTACCACCATTCAGTCATTTCAAGGTCTCAGAGCTACAAATGAATCTCAAAGCCTGGTTTAAATAACTATTTAACCTTAAATGCCTGTGCACAGCATTCTAGATTATCAAGATGCCCGGGAGCAGCAGACAAACCAAATGTATAAACTAGCCTCACTTCTTACCTCAGACTGTGAACAGACTTTGACTCAGGCTCTAGATCCCCCTGCTGAAGTGCCCAGCTATTCATTTCTGACTATTCTTGAGTCAAACACAATATTGAAAACTGCTGCCAGAGACACCCCTTTATTCCTGGGCAGGAGGAGCAGAGGAAAAAGAAGACGAAGTGTGTCCCTCAGAACTTAGTAAGCGCACCCTGGGACTCTTCATCCATGCTGTATCCCTGACTTGAGAATCTGAGATTCCATTTCTCTCTCACCCTGATGTGAGGGGTTCCATCTATAGTAGAAGAGTCAGCCACCAAACAGCACTGTACGTGTGAAGGTTTACACTTCTGCAGTGACAGAGCAGTGGCCAGACTGGGGTCAACAGTAAACAATCTACCCTGTCACCAGAGACTGGTAGGTAAGAAAGTGTCTTCAAAGTGGCCAAGTGCTGTGAGGTGAGAGCCAACCTCACCGTTATCAGCTGTTCTTGGTTTTGCTGTATGAACCATACTCACCAGGCCTTTCCCAAAAGACAGCCAGCCATGTGGGAACTCTTGCCAGCCCTCCCGGTACAGCCCTGGACTCAGTATGAGTTGAATAACTTCATACAGTTCACTGACTTTAGAAAATGAGATGTGGACGGATGCTGACCTTTTTCCGTGGTGAAGTGGAACAAGAAGCTAGACCTCTGCCCAGCTGAGTAGCCAGACATGTTTATCTCTTCGCATTGTTTGGATCTCTCCAGTATAAAGGCAATGAGAACTAGAGACACATAAATATTAATCCACGGGGTGGGGACAAGCCACCAAGCATGAGAAGGGAGCTAAGAATAGAGAAAAAGGCTACAGTTGTGGCTCAACTGGTAGGATGCTTGTCCAACGGTCAAGCCCTGGGTCCTAGCTTCAGCATTGCTTAACACCAGGCATGGTGAGCCTTTTACTGTCTGCATTCACAACCATGACTCAGAGGCAGGAGGTTCGGAATATCAAAGTCATTCTCAGACACATAGTCAAGGCCAGCCTGGGCTACATGAGGCCCTGTTTCTTAAAAAAAAAAAAAAAAAAAAAGCAAAACAAAGGGGCTGGGACATGCATCACTGGGTAAACTGTTTGCCATACAAGCATGAAGGCCTGGATTCAAATTCCCAGAATTCATGTAATGTCCAACAAGGAAGTGTTCTGAAGGTAGGGTGAGACAGGGGACTCTCTGGAAACTTGTGGGCTGGCATATGAAGTAGTAGACACCAAAGAGACCCTGCCTCAAATACAGTGGAAAGCAAGGACTGACACAGAGATCATTCTCTGACCTCTGCCTACACACCATGGCATATACATGCTCATACTTATTCATATGAATATACAGAGAGAGAGAGACAGAGAGACAGAGACAGAGAGAAAAGAGAATGAAATCAACAAGATATTAGAAGACAAAACATTACTTCAGCACAAACATGGGAAAGGCTGCTTGGGTTATAAAGCTCCCTGCTGATACATGCTTAGCAAAACACAAACAAAAATTTGAATAATTTTTTTTTTAGATTTAAAAAAATGTTTATTTATATGTATGCATGTGTGCCACATGTGTGTAGAACCCTCAGGAGTCATAAGGGGCTTCAGTGCCCTGGAATTGGAGTTACAGACAGTTGTAAGCTGCCACGTGGGTACTGAGAACCAATCTCCAGTGCTATGCAAGAGCAGTAAGTGCTTTTAACCGGAGCGGGGACATCCTCTTGGAGACAGGGCAGAAGAGGAATGGGATGAGGAACTGTTGGAGGGAGGACCAGGAGAGAGGGGGATAACAACTGGACTGTAAAAAAGATTAAAGATAATTGAAAAAAAAAAAAAAAAGGAAAGAAAATTTAGAAAAGACTAAAGTTTTCTTTTTTTTTTTAAAGTGCTCTTAACCACTGAGCCATCTCTCCAGCCCTGGGATTTATGTATTCCTTTTATTTTATTTATTTTATTATACATTATGTATATGAGGGTTTTGCCTGCATGTACATATGTATACATATGTATACATATATACATGTATACACGTATTCTTGAGAAAGTCAGGAAAGAGCATCAGATTCCCTAGAACTGGAGTTATGGATGGTTGTGAACTACTCTGTGGGTGCTGGGAATTGAACTTGGGTCCTTTGCAAGAACAATAAATGCTCTTAATTGCTGAGCCATCCCTTTATCTATTTTAGTTATGGATTTATTACTATGAAGAGACACCATGACCACAGCAACTCTTATAAAGGAAAACATTTAATTGGGGCTGGCTTACAATTCAGACGTTTATTCCATCATCATCATGGCAGGAAGCACAGCAGTGTCCAGGCAGACATGGTGCTGGAGAAGGAGCTGAGAGTTCTACAACTTAATCTGCAGACAGTAGAAGGAGACTGTGCTACTGGGCCCAGCTTGAGCATGTAAGACCTCAGAGTCTGACCCGCAGTGACACACTTCTTTCAATAAAGCCACACCTACTCCAACAAGGCCACACCTCCTAATAGTGCCACTGCCTATGTAGTGAGCAGTCAAACACATGAGTCTATGGGGCCATACCTATTCAAACCACCACAGTATCCCCCAACAAAATGCTTTAAACATTGGTTTGTTTTTGTATTTGTTTTTTTTTTAAGTGGGGGAAGAAGAAAGAGAACTTCTGTTTCCATTGATGAACATGTCTTCTGTGGTTACATTTCAGAGGCAGCACAGAAACCTGCAGGAAAATGAAATCTACTCAAATGTGCCTCAACTTCCCTTCCCTGTCTCCTAATTGCATCTGCCTCAGTTTACCCTCTTTACTGTCTCATGGGCTCAACAAATGTGATTTGTTACTGCTGCTAGTTCGCTTACACTCTTGTCTTTAGACAATGACAAGCACGGCTCCACGCTCTAGTCTTCATCCAATAAAAGCCTGAGAAATCGCAAAGCATGAGACTGAACACTGAGTTTGGGTGGAGATTATAGGATACCTTGCTTTTGTGGATTGGACCAGAACTGAGGTCTGAGCATAGATCTCAGAGCCTAGTGAATATTTCTGAAGGACAGAGATGAGAAAGGATAATTGAGAGATTCTTTGGCCAAGCAGTAGCCTTGCCCTTCATCCCTCTGCCTCAGAACTTTCTCTTAACATGGTCTATTTCCCAGCCTTATCTGAGACCAACTTCCAAGAAGTAACCTCTAAGCTCCGTGAAAAAGGCAGAGACAGTGCCTGCAGGTTCTCCCACTCTTTTGGAATAGTCAAAGAGACAGACTCTTGTGCACACAAATTTCACCACATTGTCCAAAACTAATTCAACAGTACTCAGAGAGTCATTTGATCTGGTCCATGCCCCTAAACATGCACAGCCCAGAACCCACCTGTTTCCACAGCCTAAATCTCAGCTCTGTCCGTGCTCAGGGGCCCCAGTCCACAGTCCACAGGAGCTCAGAGGTGACAGTATAGGACTCCTGGCTAGGCGGACCCTCTGGAGCAAAAGCAGTTCAGACCTACCACAGATGGACCAGCCAACCCAAAGCCCTGAACTCACCTCCCATGACACATACCTTCATTCATCTTTTAGGAAACGGTCACTGGGCAGCTGCTGGACACCAAGGGATTCCCTCCCTTGAGAAACTTCCCCACTCTTGTGGTCTCCCTCCGTTCCCACTGAAGGTGCCTGTCTCAACTTCTGTGTTCTGCTGTTGCAACCACTTCCTCATTGTCTGCTACTGCAGTCACCTCCCAGACCCACGCCAGTCTATGCTTCAGTCAGCTTGAGCCCCAGGCCCATCGTTCTGCAGGGAACAAGACAGACCAGTGGCAGCTTCTGCTCTCAAGCTCCCAAGGTGTTACATTCTAGTAGAGGAGACAGGAGACGAACAAGAAAAGTAAAACTTGTCAGTTAATGCTAACCCTTAAGAACTGCAGGGCAGGATACCAGACTAAGGAGAAGATGATGCTGGAATAGAGAAATCTAAGAACTTAGGGAGGAACTGGGTGTTTCCGGAGAGAAAAGCACCAAGTGGCGAGCAGACCAGCTAATGGCCTTTCCTGTTTCCTACCATGTCAGAAAGAAGGTCATCCCAGAGAGAGAGGGACAGGCAGGTGCAAGGGACCTGAGGCCAGAGCGCACCTGCACCTGGGCACTCAGGGTAGATAAGGAGGTCAGTGTAGCTGAAGCAGGTTGAGCACTGAGTTGGGAGTGAGGGAGAGGAGAGTCATAGGAGATGGAGCCTGAGAAGCAAGTGTTGACTCCTGCAGAAGCGGTAGGAGCCATGACTGCTTCAGAGGAGTGAAACAATGTATTTGTCTGTAGGATCATGTCAGCGGCTGCATCTCAGAAGAGCAGGTGGAGAGCCAAAAAGCCCTTTCTGGCTGCAGCTACCTTCTCCGACCATGCCTCACCACTCAACTGTCTTCCCTGCAACTGTCTCAAAATTATCTCCCTTGATACACTTTGGGTTTTGTTTGCTTGATTATTCCATTTTCATTCTGACTTACTGTTTTCAGACAGTCTCATATAACCCAGGCTGACCTCAGACTAACTCTCTAGCTAAGGTAACCTTGAACTCCCATTCTCCTGCACCAGTTTCTCTGGGATTACGGGCTTTGAATACATTTCCACCTGCTGATCTTTGACTGAGTCCCCACCAGAGGCACTTGGGGTGACAGGCTCTGCCTCTTGAGCAGGTAAAGCCATTCCTTCCCCAGTCACTTAGATAGAACTTCATTTAACATTCATATTTTGTTCTTGTTTGCTCCCAGCCCCAAACAAAGATTTAACTGAGTCATTTGCATCTTAGAGGATCTCTAGATCAAGTGACCCCTAGGTTTCCTCCTTTAGGAAATTCTTCATAGAGGAAGAAGCTGTGTTTAAGACAGTGCTTGAAGTGTATCACTGGGGGCCTAGGTGGAAAAATAGAAGGAAAACCCACTTCAGACCAAATGAATAGTGTTGCCATAGTTATAAGGTGTCCTGTGGGAGGGTCAGGTCACACCGGTCAGCAGGACCGTGACATCAGCACAGATGAGAGAGAATGGGAACAGCCTAAGGTGTCCTCCAGAGGAACAGAACACCCTCATTTATAGCAAGGGCTTATGGAAAGGCTATCAGCAGCAGACAGACAATATTCTGTAGGTTGAGTGTATCTGGAAACACGAGTGCTTGAGCCGCTGGAGAGCTTCCTTCTCTCAGGAGCTGGAGTCGCCCTCCAGATTACAGATGACAGGCTCAGCTTGCACGGGGAAAGCAAGGGTTTCTGTAAGCTTTCTGAACTTTGCGTACATCTGCAATACTTTTAAACCACGTGAGCCTTAGAAAATACAAGCAGGGGTTAAGAAAAAGGCTCACAGGAAAAGGTTGAGGGTAAGAGTTCTTGTTTCACAAACATGAGGATGTAAATTCAAATCCTCCATCACCTGCATAAAAGTGTCCCTGCTGCTCTCTGAAAAGTTCCCGTTCCCATGGTCATGTTCAAATCTGAATTGCAAAAAAAAAACACACACACACACACAAAAAACCCTGAATTGCTGAACTTTAAACTACATGAGCTGGCAAGCCATGGAGAGCCAGTGCAGGCAGAGTTCTTCATTAGCTTCTGCCACCCTCTTTCCTGGGGCTATTTCCTCTTATGACCATTATCCTGTGAGAGTGCTTCCCTCTACTTCTAAATCCCCAGAGAAACCTCAGACTCCACGTCTGGGACTGGCTTTTTCTCCTAATTTTGTTCAAACTAAGGAATCGAATCGGATACAAGGCAGCGACACACCACCTGTCCCTCCTATGACAGAGAGTCCTGCATGCCCTGAGCTGCCAGCCACAGGAGTGACTTCCTGGCCTGTCCGAGGCAGAGAACAGTCTATCAGGCTTGTGCTGGGCAGGTGCCTGCCTAGCTAACTCCTGGGGTATCCGGGAAGCTCTGAAATAAAGCCTGCTCACTATTTACAAAACATTCCTCACAGGACTGGGCAAGGCTGCCACATTCACGGTGGTGGAGGGGGCCAACGACGGGGCCCCAGTGAAGAGGTATGACAGAACATGAACCAGTGCTGGAGGCTTCAAAAATCAGCCGATAATTCTATTTAGGTCTCTATTAGGAGACACCCATGCTTTCCCCTTCTCCCCATCCCCCACCTCCTTTCCTCTCATCAGTACCCCACAAGCCACGATTGGCAGGCAAAGATGAGGTAGCGTTGCAGTGCTCACAGTGAGAAAGCAGAAGGAAGCACACCCGGCGTGGCTGGGTCTTGACAGCAAATATAACTCGTTCAAGAGTTTGGGTGATTTCAGTTTTGGAATTCAAGTTTGAAACTTTGTTGTAAAATGTGTCATTCAATTTTTCTATTTTTCAAATCTCTGCTGATTATAGTTCTTCTTTTCCTTTTCATTTTTTATATTGATGCATTTGTTTACATGTATTAATTGACAGAGTCTCATGTACCCAGGCTGGCCTTGAACTCTTATGTGGATAAGGATGATTTTGAATATCCTAGCTGAATGACAGGCCACCATTTTTTGACACTTTCACATATGCATACTGGGAACTGTAACAGCAGCTCTCCCTCTCCGCTGCCGCCTCTCCCTCCGTCTCCTGTCTCCTTCACCTGAGGATAGATGCCAGGGTCTTGAACGTGCTAGGCAAGCACTTTCACTGGTCAGTAACCCCAGCCCCAGTATTTTTATTTTGAGACATCATTTCACTGAATGGCTAACTCTGACTGTGAACATGCTCTGTGGTCTAGCCTCAGTCTTTTGATCCCCTTGCCCCAGCCTCCAAAGTAGCTGGGATTTCAGACTTGAGCCAGCAGATCTAACTGTCCAATGATTCTCCACAGTTATCAATGTGAGCTGTCCTTGTCCTGGGTTGTTATGTGCTAAAGCAGGCAGCTTTGCCTTTCTCTGGGTGATCTAAAACACACAGGTTCACACACACACACAAAATGCACACAAATGAACATGCATACACATGTACACACACTATACACACACACAAATGCACGCAAATGTACACACATACACATGTGCGCGCACACACACACACACACACACACACACACACAGAACTCCACCTGCAGACTTAGGGCTGAGTCTGCCTTTTGAGGACAAGCTGCCCCTCTGTACAGGAATTCCTAGAGCCACCTAGTCAGGTTCCTCTAGGCCCCTTTCATTTCCTTTAAACAGGTGGTGTTGTTTTTTTATTTTAAAAAGTACTTTATCCAGGTCCAGGGCTGGTTCACAGAGAGTGGAAGTTGCCCAGCCTGCTGTGGCACTGGCTTTTCTCTTAGGTCATAAGGGGAACTAGAGGCTCCATGCTGGAATGTTGATCTGCCCCAGAGGCCTGAAGTCATATCCCAGGATGTGAATGTACGTATGACCACCTGTCTTTCCCGGGGGTGTGAAGACCGCAGCCACTCTGCCTTTGACCCTGACTGAGCCCAGGGGCAGGAGTTGGAGCTTTAGGAGCCTGGGAACCTCTCTGTGAGACTCAGTGTCTGGAAACCCTGGGAGTTTCGCTCTGGCTCAGAGCAGACATGCAGCCTCCCAGTTACAAGTAGCAACCTGCCCTCCCTTCCCGCCCAGACTGGGAAAGCGGTGGCATCTCTAGTTCAGGCCCAGACCCGCCTGGCAGCCGGATTCCACAGCCTGGGCAGGAAGCTGATCTCAGCCCAGTGACCATTTCCCTCCGGTTTTTTTTTTTTGTCAGAGGAATTTCCACACCAGCAATCTGTGGTGACAAGGGTAGGCACAGGCTTTTACTTGAGCTAGAGTGGTGGGAAGAAATCAGGATATGGAGAAAAAAAGACAGAGGATTGGGTAGATATACTTTCTAGACCCTATTCCAGAAGCACCCCAAGTTGCATGACTCAGGAAGAGGTATGGAAAGCTGGGCTGGCTCCCCCACTATATCCCTGGCCAGAATGACAGACAAGGGTGGGTTTGGCTGGGTTTGGGCAAGTCTTAGAGTCCATGCTTCCTGTGTCCCCAGGGGAACGAGGCCTGGCTTGCCAACCTCTCAGGCCTAAGTCTGCAGGTGGGGTAGTGTGTGAGTGCACATGTGTATGTGCGTGTGTCTGTGTGTGTTTGCGTATGGGTGTGTGTGAGTGAGTGTGTGCAAACCTGTGTTTTAGATCACCCAGAGGCCTTGGTACCTGGGCTAAGACAGACACTTGTTTCTCAGACTTTCCAGCTCCACTGGGGCGAGGGTAGTCCTTCTCTTGGACACCTCCTCACTTTTCGTCAGGGAATTTCTTAGGTGCTGGTTTTTCAGGCCACTTTGAGGGGTGTGAGGGAGGCTGCACAGGACCAGCCTGCATGGGACCAGCTATGTGGCCACAGCCCCTTCACTTCATTCAGTTCTTACACTTCTAGCCGCTTTCATGTGGAGCGTTCCTGATCCGTCCAGGGTATCCTTTGAAGATGAAAAGCCCCACCGCGAAGCGCAGTGCCCCGTTGTAATTAACATCATTAAGAGCAATTTTTCTCATTGCCCTAAAGAAACCTCACTTCTCAAAAGGAGCGCCTACCCCACTCTCCCCGGAGTTGGCCAGCCCATCCAGTCCAACCCCACCTCCCTGTCTTTTGCCACCCTGTGCTTGCTTTAGACTTGATTGTTCCATTTTACCTTTGCAGATGATACTCCTGCAAGGGAAGGCACCCAGCCTCAAGGAGCAGTACACACAGTCTCCTGGGACCTGAGGATGTCTGTCCTCAGGGTTTGAAGCATCCCAGAGAGCTACTTACCAGTCCAGCCCTGACTTTGGACCCAGTGGCAGCTATAAAAGCTGCCTCTAGCTCTCCTCTCAGCCCGAGGGCCCAGGCACTGGGAGAGAGGCTCCTTTGATTCTGCAGGGCAGGCTATTGTAGTGTCGTTGCTGTAGTGAAGGATGAGGACCTTGTCTATGGGAGCTGCTCACACCACGATGGGGTAGCCCAAGGCGACAGGTTAGCCCAAGGCTGTGCTGAGAGGTCCTGGATGGAATCTTCATCTTATTTCCAGGTTGTGCTCTCTTCTGCTCTACAGAACAGGATGATGGGCGTCGTCTACAGAACATTTCATTCAGTAACTCTGTAGCAAGGAGGAGAGGTTCATGTTTTCTGAGCTGTGTCAAATTAATCTATTCATAATAACAAAAGAAGCAGCCTCTCTCTGCCTTGCCTCTCTCTCTCTCTCTCTCTCTCTCTCTCTCTCTCTCTGTCTCTCTGGATTTCCAGGGCTCCCAGCCTGGGAGGAGCTATACAGCTTCCTGGAACACCTAGAGTGTGATTAATATCTGGCCTGTTATGTGATTATCTAAACTTACAGAGATGCTCTACTGTTGGCAACACAAGGTTTCTGCCTGTGTACTCAATAATTTTGGACTGGTGGTGATGTCAACTTAGAAAATTAGGGACTAGAGAGATGGGTTGGCAGTTAAGATCACTTGCTGTTCCTCCAGAGGACCTGAGTTGGGTTCCTAGGAGGACATTGGGCTCACAATCAACAGTAACTCCTCCTCTAGGGAGATCCAATGCCCCTTTCGAGTTTCTAAGGGCACATACACAGCATATTCACACACAAATACACACACACACACACACACACACACACACACACACACTGTACTTCCCTAGGAGCAGCAGAGCCAATGGGTCCCACCCAGGCCATTTCATTCAGTTTAACTTAATAGAAATAGTGCCTAGACAGCAAATGTCATTCAACAGCCTAACCACAGCCCACACTGGGTGTTACTGACCTAGACTCTGAAATTCAGAGTCACCAGAACATATCAGATGAGCTAATAAACTAGGGTGTCTGACAGAGGCTCCGTGACACAGTTGTGATGAGAAGTTGAACCCCCTCACGGGAGAGGCCAGACTCTGGATAGTTGACCAGGTCCACGAGCATACCATAGGAAGGGGAACCGTGGAAATAGCATGGGGCTGGAATGGACCCTCTCCAGCCCAGCCTCCTTGATGGAACATGAAGTCAAGAAACATGGTTATGCTCTTGGACCCCAGGGGTGTGGCCCAGAGGCAGCTGCATCACCAGAGCTGGTTCTGGTCTGGCAGCCTGAGGGTAAGTATCAGGAGTAGGGAAAGCTGGGAGAGAACAGAGTGGAGTGGGGGATCTGTCGCCCCTAAGCACAAGCCGATTGCAGCAATATTGAAATCAGCAGTTTTTGTGTTTGTTTCATTTTGTTGTGTGACAGAATCTTGCTATGTTGCCGAAGCTGGCATTGAACTCAAGATTCTTCTACCTCGGCCTCCTGAGAGCTGGGATTACAAGCCTGTGCCTTGAGATAGCCTAGAGACAGCCTTTGAAAGCCTTGGGGGAGAAAGGAGAAATGACTTCCTATGGAAGCTCACCATCACTGGAGTTCTTAGAAACAATCCAGTCCTGCGAACTGGAGGCCAAAGCTCAGGGATCAGTTTCCGGCTTTTCCTCACCTGCCCCTTCTCAGAGAAAAGGTTGGAATTTTCATTTTCCAGTCAGGAAAACACAATTCTCTGGATGTTTCAACAACTTTCCAAGGTTTTTTTGTTTTTTGAAGACCCAACCCTGGTTCCAGGGAACATTAATTAAAGGCAATAGTAATTATAGACACAGGGTCTCACGTAGCTCATACTGGCTGGCCTCAAATTTGCTGTCAGCTTAACACAAACAAAAGTCACCTGGAAAGAAGAAACATCAGTAGAGGAATTGCCTCTATCACTCGGCCTGTGGGCACGTCCATCACATTGGCCTGTGGATATGTCTGTCACATTGGCCTGTGGACATGTCCATCACATTGGCCTGTGGGCATGTCCCAAGTTCCTCACAGAAAGCAAAATTCCGGGACCACAATGCCTACCTTGGGATTCCCTCACACCTTTCTTTCCCATAAGTCATCACACTGGCTGACTGTGCAAAGAGTAGTCACGGTTTCCGTAAGCAAGACAGCATGTGATAGATGAATTCAGAAAACCTGCACTGAATCCAGGTCAAGCCATCTCAGGCAATATTAGTCAACTCCCTTTACCCTCCTTGCATAACTTATACTTTCATTAAAGAGTCTCTCTCTCTCTCTCTCTTTCTCTCTCTCTCTCTCTCTCTCTCTCTCTCTCTCTCTGGTGGTGGTGTGGTGTGTGTGTGTTGTGGTGTGTGTGTGAGAGAGAGAGAGAGAGAGAGAGAGAGAGAGAGAGAGAGAGAAGAGAGTGCTCAGGGCTCAGGAAGTGTCTTAGTTTGGGTGACTATTGCTGTGATGAAACACCCTGACCAAAAGCAACTTGGGAATGAAAGGGTTCATCTTATTCACAGTTCTGTGTTGTCAAAAGCAGTGAGGACAGGAACTCAAGCAGGGCAGTGTCCTGGAGGCAGGAGCTGATGCAGAAGCCATGGAGAGATGCTGCTTACTGGCATGCTCAGCCTGCTTTCTTACGGAACCCAGAACCACAGCCCAGGGATAGCACCACACACAGTATACTGGGCCCTCCCCCTCTAATCACTAATAGAGAAAATCCCTGACAGCTGGATCTCCTGGAGGCATCTTCTCAACTGAGGCTCCCTCCTCTTTGCTGGCTCTAGCTTGTGTCACGTTGGCATAAAACTAGCTAGTCCAGGAACCATGGTAGAAGCGGGGCAGAGAAGAGTCAGAGAGTCCTCTGGCCATGACAGGACCGAGCTCATGAACTTATAGAAGCTTTGGCTGCCTGCAAAAGATCCAAATTAGATCAAACTAATCAATATCTCAGCATGAAAGAGAGGACCTCCTGAGCCCTAACCCTGATTTTAGGAGCTATCAGCAGTTGATGGGAGAATCAATTTTCTTTTTAAGGCTGTGGCCTCACACCCATGACTACAGAGGCAGTATACACTGAAATCAGGGTGTTACCCTTCCTTCCTTTCCATCTTGATCATCACGTTAGCTCTTCCTCCTCTTCTAAACCTCTTGTACCTGCAAGGCCCTGCGTCTCTGTTTTCAGGGGTCTCTGTTTTCAGGGGTCTCTGTATACAGGGCCCTTCATCTCTTTTTTTCTGTATTGCAGTAAGTGATTTTGTTTGCTCCCTTGCTCAGTTCATTTTCTATTGCTGAAAAAACACAGAACACCCGAGAGTGGGTGACTGATAATGGAAGAAGCTTGTTTGACACTCTGTTGGAGAGGTTGGAGATCCAGAAGCATGAGTCTGACATCAGGCAACAGCATAATGCTGCCCAAGGGGAAGCTGCCCTCTGGAGTTACTGTGCTTTCGTGGCACCTGATCCAGGCCTTCAAGACCAAGAACTCATTTACTCCACGGAGAGTGAACCCAGTTTCCTGAGAGCAGGATTAATTCCACCATCCAGGGCATAGTCCTTGTGAGCCCAATACATCGAAGGGGCCTCACAACATCTTTACACTGGACATCAAATTTAAACACAGGTTTTGAGGAACACGAGCTATACTCAAGCTTCAGCAACCACCTTCACTTGGCAACCACTCCCAGATATGTGTGGTGTCCTAGCGTCCTGAATCTCTCCTTAGGCTCCCATCGTACACAGGTATCTGGCCTCTTCCAGACCTTTACTCCTGCAATACTAATTGGAGACTCTAGGCTAACATGGACATCCTGCATGCAAGGTCTCTGAGCCGGTGGGGATAAAGGGAACACTCTGCTTTCAGAGCTGTGGAGAGCATCACCCTCAGGTACTCCTGCACCTCATCATTGTAACTGGATCCACGCAGTGATTAACACCAAGTGATTAACACCGGCAGCATGAACACGGTTGTTCACAGTTTACTAAACAGTAACATTCTTCCTTACACAGTTACCCAGAAGGATCCCACTCTAGGTATTGTATCCTCTTTGCTGCCTCCTCCTTACTCAAGAACTTCTCTGTTCTCTCCTTCAGCCTTGAATGACTTTATCTTGTGAGTTCCTTTGACCTTTTATGCATCTTTCAGCCTATAACAATGTAATGATTTTCAAATGGTTTTGTCTCCCAAATTGGGATTGAGATATTCGAAAGAAAAGTCTGATGTTTGAACCTATCAAGCTCTCAGATGGGGAGTAATGTGATTGCAACATAGTAACTGCCTCCTGTTAGATAATCAAATGACTATCTTGTGCTAAGTGTGCTTGTGAGTCCTCACTGGAAAACATGGACAGCAGGGTGCAGTTACACAGCCCTCCAGCAGAGGGGGCTATACAAAACTACTGAAGCCCTTGAAGCCTGTCCTTAACATCAGATAGACAAAATATTTGCCTTTGTAGTCTATATCTACTGGTAAATAGTTAATGCCTAGGAAGCATGTTTATACAAGGTCTTTTAAAAGGAGTCACTCTAGCTTGTCGGGGAGGGCTATATGTGCCCGTAATTCCACAACTCAACCAACTAAAGCTGGAGGATTTTTGAGTTTAAGGCCAATGTGGACTATTTAAGACTCTGTCTCAAGAGATGAAAAAAACCAAGTCATTATATTCCAGATTCTGGGTACCTGTTAGGAGTAGAAAGGAAGGGAACACAATCTCATTTTCTAGATCCAGGTCTTCCAGGAAAGTTACTTGAGTATTGTGAAACCAATGGCGGCACAGATTGAGACATATAACCTTAAGGCTCCATTTATAACCCGCACACCGTTGCTCATATAGTCAGTGGAAATTTGGTGAATGGCCTGATTGACAGCTGGTCATCCTGAGAGTAGAGAGTGGAGACTTCTAACCGGGGTTCCAAGTATGCTCACTTTCCGACACAGAGCGCTCCCCGAGGAGGCTGGTGTGGCTCTTATCCTCGCCTGAGCTGCTTGCAGGTCACCTGGCACAAAGCAGGTGTTCAGCAAATGTTTCTGAGTGAGTAACTGAGGTTATTTCATCATTTTCTTTGAGTTGATGTGAATAATTTCTTTCAGTACTCTCGAAAGGCAGGATGGGTCTGTGTGTGCAGAAGGACGTTTGTAGAGTGATTTTGTAGGAAAGTGCATCTTAAAGGATCATTAGGAGGGCCCACAAATGCATGTATATTCACACACACGCACGCACGCACGCACGCACGCACGCACACACAACTCCCATAGTCTTCACAAACCAGAAACTGGGACATCTGAATTTTTGCCTTTGACTTCTGATGGCTCACTCTCTGGTGTGCTCTTGTGTTAACATTTTATTTATTTATTGTGTAGTCTGATGGTAGTGGTGGTGGTGGTGTGTGTGTACATGTGTACATGTGGAAGTCCCAGGTCAACACTGGATGTCTTTCTCGATCACTTTCCATCTTCCTTTTGCTATTTTGGCCTTTTGGGTTTTTTGGTTTTTCAAGACAGGGTTTCTCTGTGTAGCCTTAGGCTGTCCAGAACTCACTCTGTAGACCATACTGTCTTTTACAGAAGTATACTAAAATATTTATAGGTTAAATAATGTCTACAATTTGCTTCAAAATTTGTAGAGTGTAGAGCAATAGATGTGAAATAGGGTAGCCTTCATGAGGTAATCACTGAGGTGATAGGTAATCTCTGAAGTTGATGGGTAATCACTAAGACTGGTGAGTAATCTCTGAAGCTGATGGGTAATTACTGAGGCTTTTGAGTAATCCCTGAGGCTGATGGGTAATCCCTGAGGCTGAGCAGCAGGCCTGTGAAGTCTGTCATATCTTATTGTCAAGTTTTTTATTTATTGTATTTGAAATTTTCCATGGATTTTTTTTCTTTTAAATTATTCAGCCTTACTGAGTATTCTGAATGCTCTTTTCTTAAGGAATATTCTTGCCCTTCACCTACCTCACATGAAACAGTCCAGGAACAGTAACTCAAAATCCAATAGCATCTCTTTGTACAGTAATGCAGAACATCACTTCCTGAACTACCGTTAACTCTGAAAAGACTTTGAGTTTAAATACATAAAAGGATATCCTAGGGGAGAGAAAATGAGTTCTAAGAGTGTAGAGGTGATATTTAGAAAACAGCTCCCGGGCCAGCTTGTTCCTGGGCAGCCACCATGTTCCCGCTGCTCCTCGGCTCTGACAGGGCTCCGACTAGCTAGATGCACAGGCCCTGGCACCCATGAGACGCCAGAGTGGGAGATGGCTCTGCCAATCCCCCAGGCTGCATCCACAAAGCTCTGCTGAACCCCAGACAATATCTGCCATCCTTGCAGTACCCGGTAGAAATGAGACTCTTAAAGCTTAATGATTATCTAAAGGATTTATATATTTAGAAATGCTCAATCAACAAGGTGCTCACACAATTAGAGTTGTTACCCAATATCTAACCTTTTGATAGAAGTTGCTATCCAGGACAGGTTTCGACTCATCAGTGGTTCTCCATGACTGAGAGCCTTCTTCTCTCCTCCCCTTCCTCTCTTCTCCCAGTTCTACCTCCCCTTCTACTGCCTAATCATGGAGCTCCACTGCAAATACAATGTAGCAGAATAAGTATCCTGTTATATAAGAGTAGGAAGAAAGAAGAAGGAGGGGACTATGACGACAACAACGTGGACCTGTCTTTATTAAAGCTTCCCAGATGTGTATGTGTGTGTATATGTGGGTTCATGTGTACATGTGCATGTGCACAGGTGTGTTTCATAGGAAGCTTCCACAGAGGTATAGAGACAATGGCTAAATTCTTAGCTATCAGGTTATAGTCAGATAGGTCCTTCAACCTGGTTGAAGGAGAGTATCAATATTTTGAGAAGAGGCTTCTTTTCTAATATTCAGCAAGCCAATTTTTGGATGGAGATAGGGTGAATTTTTGTCTAGAACTGGGAACAGTCTAGACTTGCATGCTGGAAACCAGGTGAGAGTAAGAGTCACTTCAAGTGCTGGAGCCTTCAGCTTCTGATGAGATCTCTGGAAGAACATGAAACTGCAAGTCTTGGGCTGTGAGGATAGGGCCCCTGGGGTGTAGTAAAAGGAGAAAAAAGTATAGCTTTTATTGGTTAGGGCCAGGTTACATGGTCACCAGAGCCATAAAACCTGTGAGGACACTTTTGTAAACAGCCTTTTGTTTACTTAAGTGACTATACCTTTTACCTTTCAACTAGACAGAAGACAGATGTCTATTAATGGGTTCCAGGCCAGATGCTGGTCGCACCCTTTCTGTTTCCTAGGCTTTTGATACTTTCTTTCTCTGTCCTTCACCCCCTCCATGCCCTCCCACACACACTGGTCCCCCACCCCCCACCCTAATTATTAGTAGTAGGTGACCCTGTAACAAAGGGAGGGCAGGTGGACCTGAGAAAATCCCTACTTTTCCACAGAAACATGCTTCCGTGTCTCCAGTTGCGCTTTTGAGTCTAGGCTCAGTGCTAGCCCGAGCTAGTTCTTTGTTTACATTGAACCTCAGTCTTGAAGGGAAGTATGTCTTTGTGTGGTTTCAAACAGCCTCACCTATTGCTGTGTGTCCTTGAAATACAAGTCTCAGCTCTGTTTGTTTATTTAGAGAAGTAGGGTCTTGTTTATTTTCCCGGGTAACCTCAAATTCAGAGATCTGCCAGCCTCTGCTTCCCAAGAGCTGGGATAAAAGGCGTGTGCCACCACGCCCAGCTCAATTTTGTTTTTTTTAAATAAAGGTCTCTAACCCTTCATTCTCTTGCCTCAGCCTCGTGGGGACTGAGATCCCAGGCATGAGTCACCTCTAGTTTATTTGCTGTGTGGGTTTGTTTTATTCAATGTTAAAGATCAAACCCCAGGATTTGAGAAGTACCTTGGCTAAGTACCCTACTTAGGAGCAACGTCCCTGGCCCGTTTTAGGCTATTACTCACACTCGAGGCTAATACACATCAGCTTTAAATGTACAGTTTCGCTTGTTTGGGTGATAACACATACAAGATGCTACTTTATCTCATGTGTTTCTGCTTTTGTTAAAGAAGGAATGTCAGGAGACGATCGCCTCACACATTCCCAGAGCCCAAGTTCAGATCTCCTCTTTCTTACTAAGCACCAGTATCTGCATATGCCTCAACAGACGGACTGGCAAGGTCCGTTTAGACAGTGAGCAGTTAAGTAGGGTGTGCAAGCACCCTTAAGCGATGGTCGTTATTTTTCTGAGTAGCATTCAACCATTTCTGCTAGCACAATGTCGACATCCCAAAGAGAAGCACGAGGTTGTGGATTTAGCCCAATGGTTAGTGCTTGAAAACCAGCGCAAGTTCCTGGGTTCGGTTCTTAGCTCCTGAGAGAGGGGGGGAAAGGACCACGAACCTCGCCCCCCCTCAACACTGAAAAAAAAAAAAAAGACAAAAAAATAAGCTAAAAGATAAGCACAAAGCAACCTACTCCACTCCAAGCCCTGGGTGCCTGCAACCTCTGCAGCCCGGGGAGCTGCGGTTCCGAGCACGCATGCGTAAACACTCCCGTGCGCTCGGCGAGCTCCAGCAGGGGGCAGTATCGCGACCCGGAGGGTGTAACGCCTGTCGTACTCGCAGGGCGTAAAGCAGCTTTGCTTTACGGCTCCCGCCTCCGCCGTAAAGCCAGCGTGCCCACGTGCGACAACTTCCCTTGAGTTTGGTTGGTGTGTTTTGGTTTTTTTGTGTGTGTGTGTGTGGTGGCGAGCTTGACCTTTCCGCTATGGGCAAACGCCGGAGCCGTGGCCGCAGCCAGCTGCTCAGCACAATGACCAAGAAGCAGAAGAAGCACCTCCGCGACTTCGGCGAGGAGCACCCTTTCTACGACAGGTCGGGGCGCGCGGGCCGCCGGGAGGGCTGGTTCCGGCCGGGGCGGGTCGGACCTGCTGAGACAGGGGGCTGCTGCCTGTCATCCGAGCACGCGGGCTGAGGCGGGAGATCTCAGCTTAGCCCAGCCAGGGCCACATAAGGGTTTCCAAAAGCAGGACAGGAAGTCGAGAGATAAAGTTGGCCGTGAGAGGTGAACCCCGATGTGTCGTTAAAAGCCAATTTCTGACTTGTTCTTTCTTATATGTCATTGAGCTCTTCTGTCTGTTACCCGTTTGCCTTCTGGTCATCTCTGCCCTTGTGCATGCTGAATTTTTTTTTTTTATACAAATACTGGATATTATCCTGTATTGGACATCTGTTTTGTGTTCATTTAAAGCAGAATCATTAGGCCTGTTCGTGATTGTTACAAACTAGCAGCAAAAGTTTTAACATTATCTATTTTTTTTTTTTCCTTTTTTTAGGGTTTCCAAGAAGGAAGCCAAGCCGCAGATTTGTCAGCTGGTAATGCCTTTTTTCTTTATAATAGTTGGAATTGGGTTGTTACTTATTAAGATTGAGTGTAAACGTAAAGTTTGGGTTGCATTCCTGTGTTTTTCTGTTTCGGATGTGAGCTGTGATTTTTTTAGTAATGTTACTTAATTAGTTTTAAGTGATAGAGACTGTTGTAGGAATTCCCATGCGTCAGGAAAAGCCATGGTGGGAAACTACCCTGTGACACTACATTAAGCTCTTTGAGAGGGTTCGTCAGAGTGCTGGCTCCTTGTACACTCACCATGAAAAGCTTCTCACGGTGTAAAATGGACGAGGGGCCTGCAGACTCAGACAGTGGCAATTGTTTGTAATTTTCTCCTTCCATCTTGCAAACTGAAGCCTGGTGTCTGAGATGTAAGTTAAAGCCCATAACTGGAAATTTTGTTTGAAAATTTCATTTTCTTTTCATGTGCAGCTGATATCAATTAGAACCATAGCTTGGTTGGCTGCTTTATGTAAATTTCATGCTGGGCTTGGTTCAAGAGATGAGACTGTAATATTTTGCTGAAAAGCATGGGATTTTTGTTTTGTCTGTCTGTGAGTTAGTAATGTATATTCATTATACAAAGTAGTGGGTTTCCCTAGGACTTTTCCAGTCATCAGTATCTGCTCGTATTCATTCCTTCCTTTGGCTGTTTGCCTTCCATCTCTGCTCAACCCTTTCCTCTTCCCAAATTCTTTTTCCTTTTGATTTCATGCCTTATTTCTTTTAAATCTAGTTTCCTCGTGCAAGAGAAAACATATTTGTCTTTAGTGTGACTTATTTTTACTTTATTATCTCCCATTCTATCCCGTCTTCCTGCACGGGCTACAATTTCCTTCTTTGTGGTTGAGGAAATTCCACTAATATGTATTTCTCACGTTTTCTTTCTTTCTTTTTTGTTTTTTTAGTGTGACAGTAAAAACTGTAATTTTTTTTTAATTTCCCATTTTTCTTTAGTCAGAGAGTTCAGATTCTTCCCATTCTGAAAGTGAATCGGAGAGTGAACAAGAGCACGTTTCAGGGTACCACAGACTGCTTGCTACATTAAAGAACGTTTCGGAGGAGGAGGAAGAAGAGGAGGAGGAGGAGGAGGAGGAGGAGGAGGAGGAAGAGGACGGCAGTGCTGGAGGTGATGCAGAAATGAATGAGGGAGACGGTGGTGAGGATGTCAGTGTGGAAGACACAGCAGAGCCTGCTGAGACACGGGAACGTAAGTGTTTGGGGCTGGCCTGTCCTCTTCTGTGTTGTGTGGACGGAGTGAGAGCATGTGGCTCCAGAGCAGAGATTCAGCCTTGTTGGGTTAGGTTATGTTTTGAGAATCTGATGGGAACACAGGACCCTCTCCTCAGGGTCTTACTTTTTGGGGGACTTGTAACCTCAGGTAAGACAGCTTGGCGTATCAGGGGGATATTATTATGTGGTCTCTGTGACAACTCGGTTTGCTGAAGAGGTTGTTCCTCTTGAGTAAGAGACCAGGTTTGATGGACGGTAGACATAAAAATACAAACTTTGATGTTGTAGATATGTTTCTGTGAAGCAGCTGGAGAGGAGGCGAGGCTGCTCCCATTGGGTCCTTAAGGAGACTCTGAGACGGATGTCTTAGGGCCCAGGCTGCAACTCTAGTGATCTTCTGTGCCTGGGAATCAAACCCAGGACCTTGTGTATATCAGATTTAGCTTGTTGTTTGAGTCAAGGTCTTACTATTAGACCAGGCTGCCCTTCAACTCTTGATTCTGCTTTTGCCCTGGAAATACAGGTGTGTACCTGTAAACAAAGGCTTTCCCACCTGTCCCCCAGGTTCTGAGACTTAATTATTTATGAATAAATGCCTAGGCCCTAAACTTGGGCTTGTTCTTTGACTAGCTCATCACTTATATACCCCTTTAGTCTATTATACGGGTGCCACATGGCTGGTTAGTTACCTCTCCTAGTTTCATATGTCTGACTTCCTCAGAGTTCTGGTGGGCTCTCCCTCACCTCACTAGCTCCCCAGAGTTCCCCTCTCTCTACTAGAATTCCCACCTCTTACTTCCTGCCTTTTTTACTAAGCTACCATTTTTTCACTGACAGGTGATCTCTTCCACATGTAAGAGATTTCTTCTTCACACCACCAAGCCTGGCTTTTTTTTTTAAATCAGCCTCATTAGAATATGTTTATATGGAAATAGAATGAACCCAGCATGGGCTGACCCGGCAACCCATGGCCCAGCATGGGTTTTCACTGGGTGAAACCTCTGCTGGGAAAGGGTGACAGCTTGAGTTAGAGTTCTGGAACCCACATACAGGTGGAAGGAAAGAACCAGATCCACAGGTACAGCACACACTGGGATAGGAATAATGAATCAATAATTTCTATATGCAGTTTGAGGTTTGACAAATGTGTACCTCCCATGACCTCCAGAGATGCTCATCCTTTCGCCGGCACTGAACTGATTCCCGTCACTGTAGATTAACTGTGCCGTTTGCAGGAAGCTGTGCAAACATGGTCAGACATGCCTTTTTGAGACAGACTGTTAAGCTGTAAACCCAGCCTTGAGTTCACAATCCTCCTGCTCCATCCCCCTTCTACTTCTCGGCCCTCAGTGCTGGGTGGCAGGTGTGTTGTGCTATGCCTGCCTTGTGTCTGTTTTACCTTTGTGTTATTGTTCTTTTTTCTTTTTTTTTTTTTTTTTTTTTTTTTGGTTTTTTGAGACAGGGTTTCTCTGTGTAGCCCTGGCTGTCCTGGAACTCACTCTGTAGACCAGGCTGGCCTCGAACTCAGAAATCAGCCTGCCTCTGCCTCTCCCAAGCGCTAGGATTAAAGGCGTGTGCCACCACTGCCCAGCTGTGTTATTCTTCTTAATTGTTGGCTTTTTATTGCTGGATATATGTGAGTAACTTCTATGTCTATCTCAGTCCTGTTGTTCTTACAGTCTCTTCTTTTTTTGAGACAGTATCACTATGAACTCTGACTGGTGGCCTAGGATTTGCTGTATAAACTAGGCTGGCCTCAAACTCCCTTCCCGAGTACTGAGATTTAAGGTGTGTACTACCATTCCTCCTAACATAGTCTCCATGGTCCCTCCATCCCTCTGTGATGCTGGGCTTCATACATGCCAGGTAAGCACTTCCCCACTAAGTTCCATCCCTGGCCTTTAATCTTTTTTTTTTGATTCTGGCTAGGGTCTTGGGCATGTTAGGTAAATAAATTTATTTTTAAAGATTTATTTTTTATTTTATGTATATGAGTACACTGTAGCTGTCTTCAGTCATACCAGAAGAGGGCATCAGTTGGTTGTGAACCACCATGTGGTTACTGGGAATTGAACTTAGGACCTCTGGAAGACCATTCACAACTGCTGAGCCATCTCTCCAGCCTGGCAAATACTTTTTTTTTTTTTTTAAATCTTAACCTGCCACATAGTGTTTTGCCTAGTTAGGCTTACTGGGATAAAAATCTTTTGCTTTGTTGGGCACAGTGGCACACTTTTAATCTCAGCACGTGGAAGGCAGAGACAGAAGGATGTCTGTGAATTCAAGGCCAGCCTGGTCTCCATAGTAAGTTTTAGAACATCCAGAGCTACATAGTAAGACCCTGTCTTGAAAAACAAAAATGAATAAACAGAGACCTACATTGCCATAATTTTTTAAATGTTTGGAGGTTCTTTGTGCTGGTTTTCTTTGCATATACATTTTTTAGAGGAAAATGGATTTTGTTTGTTGTTGCATGTTTTAACTGAGGGTGTAGCACAGGGGTTGAAATGCGCACCTTTAATTCTAGAGGCAGGAGAATTTAGTCTTGCTCTGCGGGGGATTGGGCCCAGTGCCTTCCACCTGTGCTTTGCTACTGAGTTCTGTCCTCAGACAACCTTTTTCTCTGTAACATAACACCTCAGTTTCTGGAATGTATAGCACTCAGTATTAAATACTCCTTTGACAGACATTTCAATTGTTCCATGTTGTTTCTTAACCATAGTTCAGGCTGCTCTGAACATCGTTCATTTATATCTTGGTGCAGTATTTTAGAGTAAGTTCTAGAACTGGGTATTTTAGAATTCTCTAGGGTAACTCCTAATTATGGTAGAAATCTATTTTAAGGAATTGGCTCATGTGATTACCCAGTGGGCTGCAGTTTTCAAGTCTAAGACCATCAGGCAGGAGCCCCCAGAGGAGCCACTATTATAACTGGAGTTCACCGACGTTTGCAGAAAGTCTTCTCCTTAGGGCAGAACTGCCTCCTGTGTTTACTTCAAGCCTCCTACAGTGGGAGGAGCCAGCATATGAGGAAGGCCAGGAGATAGCTCAGCTGGTAGTGTCTGCCTCGCAGGCACAGAGTCCCGAGTCCATCCTCAGCACTGCAATTACCAGGCAGAGATGGAACATAGGCATGGGAGCTAGAGATGGGAGGATCAGGAGTTCAAGGCCACCCTGAGCTGATAGTGAGTCAGCTAAGACCCTAAACCTCAGGAGACCCTGACTCAAAAAATAAAACAGTCACTTGACTTCCTGCCTGGAAATCCACCTTATGGAACATAAATTTAATCTAGGCATATCCTGAGTAAAGTTGAAGCACACTCCAGGCCTGAAGCCCAGCTTAGTTACAGAAGTTACTTCATCACTCAGGTCTGCAGTCAGACTTAGTTCTGAACTGTCACATCCACTGCATTCATTGTTTAAGAATAATCCCAGTGCTCTGGAGGCAGTGGTAGGCTGATCTCTTTGAGTCTCAGGCCAGCCTGGTCTACAAAGGGAATTCTAGGACAGCCAAGGCTACACAGAGAAAGCCTGTCTCAGTGAATGAATGAATAAATGATAGCAGTGAGCATCAGTGTTTGATTAGTCAACATTTAATTATGCATAAATTATTTTATTTTTCAAACAGTTTCACTCTGTAGGCCTGGCTGTCTGGAAATTGCTAGGTTGACCAGGCTGGAGCTCCACCACACCCCATACATTTCACCAAGTGTTTTTCATTGTTTCAGGTGTGTCCCTAGCTGACAACTCTGAAGGAAGAGCTGGTGAAGAGCCACCTGGTGTATCACAGAACTCCTCAGAGGAGTTCACAGATGTGAAACACGAGTCACTGTTCAGCCTGGAAACCAATTTTCTAGAAGAGGATAGCGGGGACAGTTGTTCCCAGAGAACGTCCAAGGTGAGAGAGGCTCCTGTCGCCCAGCCCTCTAGTACGGTAGGGCTGGTCACTGACTGTTGAGTCTCTGACTGAGGGAGTGGCCACATGGGGAGCTGGAGGAGGCACTTCTCACGGGTCTGTGCTTTCAGTAGTTACTGTAGAGGTGAGACTGAGTACGTGGACAGGCTGAAGGGGGAAGTGGGGGGGCCAGTCCCCAGGCTCAGGTCTCTAGACTTGGAGTCTGATCTGAGAAAGGCTTTGCCCTCCTAACGGTTGGAAGAGAAGGGAGAAAGTGCTCTTCCCCTTCAGCCAGGCTTCTTCATTGGAGCAGTGCCTTTCCAGGTTTGTGAGGCCCAGGAGTGGCCAGTCTGAGTGTTCTTATTACTAGGAGGAGCCCCAAAGCCACCTCCCCCAACACCCTCCGTGGTCACAGCCAGCTGCCACTTGTCTGTGCTGGTGGGAAGGCCAAGCTGGTGTCAGACTTCTCAGCCTTTCCCGGTTTTCTGCAGCTGCACTTCAGCGTGGGTGAAGCTGAGTCCTTATGTGGCCTAGTTCGATCTGCTGGCTTTTAAGTGGGAGAAGTAGAGGTGGAATTTGTGGAATCTTAGCACAGACCACATTCTAACTGTGAACTGCGACAGTGTGGGATCCTGGTCAGAAGCAGGAAGCCGGCTGTTCTGAAGCCTCTGCACGTTGGCTGTGCAGATGGGTTAGCCTAGGCTTCCCTGATGGTGTTGCTTGTGTCTTGGGCATTTACTGCAGGTACATGTCATTTGGATCCTTGAGCAAGTTACCTACTTCACTTTGCTGCCACTCATTGAGAGAGCACAGAGGGAGGGCGGGGGGGGGGGGGGCGTGTCGCCTGAGTGCAGTGGGCTACATGGCCTTCACAGAGCTGAGGGTCATCTGCATGCAGGGGTAACATTTGTGTCATTTGCTAGGTCAGGTGAACACTGAGCCTGCTCTCAGGAATCTTGTTATCCACCAGATAAGACAGGAACATGTGCTGCCTTGTTTGATGTACAGCACATGGTAGGGACTGAAAGAACCGTGACTGTCCATGGGGAACCAGCTCTAGCCTCTCCCTGTGGAGCACTTCTGTGAAGGAATAACATTGCACAGCTGAACGAGAAGTGAGAGGACTTTTGGTCAAAGGCAAGGCTCATAAGCAGAATTTAGGGCCGTGTTCAGAAGTTACTGAAGAGGTGGGTTTAGGAGCCATGGTCAAAGCCAGGACTTTGGGCTGAGATGCCATGTGATGAATGTGTACTTTCAAGGCTCAGTTCCTCAGATGAGGTTAGGATGCTGGAGGATGGGGACTGGGGCTGGAAAGAAGGGTGAGCCAACGTTGGGAAGATTAGCGGTCAGTCTCAACAGAGACCAGAGATGAACTTGTCATTTTCCAGGTGACTAGAGGTGAGTCTGCCACTCTGAGGAGACTAGAAAGCCCCTCCATTGCTCACTGCTGACTCCTGTGTTCTGAATTAGATCCATTTCAACAACATATCAACAAAGAACTAAAGGAAAAGGAAATTCAGGCTGCTGCTTCCAGCCCTCCAGCTACCCAGCAACTGAAAGTATGTACTACTTGGTTTCCCAGGCGCAGGAGAGAGCCCCAAAGAAACCATGGTCTTTGGTTTATTGGCATATATTAATATTCATAATGAGTTTCATTTTGACAGACATTGAGTTTGTATCAGTCCTCTTGCTTCAGCCTCCCAAGTGTTAAGATCATGGGTGTATAGTTGAAGTAATTGCAGACACATGTTTGGGTGTAAGATGTCTCTTGTACTTTTTCCCAGTTTTGCCCGTGGTACCATGTAGCAGAGTACAGTACAGTATCGTGACCAGAAAATGGACAGATGCCATTTATTGCTGCCTGCTAGGCTAAGCACTCTGTCCCCCATGGCATTGCATCCTTAGACTCAGATATTCTGTACAATGTTGTCTTCTTACCCAATCCCCTTCCTACTAGCACAGTCAGGTTTTGGAACTCTGCAGCACTGTATGGTCTCATTAACAGGATCTCACTATGTAGTTCTGGCGGGCATCAAAATCAAAAGAGCTTCACCTGCCTCTGCCTCCCCACCACTGGCAGTATTAAAGGTGTGTGGCATCATCCCTGGCCATGTTTTTCCTTTTCACCATACCCACTTTCTCACTCCTCATCCCTAACCCGTGACCTCCTGAGCTCGATTCTGTTTCTGGGAGCTTGTCAGTTCACTGTTGAGTAAGTGGAGTCACCAGGTGGGACCTGTGAGGTGAGCTGCTTCATTGAGCACAGTTCCCTGGAGAGTTGCCAGGCTATTCAGCTTCTGGGCCTCGTTTCTGTTATTACTGAAGTTGCTCTAATTCTAGATAGACAACTTTTTTACAGTGAAAATTGTCTAACCATTTCACAAAGTAGCATCCCTTAAGTCCTACTGGGTGTGTCTCTAAGAGAGAAAAAGGAAGCAGTGGAGAGTGAGGGAGAGGACGGATCAATTCCAAGACAGACACACCCTTGTGACATATCACATTGCTGACGTTATTTGAACAACTCTGAAGCAATTTTGACTCTCTAGATGTGTTCCTCGGAACAGTGAGGGAATCAGTAGAGACAGAGCTCAGGTATGAAGTCAGGCTCCAAGCTGCCCACTGCTTGTGTAACTGTTGTCTGGACCCTCTTGCTTCTGAGTAAGAGAAGGTGGATGATCTGTGAGTCATTAATTACTCTGAATGTGACACATTGTTACTCCTGTCTTACCTAGCTCTCTTTATCTGTCTACCCTAGTGGCCAGTCCTGGGACATCTTGTCTTTTCATCAAAGTTCCAGAAGATGGAAACATTTAAACCTCCAAAGGATATTGACCTAAAGTCACTTCATCTTCAGAAGCCTCTAGAATCCACCTGGGCAAAAACCAATAGCCAGTTTCTATCTGGTCCTCAAAAATCAAATAGCTTCTTTACCCCACTCCAGAAAGAGCTGTTCTTAATTATGAATTCTTACCGGGACCTGTTCTACCCTGAGAGGACTGCCCTGAAGAACGGAGAAGAAGTCCGCCATGTTTACTGCCTGCATGCAATAAACCACGTCCTCAAAGCCAATGCTCAAGTGCTGGCTAACAACAGTAGGCGCCGGAGCCAGAAACTTGGGGTGGGGGAAGATGATGACTTCAGGGACCAAGGGCTCACCCGGCCTAAGGTGAGTGGCAACAGGCGAGCTTTGCTGTTAAGAAGGCCATGAGCACTGCTGAGTCATGAGTGTGTTAACACTGACAGGGAATCCTCGGTGAGCAGTTGAGTGAGCCCGGCAGTGCAGGACAGTGAAAGGCTCACATGCTCTCAGGGGTGCACCCCAAGCACACATAAGCCCTGGTGCTCTCTTCCTGGTGACTTGCTGCTCACTAGATCCCAATGAATTTTTTTATCCAGTCCCTATATGCAGCAGTTTCTCTGAGCACAGATTGATAGAAGGCCCTGCTAAAGTGAACAGGGGAAAGAGTAGCAGGGGTGGGCTAGAATCAGGCTTTCCACCAAGCCTCCAGCACAGAAACCTTCAGACCAGAGATCCCTGTTCTACTGTAAACTTCCTGCTGCTTAAAGTAAAGGTGGTGTTTCCTTGTGCTCTGTAGTCTGACCTCTGGCACATTTGAAGTTCTCATAGAAAAGGAAATGGATTTAATTGTGTGCAAATTTTTCATGATGTGAGGGCCAGGTCTTGTTCTCACACTTGCTCCACCTGTCTCTGCAGGAGGTCATGGTTTTAGACCTCTGTCAAATTCAACGGGATTCAAGGGTTTAGATACTGATGTGGCTCTTACAAGTTTTTAAGGTCTGGCACTTTGATAGCTGGGGTGACAAAGTGTGGACACTTACTTAGTGTCACCACCAGGACAGCAGTCCAGCCTCTTAAATCATGGTCTGGCATACAGGGCAATTACTTTCTCCTTTGGCCAGCTGGCGGCATTTCTAGGAGGCTCCCTGAGACGTGTGGGTATAACAGTCGAGGCTGTCTATCTGTGTGTGCTCTACAGGAGAGTCAGGCTATGAGCATTTCTAGGAGGCTCCCTGAGACGTGTGGGTGTGACAGTCGAGGCTGTCTGGCTGTGTGTGCTCTACAGGAGAGTCAGGCTATGATTGGAGTCTAGTGGCTGGACTGACTAGGGTCTCATCACTGAGTCAGTTATTTGCACAAGAATAACAGGTGCTTAGAGATTAGCTCTTTATTAAGCATCTTCTGTTTTTCTGTTCAGCAGAAACTTTATACGTTTATTTTTAGATTTATTTAATTTTATGTGTATGAGTGTTTTGCCAGCATGTATGTATATGTACCGCATGCATGCCTTGTGCCTATGGAAGTCAGATCCCATGGGACTGGAGGTAGGAGGTAGGTTGTGGGCCATGATGTGAATGATAGGAACTGAATTCTGGTCCTTGCAGGAGCTATAAGTGCTCTAAACCATGGAGTCATCTTTTTACGCACGATCTTTAAGCATCTTAATTAGTCTTGAAAAATTGAGTCCTGACTTTCCAGTTCAGAAATTTGTCATCACTGGATTCAAAAACGATTCTAGAGAATATACTTAAAAAAATAATAATAATGGTTCGTTAATCCTTTTCTGTATTTTTTTTTTCTTATTCTGTCTCTTTTGTATTGGTTTGACAAAATGACTAAGGCAACATATAAAAGAAGGCGTTTAGTTGGACTTACAGTTTCAGAGGGGTGGAATCTGAGGGTAGAACAGAGATGGACTTACAGTTTCAGAGGGGTGGAATCTCAGGGTAGAACAGAGACAGCGGCAGGAACACGGAAAGCTCACATCTGGACCCATAAGTAAGCCTGAAAGAGAGGCACAGGCAGCATGTCAGAAGTCTTCTGAGCCCTCCCTCAGGGGCACACCACCTCCAACAAGTCTGCACCTCCTAATCCTTCCCAAGCAGTTCAACCAACTGGGGACCAAGCATTCAGACATATAAGCCTATAGGAGCCATTCTTACTCAGACTGCTACACTGTATATTTGTTTGAGTGGGTCTTATTTTGCCTTCAAAGACCCTAACATATTCCTGCCCTTGAGTTTCCACTGCTACTCCGGGCATTCGTTATACTGAAAGGTATTTCCCAGCTTTGCTTGAGAAGTGTCCCCCATAGAGCCATGGGGCTAGAAGTTCATAGGATGGGTTTGTGTGAATTCAGGAGACACTGGCTTCTGGTACTGAGCCAGGTATTTTGTCCAGATACTTACCTCTGACCTGCCATTGCCTCCTGCAGGTACTTATAGTGGTGCCCTTCCGGGAAGCTGCCCTTCGGGTGGTCCAGCTCTTCATCAGCCTCCTTGAGGGGGACAGCAAGAAGAAAATCATTGTAAGCAACAAAAAGAGGTTTCAGGGGGAGTATGGATCGGATCCTGAGGAGAGACCGCCCAACCTGAAGAGGCCTGAGGATTATGAAGCTGTGTTTGTGGGCAATATTGATGACCACTTCAGGATTGGTAATGGGAAAAGCTGGAGGGGATCCCTGACATAGTCTTTCATCAGAACTGTGTGCTTTTGAGGCCTCTTGCCTTGCTTTATGGGTGGAGACTCCAAGACCATGTAGAAAGTCCTTGTGGAAATGGTTTGGTTGCAGCTGGTACACATCATTAGGCAAGCTCTGGGTTCCTCAGAGTTGGAGGAGGCTGAGAAAACTCTGTGTGTGGGGGTCAGGCTGGGCCTCCGTCCTGTCTATAGAGTGCCCACCCAACCTTCGACATGCACCCAGCTTTCATGTCTGCTTGTCTCGTTCAGCTCCTTTACCTTTACATGTCTAAGTTTTTGGGAAGGTGTTCATTGCTTATATTGGGCCTCATTTACAAACATTTACTGAGCATGGGTGAGAACCTGGGGATTAGAAGCTGAAAGTTTGTACGTTGAAGAAAGTCCAGTCCAGGATACAGCACCGCTGACAAGCACTGAAGGTCAGCAAGGGAGCTGACAGATGCTGTTTTTCAGGAGTGGCGATACTTCAGAGGAGCATCCGTCTCTACGCCCCGTTTTACTCCTCCGACATCCTCATTGCTTCCCCCCTGGGCTTGAGGACCATCATTGGGGGTGAAGGAGAAAAGAAGAGAGATTTTGACTTCCTGTCTTCTGTTGAGCTTCTCATCATTGACCAGGCTGACATTTACCTGATGCAGAACTGGGAACATGTCTTGGTACGTCTGGGTTTTCCCCTTTGGAGGGACAGCGTCCTTGCTCAGTACATGTTGGATGGTTTAAGTCTAAAACAGCTATTGGTGGCACATACCTAATCAAAGCCAGCTTGGCGAGAGCACTGCTGCGTCTCAGGGTCGCTCGCGTCCCTCGGTTTGGAAGTGGGAGTCACTCTACATCTTCCAGTTAGTGAGGTTCTTCTGTTCCTCTTCTACCCACAGGGCAGTCAGTTGTTATACTACCAGAGCCGGGAAAAGCCTCATTGTCTCAGATTTCCCCAAAAGAGTTCTCCCCTTCAAAGGTCTCTTTCTAGTAAGGACAGTTAGGTGGGTGGATGGAAGTCCTCATCACAAACCTGTTTGGAGACAAGCCCTCGAATTGTTCTCAGTCAAGATGGGAAAACATGCATAAAGTGTCCTTTTGGAAAGGGGGAAGGGCTTGCTATGTAGCACAGGCTGTCCTTAAACTCCATCTTCCTGCTCTGGCATCTGGAATGGAGTGCTGGCTTTATAGACGTGCATCCCGTACCCAGCTGCCTAAGATTTCTTGTTGTTTGGAGGGCTTTTTATCTTTTAGATTTTTAAAAGTTTTACTTGCGTGTGTGAATGTCACATGTGTGTGGGTGCCAGAAGACATGTGAATGTCACATGTGTGTGGGTGCTGTGATCCCTGGGAAGGAGCTGCCCAGTATGGGTTTTAGAACTAGAACGTAGATCCTCTGAAGAACAGCAGGTGCTCTCAGCCCTGGCTAGCATTTCTTAGGTGGACCTTGTTTCCTGGGAAGTGTTTCTTCGGGCTCTAGTTTTGTAGACAGTGAAGCTATTTTTATCTCAGAGCTATGATTCTTCTAAGGCAGATGACAACTCACCTCTGCTTCCACCTAAAGACTTAAGAGTTTTCCAGGAAGTTTGGATGCATCAAGGACAGTTGATACTTCCAAAGTGAAACTAGATGTGTAGCAGCTGTGACTCTTGGAGTGTGTCCTACAGGTGTTAAAATGCAGCTGAAATGAATAAGGCAAGCAGATGTGGTAGCTCACACCTGGAAGCCTGACACTTGAGCACTGGAGCAGGATTACAGTAAGTTCATGACCAGACTGGACTGCAGGATTCAAGGAGTAGAGTAGAGTTTACACAGCAAGACCCTATCTCAAGAAGGAAAGTGAACCCAGAAAAGGTCTGTTGAAGGATAGCATATTCTTTAATTTGAGGCAGAGCTCTTAGCAGCTGGTGGTATTGTTTGAACTTTTCTATTGTTTGCTATGCTGGGAATTGAACATAGGATCTTGGCCATGGTCAGCAAAAATCTGTCACTAGACCGTCCCTGTCACTGGTATTTTGAGATCCAGTCATTGACGTACAGAGGTTCTACTTCCCAGTGGCTTCCCTTTTCGTCCAAGTCTGGGACAGCAACCCCCAAAGTAACAAGTCTGCGCTTCACAAGTTCATTTTTTACATGAGTCGTGTTTCTTTACACTTTCTATGTTGTTACTGGTTTTTCTTTGTTAACGTGTACAGTGATGGGTTTTCTGTGACCCTTTCACACCTGTGTATCATACCTGCTGTGTTCACCCTATTTGTCCTCTCTCTCCCTCTCCCACTGGTCCCTTCAGTAGTTCTTGTGGCCTTTGAGACAGTCTCACTCTGCAGCCTAAGCTGGTCTCAAACTCTATATAACCCGTCCTGGTCTCACATCCTCCAGACTGCTGGGGTTTCAGAGGTGCCCAACTATGCCTAATTCTAAAAATTCTGTTTAAAGGAATATTCCAGTAGCTAGCCTTTATGTTCTTTGGAAGAGCCTGGGGATGACCACTTTGTGCTTACATTCTTACTAGAGTGTTTCGCTGACCTTGAGCAGGTCACCATCTCTGAGCCTTATTTTTCTGCTGTCACTTGGGAGATGGTAACACATACTTCATGGGGTAAAGGGGACAATGGATTATTAATGTTGATGGGTACCCAACACACGTGCTCTGTAGACACTAATGTGGTGGTATTTTGCTCCAAGCATTTGATGAACCACATGAACCTGCTTCCCTTGGACTCACATGGGGTGGACTTCTCTCGAGTACGCATGTGGAGCCTCAATAACTGGTCCAGGTACTACCGCCAGACCCTGCTCTTTGGTGCCCTGCAGGATGCCCAGATCAACTCTGTGTTCAACAAGCACTGTGTCAATGCTCAAGGCCAGGTGAGTCCCGTGTCCTCACATTGTCCTGAAGCAGAGAGTAGGTTGGTCATGTAGTGCCAGAGTTAATGGCACGTGATCAACAAAGGATGTTTGATCCTTTACCTCCTGGCAGGTGGCAGTGAGGAATGTCCCCATGACGGGCTCCATCAGTCATGTGTTGGTGCAGCTCCCTCATGTCTTCCAGAGAATGGAAGCACAAGACCTAGCTTCAGTGATCGATGCCAGGTAACCCTGCCCACACCCATAGAGCCTCATCGAGAGATTTGGTTTGGGGTGCATAGTTAGCACTGGACTCTGAGTGATTACTGATAGGTCCCCAAACTGAACTCAGCCATGCCCTTGACAGAGAAGGAATCAAGCCAGGTAGAAACTGGGACTTGGTCTTCGTATTACAGCTACAGGCAAGGTTGGGACACTGCAGAATCACACCATTGCTGCTGTGGCCTATGGAGTACTCCATGCCATTTGGCTTAATTACAAGCCCTTCAGAGAAGAGCAGATTGTCTGGTCCCCACATGTACCTCTGTGGGCATGTTGTGCTTACCCTGTCTTAGGCAAGGCTTCTTGCCGCTGAGTGAATGAGGTGCTAGTGTGAACTGCATTAGGTCTCTGCCATAGATGGGACCAAATCTGCTTTTACACTTAACTGTTAGCATCTCATTTTCTACGTGTTACCAGTTTTATCCTTATATTATAGTCTTTGAAAAGAAGCTGTCTTTGGCCTCAGGGGATCTTTTGGGCTGTGCCTTGCTGACCTACACTGTTGCTGCCCTACTGTGTGTTCAGCTGTAGCCTGTTAACCTTGTCCTTGGCCTTTCCTAATCAGGTTTCACTTTTTCATAAACAAGATTTTGCCTCAGTACCGGGATGCTGTCATGTCTCACACGCTCATCTATGTCCCCTCCTACTTCGACTTTGTGCGCCTCCGAAATTACTTCAAGAAAGAAGAGCTGAACTTCACGCATATCTGCGAGTATGCACAGAAGTCTGCAATCTCCAGGGCTCGACACTTCTTTCTCCAAGGAGAGAAGCAGTTTCTGCTCCTCACAGAACGCTTCCATTTCTACAAAAGGTAAGACAGTATAGGCTCTGCCCGCTGAGGGGCCTGGGCAGCCTCTGCGGGGCTGTGCACGCATCCCTTGCCTCTGCTCTGGAAAAGCCACGGGGGTTAGTGATGTTAGAGTCTGCATTGTGGGCTGCTGGGTGGGTTACTGGTTGGGCATTGTTGGGAAGGCTAGAAACCAAAGCTTGAGCCCTGTGTGGTCTGGAATGCAGCTGTGATCCAGCACCTCACAGGAGCCAGGACACGCTTGAAGAGCAGAACAGGGTCAGCACAGGAGAGCTTGGGGAGGTGGAGGCTGAGCACTGGTTGCATCCCTGAGGAGGCATGCCCAGATGGCTGTCTTAACCCTGGAAAGTTCTGGACCCTTGATAGTAGCAATGGAAAAGTCTCAAGGGACTCGGGGTTGATTAATTTTAGTTTTTCAATGGGTGCTTAGATTTACCGCCAGGTCACTAACAGAACATCTTATCTAATTTTTGCTATTGCTTTTTAAATCCTAATTTTCTTGTTAGCTAATAATAGCTTCCTGGACCTGCTAGATGGCTATGGCCTGAGCTCAATTCCCAACACCCACATGGTAGAGAGGAGAGAACTAGCTACCAGTTTTCTAGACGGTTGAACTTTATGTGCACCAAGTCCCCATCAGGTGTCAGATGCAGACCTCTCTAATGATTTACTACAGATAGGGAAACTGAGTCCAAATCCTTTCCAGTTTCTTATGGTGGGATTTTGACTTTTCTGGGTGGGTTTTGTTTTTTTTGTTTGTTTGTTTGTTTTGTTTTTCGAGATAGGGTTTCTCTGTGTAGCCCTGGCTGTCCTGGAACTCACTCTGTAGACCAGGCTGGCCTCGAACTCAGAAATCCGCCTGCCTCTGCCTCTCAAGTGCTGGGATTAAAGGCATGTGCCACCACTACCCGGCGACTTTTCTGTTTTTATTTTGTTGTTTTTATTTTATTCTGTTGAGACAAGGTTTTATTTACCCAAGAAAATCTCAAACTATGTATTTAGTCAAGGCTGGCTTTAAACTCCTGATCCTCCTCCTGCCTTTGCCTCCCAGCTGCTGAGATTACAGGCACACACCTCCATACTTGGCTGATGTTTGTGCTTTATTAATTGCCATAATATATACCAACAAGGATCTGCAGGCACACAAAGCCCTGCAAGTTCTGAGTGGCATTTAGCCATGCACCATGACCGTGTGCACCTTTTCACTTACGCAGGGATCAGAGTGGCGTTTTCCACATGGGAGTGTTTTCCTGGATGATGAGGGAGGAGTCCAAGCAGCCTGCATGGGCTCAGTAGATCAGGCCTGAGCTCAATTTTTAAATATTTTAGTGTTAAACAAAGATGTAGCATTACATGTAATAAAATAATTATGTTGTTTCTGGCTTCATTCTTGGCGACCTGGGCTGCTTGGCCAGGGAGCTCCTAAGTGCCTGCTGCTGGCTCCAGTGGTCAGAGTTGTCTCCACTTCCTATGGAGTTACACTTACTGAAGCTCTTAGTGCTCCATCATTCTAGCATATGGAAGCACACTGTCTGCGTGGCTGGAAAGTTTTCCAGTGTGATTGTAGCCATTTCAAGTTTTTAAACTGGGTTAGGCACTGCTTTCAAGTGTCGCAGCAGCCTTTCAAGGAGAAGGCATGTGTGAAAGGAGCCTTCTGGAGACAGAATAGTCCCCGTGCAACACTGTTCACATTCCCATCAAGTCTGCAGCATGGTGTAAAGACAGGACAACTCAGCTTGTGCCACGTGCTTGCCAGGCTCACGGGTGTTTCTCAGGGTGAAGATGGGCCACAGTGCAGCAGTGCACACATCTCCATCATAATTAATGACCTCGGCGTTTCTAACTGTCAAAGCATTACCAAGGAGGGGCTGGAGAGATGGCTCCGTGGTTAAGAGCACTCTCTGCTCCTCCAGAGGTCCTGAGTTCAGTTCCTTGCACCTACCTGTCAGCTCACAGTCCAGTGCCTTCTGCTGATGTACATGCAGACAATGCACTCGAGCATATAAAAATCACCTTTAATCCCAGGACTCAGGGAGGCAGAGGCAGTCAGATCTCTGAGTTTGAAGCTAGCTAGTCTACAAAGTGGGTTACAGAACAGCCAGAGCCACACAGAGAAACCTCCCTAAACAAAACAAGACGAACAGGCAAATTACCAAGAACATGGTGAACATTTTGGTCTGTAATTTCTTTGGATCCAGTTTTGTATTTGTCCTGAAAGGTGGAAACACCAAAAGGCATATGCTCGAGATGGAACCCAGGACCGTGTGTGTGTGTGTGTGTGTGTCAGGCGCTCGTCCTCTGAGCTCAGTCTGGCGTTAGAGTGTGTGGGTTATTAGATGGGAGTCGCCGCGTTCTGTGACCCCATGTCTAGGTTCTTCATGTCTCAGACATGTCTTCAGACAGTTGAGTAAGACAGAAAAGTGAAAGCAAAGGTAGATTTGTTACAAGTGATGGTGAAGGAAGAGTACTCCCCAGGGTGGGACAGGCAGCAGCAAGGTCAGGGGTCAGGGGTCAGGGCTCCAACTTCTTCTCCAGGGTTCTTTTTACAAGTCCAAGTGGGGGGACCCTGAACCCCAGGGGTGGAATGCAGTGAGCCGTTCAGGGACAGATAAAGGCCCTCACTTCATTTGTGCCCAGCACACTCTAAAACTGGCCTTTGTCTCCGTCTTCCAAGCTGTGTACAGGATTGAGTTGCCTGAGGTTGCTGGGCTGGCTCTGGTTGTCATAGAGTGTCCAGCAGGATGTTGACAGTGCTGAGTGAAAGCCGAAGGGTGAAGGCAGACGCCTTAGAGCAGGGTGGGTGCTTGCTCACGACCTCTCTTCCAGGGTGCTCATGGCACGCCTGCTGCCCACTGCTGCAGTGGTGCAGGTTCCAAGCTTTCCAGCGAGGCTGCTGGGTGGGGCGGGTCCTTCCTGCATTTGTGTGAGTTCAGGTTCTAGAAGTGGGGGACACTGGGTAGATCTAGTAGGCATACCCATTGTAAAAGAGAATTTTTGTCGAGTTAGTACATACTCTATATAGTATTTGCAGCGTATAACCGTTTGGTGATTTACTTATGAAACAGACCTCATTTCCTTTTTTTTTTTTTTTTTGGTTTTTTGAGACGGTTTCTCTGTGTAGCCCTGGCTGTCCTGGAACTCACTCTGTAGACCAGGCTGGCCTCGAACTCAGAAATCCGCCTGCCTCTGCCTCCCAAGTGCTGGGATTAAAGGCGTGCACCACCGCCGCCTGGCCTCATTTCTTTTTAATGAGCATATCGTTTTTGTTTTTCAGTTTTTGCAGTTATGGGGTGCCCTTCATATCTGTGGGCTCTGTATTCTCAGATTTAACCAACTATATATTGAAAGAAGGATGTGTATCAGTACTGAAGTACAGACTTCTCTGTCTTGTCACTGTTCCTTAAACATTACGGTTTTTAAAAACTATTTCATGTGCATGACTGTGTGTATGTTGTCTCTGCTGCCTCCAGAGGCATCAGAACCCCTAACACAGGAGGCACGGACACTTGTGAACTGCCATCAAACCTGGGTCCTCTGAAAGAGCAGTGAGTGCTCTTAGCCATAGTTTACTAACTCTTCACCTAGCACTGACACTGTGTTAAGTATCAGGTTCTGCACAAGTGCTGCCTATGACAGAACTGTGACATCTGTGGTCCTGTTTCCTTGGCATACTGTGTGCACAGTTCTCCAAGCCCATCCATGTGCATGTATTCTGATGATATACCAACCTACTTGTTGCTTTACAATGGATTTTGAAAGGAAAGCTTATCATAAAGGCTGCCCACAGCTAAAAGTGTGTGCATTGACCTTGCCCTTTTGCATCTTCTCCACAGCCCCCACCCTTCCAATCAAGGGCTGGTGTGCAGGAGGCTTTGAGTGACTCAGACACACACACACACCAGTGACAGGGTCTTTTTCTTGCTTTTTTCTGTGTTCCTTTTGGTTTGATTACACACACTCTGAGGCCAGTGGTCCTTACGATCAGATGCACCTGGTCTGCTGGCCAGTAGTGTGGGTGGCTATTTCAGTCTTGTCTGGATTTGCTAGTTGCCATAGCGACCTTCCATCTACCACAGGATTCAAACAAATTCCTATAGCAGATAGATGGCTTAGCTTGGTGTCTGAGATGCTGATGGATTTTCTGGGTGCCTGGTTTCTCAGGTCAGAAGTATGTAGGCGCTGTGTGGCTATTGCATCATTTCTGAGCGCCAGCAGTCACTGCTAAAGTGGGACTTGGTAGGTTTTTGGTGGTGGTGGTGGTGATAATTTTTTGGGTGTTGTTTGGTTTTGTATTTAAGCCAGGGGCCCATGTAGCACAGGCTGACTTCAAGCTCTCTCTGTAACTGAGGATGTTCTTCTGACTCTACCTCCACCTCCCAAGTGCTGACATCACAGGTGTGCATCACCACACCTCGCTTGCTGTTCATCTTACCATCACGTTAGGTCACTGTAGATTCTTCAGTGTGGGAAGGGCATACTGAAAAGGTGAACAAGGAGCTGGAAAGATGGTTCATTGGGTATAAGAGCATGGGATTTGATTCCCAACACCCACGTGATGGCCACACCCATCTGTAATTTCACTTACAGGGGACCAGTGCTCTCTTCCGACTTCTACAGGCTTACATACACACAGTACATATACGTACACTCTCTCACACATATACACACAAATTTTAAGCAAATTATATCATGGCAGGTCTCCAAAAGAGACCAGGCTGAGTTGTTAGGTAAAGGAAAAGATGTCATTTGTAAATAAGGTAAAGTTCCCATTGTAGTGTAACCCCATCTATGTCCCAGACATTCTCACAGGAAGTTCAGAGCCTTGTCAGCATGTCTGTTTGCTGGGTTCCAGAGGGACATTGGGCCTTGACTCCAGCTGTTCAGTGAGTGTCTGCAGTCTGCACCTTGAACCCCACAATGCTGCAGGGAATGAGGTGGGGATTTGTGAGCTGCTTTGTCCTGATGCTGAATGGGGCCTCAGGCAGGAGCTTACAGAGTGATGAGAAAGGACCAGCAGGTGCTGTTGGCATGGGTGCCAGTTTATTCTATGCCCTGGCTCTGACCTCAGCCCTGACGATGAAGGGAATCCTAAATGGTTAAGTGCATAGTTTTTCTGGCAGAATATTTTTTTAGTCTTTATTTGGGTGTGTGTGTGTGAGTGCGCTTGCACAGGTGTCCATCAGAAGCTATCATTATGGATCAGTTCTCTTCTGGTTTGTAAACTGCAGGGATTGAACTCGGGATGGAGCTCAGATTACTAAGCTCGGTGGACAGTCCCCCGCGCAGCCATCGCTCCTTCTCTGACAGCTTTTTAGTTCTGGTCTGCTGCCTTCCCTTTACTAAAGCCCATGCAGAATGGGCTCAGAAAATGTAAATTTCAGCTAGGTGGTAACACACAGCTCTGTAACTCCAACATTCTGGGACGCCAAGGCAGATGGATTGTTGTGAGTCCTTGGCCACCCTTGGTTTCATAATGAGTTTAAAGCCAGCTTAGGCTACATACTTGTCTCTAAAGAAATATAGGGGTGGTGAGACAGCCCAGCCAGTAAAGGTATCTGGGGGTCCTGTGGTGAAAACAAGACAACTGACACCCATGGTACATGTGCGTGCATGTACACACATACAGGCATGCACGTGCATATACACACACACACACACACACACACAGAGTAAAATGAATAAAAATTTGTTTTAAAAGAATCAGAGCTGGGCAGTGGTGGCACACGCCTTTAATCCCAGCACTTGGGAGGCAGAGGCAGGTGGATTTCTGAGTTCGAGGCCAGCCTAGTCTACAGAGTGAGTTCCAGGACAGCCAGGGCTACACAGAGAAACCCTGTCTCGAAAAACCTAAAAAAAAGAAAGAGAGAAAGAGAGAAAGAAAGAAAGAAAGAAAGAAAGAGAGAGAGAGAGAGAGAGAGAGAGAGAGAGAGAGAGAGAAGAAGAAAGAGAAAGAAAGAAAGAAAGAAAGAAAGAAAGAGAAAGAAAGAAAGAAAGAAAGAAAGAAAGAAAAGAAAGAAAGAAAAAGAAGAAAGAAAGAAAGAAAGAAAGAAAGAAAAATCAGATGTTGTAGCTCACCTGGTTGAGGTCAGCCTGGTTTACACCACAAATTCCAGGCCATCCAGGGTCTGCCATGAGATTCTGCCCCATAAAAAAGAAATAATGATGATAAAATAAATAAATTATCAAGTTTAAAAAATGGGTTGGGCATCGTGGTGCAATCTTTAATCCCAGCATTCAAGAGGAGGTAGAGGCAGGTGGTTCCCTGTGAGTTTTGAGGCCAGTCTAATCTATCAAGTTCCAGGTCAGCAAGTTCTTCCAAAAATTTTTTTTTAATAAATACAAATTTCTGTTATCATTATTGTAAATTCAGCATCAGGAATTCAGTTTTGTTGTCACAAAAATAAACTCTCTAGCTCTGGGGTAACTTCCTGTCCATGGTTTGTGCTCTTCCTCTCACCCGGACATGCAGAGCCGTGTGCTGGTGAAGCCAGTGGGGTGTGACTGCTGCTGCTTCATTCCCCTCCTCTCTCACAGGTACACAATAAAGGGCATCAGGAACCTGATATTCTACGAGCTGCCCACCTACCCTCACTTCTACAGCGAGGTCTGTAATATGCTGAGAGCCACCAGCAGAGGAGAGGAGGCCACATGGACGTGCACTGTGCTGTATTCCAAGTATGATGCCCAGAGGCTGGCTGCTGTGGTTGGTGTGGAGCGGGCGGCACAGATGCTGCAGTCTCCAAAGACTGTCCACCTCTTCATCACCGGCGAAAAATGAGTGTGGAGTGGGACCTCAGACCTGATCTGTTCACTGCCCCAGGAGCAGGCTCCAGACAGTCTGCAGTCCTGGGGCCCTGGAAAGTGCAGTGTGACAGTGTCCATAAACCACAGCTGTTGGGGTCAAGAGCAGAGACTGCCACACTCAGAAACGGAAACTTGTGCTTGTCACACTTTGTAAGCTGTAACTTCTCAATTATGTTTTTAATTTTTTTAATTTAATTTTTATTTTCTGTGCATTGGTGTTTTGCCTGTGTGTACGTCTGTGTAAGGGTGTTGGACCCACTAAAACTGTAGTTGCAGACAGTTGTGAGCTGTCATATATGTGCTGGGAATTGAACCTGGGTCCTGTGGAAGAACAGTGTGCTCTAACCATCTGAGCCATCTCTTGAGCCCCATGGTTTTAATTTTTGCTTGGGGAAGATTCTCTGACTTGCCTGTCCATTTTTCTTAAAACATTGCTGTTATTGCCCGTGGGCCTGTCTGAGAACTGGAAATGTGTTGGGCAGTGTCCCAGTCTTGGCACTTTACTTTCTTAGCCAAACTTTAAAGAAAAAATTATCCTCTAACCTAGAAGAATACATTTACTCGCTGATGTTTTTAGATTCTTCTTGGCGTTTTAATAGCTAAGACATATATTTACCAGTCACGTTACATAAAGCAGCATTTACTTCTACAGTTGAAGTAACACCATTTGGGACTCAAGGTTGATTCTGTCCTCAGCACCAAGTTGGGTTTTGAATCGTGAAAGTGAAAAGAAAAATCATACTTTTCAAATCAAGAAGCATTATTTTAAACTCTGTTTAACACTATTGCAAATCAGAACCATCACAGGCAAGCCTTGCTTCAGTGGAAGGAAGCCTCAGGTGACAGGGAAGTACAGGCCTGAGCCTGAGCTGCTGTGGAGTTGACTGCCAACCTCACGGTTGTATGGCCTTGGTCTAGACAGCGAGAGGACACAGGCAGGACTGAAGGCTCCCATCAAAGTCGTAGCACTTTACTCTGTCTTGACCTTGACACTGAGGTCAGGAAGTCCATCAGATGTTTCTTAGGTAGGGTTAAAGGCACCGGTGGGGGAGCATTGTTGAGGTGATGCTGCAACCTTACGGGGCCCTGTCCGTAGCTTGGTTTGCATTGCATCACTGTCCCCTGAGACAGGGTTTGACAGATTTCCACTCTAAAGTGAAAATTGAGCTTCTACTGTATTCTCTTCAGGTTTTTTTTTCCCCCTCCTTCTCTCTCTTGTTTGCTTATTCATTCGTTCATTGTTGTTATTTTTCGTTTTAAAATTAAGCATGTTCACCCCAGGCTGGCCTGGAACTCATGTCAGTCTCCCTGCTCTTGGAGTGCTGGAAACATGAGCTTGAGCCGCCATGCCTGGACTGCTTTATGTTTAATTTTTATTTTTTTTTTGGTTTTTCGAGACAGGGTTTCTCTGTGTAGCCCTGGCTGTCCTGGAACTCACTTTGTAGACCAGGCTGGCCTCGAACTCAGAAATCCACCTGCCTCTGCCTCCCAAGTGCTGGGATTAAAGGCGTGCGCCACCACCGCCCGGCTTTATGTTTAATTTATAGACGTGGCTTCACTTTTCATTGGGTGGCTTACAATATTGCCATCATTACTTTTTCAGGAACTAGCCTGCTCTCAGATGTGACCAATGGGATCACCCTCAGCTGGATCGCATGCCCTTACTTGTCTCCGTTTAAGAGGGAATCATTGTATTTCCTGACAGGACAGTCAGGTTTCTAGCCCAGCCTGCGGACAGTGCTGTATGTTCTGAGTCTTGTCTTTGACTCACCCTTTCATGTTCAGGATGACCTTGATCTTGAATTCTTGTCTTCCTGCCTCCACCCCCCAAGCACTGTTATCACACTTTTAAAAATTAATTCGTTAATTGATCATTTCACTTTACATCCTGACTGCAGCTTCCCCTCCCCCAACCCCTCTCCCAGCATCTTGGTAGTTCCCAGTAGATCCCTTGCAGCCCACAGTGTGTGGAGTGATCCCAGTCCCTGGAAGGGAGGCACTTACCCAAAAAGTGAGGCTTTCGGACTCCAAACAGTGGTCACAGCTACTTCTGCACTTCTCTTCTTGAGGAAAAGGCTTTTGACGTGCGACTGCTGTCACAGCTGGCTACACCATGTGCAGTGTTCGATATAACAATCACAGAACGCCTGCGGCAGGCTTCAGCCCTCTGCCGCCTTCCAAAGGGCTTATGATTGAGTGCAGATGGCCCAGGCAAGATGGGGAGTACATATCCCCACTCACACCTCAAAGGACCAAGGGAGGGTTCCAAAGCTTTGATTCCCTGATTATACCTTTTGTAGGGGCAAGGAGACGGGCTACTGAGGGCAAGAGGCTGGGAAGGCTGGCTGCCTTCTGCTGGGCCTTCCTGGGATCTGTCTTCAGACAGCCCAGGTTTAGATTTGTTGAGCCTATGGTCTCCAGATGATGAAAGTCCTGAGAAAAGAAAGCAGGACTGGGAAGTTCTCTACCTCCATCTGAAGAGCCGTGATGTGTAAGTTCTGGGTGGGTGTGAGGTTCCAGAAGCTTCCATAAAGAATGCTGTGGAAGCCATACTGTTGAGGGTGCATCCTCTATGATCTGAGGCCTCCAGGCTTCCTTCCCCTCCCCACCCTCCGACCCATATCCTAGATGCCTATGGTTTCTATTGAGTGTAAATGACCCTGTACCTCTGACCACAGTGCTGCCATTCCTGTGGGGCTTGGGATCTTGTAAGAGGACAGAGTTCAGCCTTGGAAGCAGGTGGAGGCAGCTCGGTATCCTTGTACTCAGGAGTCAGGACTAGGCTCTGAATGCCACCAGTGGCTTTCTTCTACAGAGATCTGAACCTGTACTGGTGGGCAGCTCAACCTGGCTGTCCCCTCACTGCTGGAGGGAACATCCTGCTAGCCTGTTCTCCCTGTGGCCCACAGGTCAGAGGTGGCCGCCTGACCAAGCCGTTGTGGTTGTCAGTCTTGGGCCTCTGCATTGGGCTGTGGCCATTTGGGCACCATAGCCTCAGCTGGCATATGGCAGGAAGGCCGTCTGCTCATTTCTAACTGGGGAGCTGATCTGGAGCTGCCCGTCTGCTTTCCTGGCTGAGAGAGGCCACCGAGAGCGACAAGGGCATCCAGCATCCACCATCTTTGTCCTCATTGAACTGTTTCTTTCCCCAGCAGGATCATGCCGTGTGAGACTTGGCTCTCACAGCTGCTTGTCCGCAGATTCCCGTAGATCACGCTTCATGGTCTCTGTCCAAAGTCAGTCTGGAGTCTGAGGACTCTGACTTGCATAGTCCCTGACACACTGTGTTCAAGTTCTCAGTTACTTGGGGGTTTGTGTTGGGTTTATTTTTGCTTTTTCTCTAGTGCTATATGAGCAGCCTTCAGTGAGCTGCAGTCCCAGTCTTACTTAGCATCGTGGAGTAGGGAATAATCTGCCTATCCTTAGAGAGGAGTGGAGAGTGAATATGGGAGATGCTCGTCCACCCTTTATCAGAACCCAGCTTTAATGGGCAACATGGTGTCTGATGAAGTCTACATTTCCTGTCACCCTTCTGGTGGTTAGACGTGGCCAGTGAGACAAAGGTGTTTCCCACTGGGAGAGTGCTTCCCAAGGAGGGGACAGCAGCCTCTGTGCAGGTCAGATGCCCTATACAGAGTAGGTGGCAGAGGGCAGCTGCAGTGTAGTCCTGCATAGTCCCTTCACCTTTATGTGAAGGTGTGCATTGGGACAGTGTCCCATGACACTTCAGCAGTTTTCTATCTTCCTGTGTATGTAAAAGAACATTTAGTCAATAAGTTAGAATCCGTAAGTCAGTGTCTGGGCTGTCACTGAGCAGTGGCTCTGTCTGACTGGCATGCTCGCTCTGGGATCTCCAGTGCCTCTGTCTGACTGGTGTGCTCGCTCTGGGATCTCCAGTGCCTCTGTCTGACGGGTGTGCTCGCTCTGGGATCTCCAGTGCCTCTGTCTGACTGGCGTGCTCGCTCTGGGATCTCCAGTGCCTCTGTCTGACTGGTATGCTCGCTCTGGGATCTCCAGTGCCTCTGTCTGACTGGCGTGCTCACTCTGGGATCTCCAATGCCTCTGTCTGACGGGTGTGCTCGCTCTGCTGCCTGGGTTTTTTAGTCTGCACTGCTGCATGGAGATGCTCTAAGGATGGAGCAAATTATTCCCTACTCCACAACACTCCGAAGTCCTTGTCCTGTTTTCAAAGCTGCACAAAGATCCCTCATCCTCTCACCAACCCTCCATGTTTTAAAAATAGCTATTCTGTCCAGTGAGCCTCTTTTTCTCCAAAGCAATTATTCTGACTTTCTTCAAGATTTTTTCTGAAGAGTTATGTGTTGCTCTTAGACTTTTTAAAGAGTAAAACACACTCACTCAAAACCAAAACAATAAAGAAATAAACCAGGCTTGGTGCCTGGTACAGGAGCAGCCTAATTCCAAAGCCAGAATCGTCTGCAGACAAAAAGAAGTAAAGCCAACCAAAAAAGTAGTGCAAAACAAAACTGAAACATCGTGTGTGTGTGTGTGTGTGTGTGTGTGTGTGTGTAGACAGGGTCTCATATGGTCTAAACTGAACTTGAGTTCACTCCTTAGAGGATGACCTTGAACTCACAATTCTTCCCTCTCTCCCTCCCTCCCACTTAGCTTTCGGCAGTGGAAGAGAGAAATGTCAGCGTAAGTGGGAGGGAAAGAAGCAATCGGGAGCTGGATGAAAATAAAATTCCATCTCAGTGCTTGAGAGCGCTTCCCAGCACCCACACTGTGTCCTGATCTGATGCCCTCTTCTGGCTTCTGGAAGCACCTGCACTTGTGGCATACATTCACACAAAATACAAATAGCTAATTCTAAGCCAGCCAGGGCCACTTAGCAAGACCCTGTCTCAAAAACCTCAGAGGGGTGTGTGTGTGTGTGTGTGTGTGTGTGTGTGTGTGTGTGTGTGTGTGTGTGTGTGTGTGTGAATGATGGAAGCACATAGATCAAATTGAGAAACCAGATCTCTGATCTAGGATCCATCTCTCAAGACCCCTTGGAGAAACAGTCTCTGTGACCACACCACAGCCCTCTCATCTCTACAGCACTGCTTCTCCAGGCTTTCCTGGTGTCTGCCTGAGTTGGACACATAGGCAGATCCTGCCTACTGCTGCATTGTCTTCCCTCAAGAGGTCCCCAAATATACCAAAGAAAAAGCTGACATCACCCAAATAGCCACTGGGTGTTCTGGCTTGCAGTGTCCAGACCTTGTGTGATCATCCTCTGTGCATATTGGTGTAAACTGACAGGTGTCCTACCACCTTTTGGAAAAATTTCACAAGCAAAATGGGTCATTCCTGCATGGTGTGTATGTATTAGAGACAGCAATGAAACTGTTAGGAAAAACCTAGGTTTACTGGCCAGTGGTATTTGGTTTTCAAACAAAAGAAGACAAGAAAGAGTCTTCAGCAAGAGGCTGAGTTTCTGGCAGGCATTTTTCACATGAAGGCCAGCCGAGATGTAGGCAGTTGCCTGGTCTTGTCCTAGAAAGCCATCAGCACCTGCACCAAGCTAATCCTGGCTCTTGAGTAAGAGGCTGTTCATAGGTCTGATCACAGGTCCCAGAAGGTGGCTACTTACACCCTAGAAATGGAGGGTTTTGTTTCCATGACAACCTCCAGCCACAGAAGATGAGGGGGTGGTTGTCACACCTGTGCATCATTCTCCCAGTCCCAGTTTGGTTCCTTGTTAGGACACCTTAGGTGAACACTAAATCAGGCTGCCTGACCTGACTCCAGGGGTCCGGAAAGCAGGAACCCAGCAGTCTCATCTGTGCCTCAACAGGGACTCTGACTCACAGAAAACACCAAGTGGTTCCCAGCTCCTTAGGTGGTAGAATCCAGCTGCACTGCCTTAGAGATCTGTCTTAAGTGCATCAAAGCAAAGCAGCACGTATGCTGAGATATGATCATGCACCTTTTACTGCGGCAGACATCGAATTTCCAAAACCTAACTGGTTCTTCCTCTTGCCAGGAGAGCCCAGCTCAGAGGCTGCTGCCTTGAGAGCTGAGTGGAGTTGAGGAGTCACTGAGCTGGCGGTGGCAGCGATCACCCAGGGATGAGTCATCAGAGTCCAGTGACCACAGACCATGTCAGATATGTTCCCTAGAGTCTCCACAGATCCGGAGGAGGACTCCAATTAGAGATGACATATTTTCAGTCAGGAGGAAGAGGTGCATGCAGAACCAACCAGCTATAAAGGCAGGAGACATGGAATGGTTCTTCGCCTCCAACAGGGATGGTGATGCATTGGTTTTCTGGAGCTGCCATAACAGAGAGTGCAGGCTGGGCAGATTCTCCAGCTGGAACCTTCTCTTGCAATCTTAGAACGTCTGGGCTTTCCTCTGAGGATGATGTTGGCTCGTAGATGACCATGTTCACCCTTCCACTGTTGTCCCTCTGTGTGTGTGTCCTGAGCTTGCTTTATGAAGATAGAGGTTTATGGTAATACCTCATTTTACCTCAGCTGCCTTTCTGAAGACGGCCTAAAGGCAGTAATGCTAAGCAGTTGCATTGGGGGTTAGGATTCCGCTGTAGAACAAGCAGGAGACACACTGTCCACGTCCACGGCAGGCAGGCATTCCCAGACTGTGATCCAAATGCAAATCTGGACCTGAAAAAACTGCTGAGAAAGGAAATGACCCAGGAGCAGCAAGTGTTACCAGAACAGGAAGTGGGAATTCACCTCCTACTGAGGGCTTTAGGAATTTTCTCTACCTGCTCTGCAGCGCTAAGGTCCTGCAGCACAGCAGTTTGATCCATTGCCCATCCCCCCTCCTACTCCCATTCTAAGATGGGGGAAAGTTCTGTAGTCCTTTCTCCAGCCTCTCTGGAGGGAAACACAGGGCATCTCTGTGGAAGCCCGCAAGTATTTTGCTCCAGGAAAATACTCAAGCTTTGTCAGAAGCAGTTTCATTTGTTTGATTCAGAATTTCTAAAGCTCAGGCTGGCCTTAAATTCACAGCAACCCTCCTGCCTCAGCCCTCCAAGTGCTGGGATTGTGTGAGCCACCACACCTGGCTAGAGTCTAGAAGTTCCTTATTAGACCATACAGTGCCAGAGCCTGGCCCTGTAGTGGGATTGGCCATAGGGGACAAAACAAAGGAAACTATGTTGGTGGCCATGATTGTCATAACTGTTCTGTGCCCTGCCTCCAAGGCTGACTTCTGTGTCTTTAGGCTTCGCTCAGGTGCGGGTCTCCATAGACAGAGGTTGTGAGTTGTAAGTGCTTCTGCCAGGCTGCTGTGGGCAGTAGCTTCTTTCTCCTGGAAAGCAGCTCTGTGTGCCACTCTGTCTGAACTCCCTCCCTTTCCTCACAGGACTCTACACCATCCCTGGTTGGGCTCCAACAGCCTGCCCATATTTTTATGAATAGACCTTCATTAATCTCCATAATAGCTCATTTCAGTGTGCCAGCTGTTTTCTTTCAGGGCCATGAACATCCCTGTGTGCCGGGCTTAGATACAGTATTAATATGCATCTCTTGTCTTTAGAAAAACAGATTCAGTGAAATACAGATCCCATACCATAGAGTTCAAACTCACCCATTTAAAAGGTTAACCAGGCTAGAGATGTAACTCAATGGTAGCGTATCCTCTTAACACACTCAAAGTCCCGGGTTCAAGCCTTAGCACTGTTAAATCAGTCAGTTATTAAAAGTATGCAACCAAACTAAGCATAATGGGTGTCTTAGGGTTTACTGCTGTGAACAGACACCATGACCAAGGCAACTCTTAGAAGGACAATATTTAATAAGGGCTGGCTTACAGGTTCAGAGGCTCAGTCTATTATCATCAAGGCAGAAACATGGCAGCATCCAGGCAAGCACGGTGCAGGAGGAGCTGAGAGATCTACATCTTGTTCCAAAGGCAAACGAGAAGACTGGCTCCCAAGGAGCTAGGATGAGGGTCTTAATGCCCACACCCACAATAACACACTTCCTTCAACAGGCCACACCTTCTCCAACAAGGCCACACCTTCTAATAGTGCCACTCCCTGGGCCAACCATATTCAAACCATTACAGTGTCATATGCCTGTGCCTAGTACTGAGGAGAACCACTATAAATTTAAGGCCATCCTGGGCTATATAGAGAATACCAGGCTAGCCAGAGCTACATAGCAAGAACCTGTCCAAAAATAAATAAATAAACAAGAAAAAACTCCATATAACCAGTAGGGTTTTTGTTGTTGTTGGTGGTGGTGGAGGTGTTAGTGGTGGTGGTAGAGGTGGTGGTGGTGGAGGTGGTGGAGGTGGTGGTGGGTTTTGTTTGTTTTTAGCAACATCAGCCCAGTCAGTGTTATATGTTTGTCACTACAGAAAGTATCCTCAGGACTGACAAAATGACTCAGAGGATAATCCCTAGATTCCACAAGGGAAGCAGAGCTGGCTCCCCAGGATTCTCCAATCCCCCCACATACACGGTGGCATGTGTGCATCCTCACATACACATAAGTACAGTGCACACGATGATGATGATGATGATGATGATGATGGGGGCTGGAGAGATGGTCAGTGGTTAAGAGCACTGATTGCTCTTCCAGAGCTCCTGAGTTCAATTCCCAGCAACCACATGGTGGCTCACAACCTCTGTAATAGGATCTGATGCCCTCTTGTGGTGTGTCTGAAGACAGCTATAATTGTACTCATATACATAAAATAAATATTTAAAAAATAATACAATAATTAATGTAAACAAAGAACCGTATCTCTAGCTACTTACCCCATCCCACAGACACCCTAAGCAGTCACTGGCCAGTTGATTTCCCTCTTCTGCATCTGTAGGAATAGGACATTGTGACCTGCTGTCTCTCTGTCAGGCTTCTTCCGTGTGGCACGATGAAGGATCTCCCAGGTTAGAGCTTGCATCCGTGCCTCTGTCTTGGTGGCTAGTTGGAATTCCAGTTGATACACAACACACCTATTCATCTGTTGGCCAGTTGGTGGCTGTTGGATTGTTTCCCCTCTGGGTTGTTGTGACAATGCTATACACTTTCAGGGGCAAGTGTGTTTGTACATGCATGTGCTTCCATTTCTTTCATGTCTGTGCCTGGGATTACTACTGTGTCATGGCGTAGCTCTCAACTCAGCCATTAAGGGACTTGGTAGACCGTTTTCCCAGCCAGCTTGGCAGCTCTCTGGAGATCACTATGTCCACCAACCAACACTTGAATTGTTGGTTCTCCCCGATCTCAAGGGCGGAGTGAGAGAGGGGTGCAGCGTATCTCATCTCTGTTTTTATTTGCATTCCAGAAAGACAGGTGATTTTGTGTGCTCACAACTGCCTTATGTTGTTGGAGCTGTGGCTTCCCTCACAGAAAAGAGTGAGGTGGCACAGCTTGACTTTCTCAGACACAGGAACAGACAGGTTATAAAGTCCTCGTGTGCTGACAAGTAGAGCCCGTGCCCTTACTAGAGGGACACAGCGGAGAGAGGGGTGACGTAGGAAGTGGGGTTAGCCAGAAGAGGAATGTCTGCCGTTCAGCTTTAAGCAGTTCACGTCGTGACACATAAACCCCCTTGTCTCCGTGTGTGAACTGTTATTTTGTGCAGTGAGGAGAGAGGGGCAGCTTCTTGATGAAGCCCAGACAGGAACGTAAAGGAACACTCACAAGACACGGGGCAGGGGACGAGAACTCAGCTGGGAGGCAGCTAGAGCCAGAGCTCACAGAACTTGTTAGTAATCCACAGAAGTGGGAGGAGCCCTCGCCAGCCACCATCCTTGCAGCTCAAGCCGGCCTTCTCTGGATATGAAGACCCGGGGCCCAGCTGCCCTTCATGGAGACTGCAGTTTGACAGCAATGTTGTTGGTATCTAACCTCTCTAGCTCACCCCCAGTTCTTGGCCTCTTGTCCAAATCCACATGTGAGCCCTACTCTTCATTGATAGATCCTAGAATAGAATCAGATTAACTCAGAGCTCAAGGTGGCTTCATGGCCCACATGTAGCACAGCAGACAGCCATTTTTGCCTTTTGCATTCACACTAAACACAGCAGCCTCTGAAGCTGGCTTTGACATGACAGGGAAATGTGTCCAACGCTTTGTTCAAGGGTAGGCCCTTGAAGGGCCACCAGCTGCTGCTTGGACTCCTCTCCCTCTTTCCCTCCTTCCCTCCTTTACTTCGTCTCTCCTCCCTTTCTGTTGATTTGGATTCACCTCCAGTGCTGATTTGAAGTCAAGGTCAGGAGGAGGGATTGAGCCAATGGCATGGGGATGGTTTCTGAGTTTCCATTCTACATACCCAACTTGTAGGATGGCTTATCAAGAGGGCCAGCATCAGTTCTAGAATGATGGACAGTCCTCCGAGGCAGCAATGCCAGATGCAGGATGATCAGCCATGCCCAACAAGATTCTGACTGGAGGGAAAGTCAGTCTCCTTGGCAAGTGCTTTGTTTGGGTGGGGAGCCGAGAGGGCTGGGGCTTCTGACAGCTGCCCGGCATTGACTTACCCTACTCTTCATTGGTAGGTCCTAGAATAAAATCAGGTTAATCAGAGCTCAAGATAGCTTCATGGCCCACGCACACATAGCATAGCAGTCAGCTATTAGAAAATGCACATGGTATAACCACTCACAGGCCAGTAAATTGCTTGGAGAAGACAGCTACAGTCTTTCTGTAATGGAAACCAGAGCAATGCTGGAATCAGAAGGGCACCCAACAACTTGCAGGAGCAAAACAAATGTAGACCAGAAAAGAACTTTGTTTTGTTTTCCTAAGATTTTAAGTTATATTAGGTGTGTGTGTGTGTGTGTGTGTGTGTGTGTGTGTGTGTGTGTGTAAGGGAAAAAGGGACTGTGTGGAGGTCAGAGGACAGCTTGTAGTAGGGTTCCAGGAACCAAGCTCATTCATAGGGTTGGCAACAAGTTCCTTTACCCACTGAAACATCTCAGTGTTCCTTCCTACTGTTTACTTGTTTATGAGACAGGGTTTCTCTTATAGTCCTGACTGTCCCGGAGCTCTCTATGTAGACCAGGCTGGCTACACAGAGATCCACTTGCTTCTGCCTCCCAAGTTCTGAGATTAAAGATGTGGGCCACTACTCCTGGCTCCTTTTTTGAAAACAAAGACGTAAGAAATGAAAGCCACACCAGCTCAATTCATTACAGCACATAGAGAGTGGGTTCTTTAAAAAGCTAGAAGAAGCTCATAGCGGAAGAGGAAGTGCTATACATCTTTCAAAATAGGATTTTCTGATGGTGGTGGCTCACTCCCTTAATTCCAACACTGAGGAGGCAGAGGTGGGCTGATCTCTGTGAGTTCAAGACAAGCCTGGTCTAAAGACTGAGTTCCAGGACAGCTGGAGATACACAGAGAAACCCTGTCTTAAGAACAAAGGAAAGGATCGTCATACAGATGTAGAGACAAAGGCTCACCTAACTCATTGTCTACTGAGGGGAAGACAAATGCAGAAAGTAAAGATGCAGACAGCGTGCAGCATGTGTGAACCCGTGAACGGCTGAATGTATTGGTGGACGTCATGGAACCTCTGGGAATCAGAGCTTTCTCTGAAGACATACTGGAGGCAGGCCTTGAGGTTTTTATAGCCCCGCCCACTTCCTGTTCTCACTCTCTCTGCTTCCTGTGTCTAGATGAAAATGTGTCCTGCTTCCATGCCTTCCCTCCACGATGAACCCTTACCTCTCTGGAACTTACTATAAGCCAGAATAGCCCTTTTCCTCTTTATAGTGTTTTATCACAGCAACAGGAAAGTGACAAATACCCCAGGTAATGATCTAACAGTGTAAAGATCAGGTTCTCTGGGGTCATATTTTCTATTTGACAGAATTCATTTTACCAAACAAATCATTTTGAGAAAGAACCTCAATATGGTTTGGGAAGGTTTGTAACTCACCGTGTAGCCTAAGGTGGCTTCAAACTTGAGGTGGTCGTCCTGCCTCAGCCTCAGGATTGTTAGCACAAGTAAGAGTCGGTGCTCCTGACTGAGGAGTCTTCAGTGTAGCAGTTTTCTCAGGTTAATGCCTGACCTTGCAGAGTTCAGGTCTTAGTCACTTCTTAGTAGTTAGGAAGTTTAACTAAGCTACTGCCTGGTGGTAATCAGGTCGTCTCATATGGGCTTATTGTATTGTAGATGGTATGGACAGTAAATGATGTATACAACGCCTTTGTCTTTATTTTCACAGTTTGAGTAATTTTTATGCTCATACAGTTTCATTCTTGGTAAGATATTTGCTTCTAAACAAAGTCACCAATTCTAGGCTTAGTGGTTTACCTTTTATCCTAGCACAGGAAGCAGAGGCAGGAGAATCCAGAGTTCAGGATCATGCTGACCTCAGAAACTAAAAAGGAAACAAACCAGGAAGACGTCACCACACATAAACCCAGAAAAGGGGTTTTCAGACGTGGTGTATCCCAAAATACGACTCAACCCTCCACCGCTTCTCTGGCTCCTGGCCTCATTCACGCCTCCAGAGTCAGGCAAAGTGTTTAGCTCTTCGTCTCTCAGGCTCTTTGCTCCCACAGTCTAAGCCAGCAAATCCCGTTACAGAAGGAGTCCAGTTGTCCGTCATGAGTTCGACATCTTTGCTTTCCCCTCACAGGTCTAAAGCCCTTCTCTGGATCCTGCTCAAATCTAGGTTGGCTATGTAATCTCACCCGCCACTCTATGTATAGGCAAGTATATCTGATAGCCAGGGAACTACTTATTGACTTGGAATATGCTCCTGCCCTATTGAACCAGGATCAATAGACTCACTGATGGAATTTTAGAGGCTTTACCCTTTGCTTCAGAGGGAATGCTTGGGAAGAGCCCAACCCTGTGTCTTGGCAGAAGCAGGTGAGAGGTTCCACACTTGCTCGTTCCATTCAAAAACTTTTATTACATGCATTGATTTTGTGTGTAGGGGTGTGGGTGCATGCCACAGTGTGTGTGGGTCAGAGGATGATTTGAATGAGTTGGGCCTCTTCTACCTTGTGGGTCCTGAAGATCAAACTCAGGTCCCCAGGCCTGGTGGCAAGCATCTTTACCCACTGACAATCTCACCAGTCCCCTGCCTTGCTTTTGTGGTGCCTGGGATTGCACACAAACCCTCATGCATGCCAGGTATAGAGTTCATCACTGAGCCACATTCTCAGCCCAGAAGATTCACACTTATAACTGTTGAAGTAATTATTTAAATCAGCTTCTGGCTCAGGCCGACTATCTAGGCTGCAGCAGCTCTGCCTAGCCCAGCCACCATGTTTCTCAGCCGGAGGCCACATGCGTGCTACAGCTAGAACTGGCCGCCAGAAACACCAGCCCTGCCACCCACTAGATGCCAGCGTGAGAGATGGCTCTGCCAATCTTCCATGCTGTCTCTGCAAGGCAGGGCATTGCCCAGACCATTCTGCCATCCATGCGGGCCCAGTAAGAGAATGAGACTCTAATTCTTATAGATTAATCAAAGCTTATATATTTGGCAATGATCAGTAACAAGATACCATAAAATCAGAAGTGTAACCCAATACCCAATAGAGATATACCAACTACCTTTGACTGCTACAGACACGTGAACATCCGTCTCCATCGCTCCTACATCTCTGCTCTCTCTCGCTCCTCCTCTTCCTTTTATCTCTTCCTCTCCTAACTCCTCCCACCTTAGCTCCTCCTACATATAACTGCAACTGCCATTGCTAAGCCAGCCCAGGAGCCAAATGAGAGCACATGTCCTGTTCAGCCTCACTGGACGCCTCCTTCATTAGCTGCTGAGGATCATCCAACACGTCCTCCTTGTTCCTGCTGGTTCTAGAACATCCTAGGTGCATTTTGCATGACTATACAAAACAGTCCTTGGGTGTCACCATCGCGCATTGTCTATCTTTGATCCATCCTGGATGCCTATACTGTGTAGTCTTTAATTTTTCCTCGATACTACTTTTAATAAAGATGCTTAAACACTTTAACCTCCCTTCTAGCCCACCACCCACCAGAGGTAGTGGGAGAAGAAGGGTTATTACGATATGGGGGAAGTGGACCTGTTTAGACATTGTTCTTTGGAGCAAATCCCATCTGCACTGTCAGGAAGTCAGCAGTCCGGTTCCCAGGAGTCAGCAGCGGCGGCTTTATCCACTCGCAAACACTTCATAGATGCACCAGCTGCCCAGTTCAGCAGTGTCAGGTTAGCAGCAGCGGTGGCATGACCTAGCAGAGACAGCCAGGCTGAGTCAGCATGAGTCAGTAGGAGTGACCAGGACCAGCAGGGACCCCAGGAGAAGTTCTTCACCATGCTCAATAAAGCAAAGATCAGCAAAGACAAGAAACCAAGAAGCAATACAAAGCTAGCTTTGCAAGCCTAACCCTGTCATTGTCCATTGAGTCCTATTTACACTCCCTCCAAACATCACGTGACCTCTGTGGGTCCTGCCTCACCAAGAGTCTAGCCTCAGCAAGACTATCTTAGCAAAACTCCATGTGAGTCTGTATCAGCTGACATCACTCTACAAATTGGCCAGAGTCTACAGAAGCAGCAAAAAGCTTCCAGCACACCTCCAAAAGTTTTTTGGTGCGTTTCTCTGTGGAGTCACAACAAATGGAGCTCAACAACACATGTAAGGCGAACCAATACATATATGACATTAGCAAAGAATCCTTCATCACAGGCCCTTTCACATGCTTGCTTCAATGAAACATCCTTTCACCTATGTCTGTTTCAGGAAAACACTCCTTCATGTGTTTGCCCAGCAAAATACCGTCCGACACAACTGACTTTCCAAAGAACCCTTAAGTTTCCACTTCAGTACTGGTGGGTTCTGTTGTAGGGATTATTCAGCCTAGGAAGCCATGGGTAACAACCACAGACATCTCCAGGCAGTGGCGTGGAAGCCCCTGCCCCAAGGCCACAAATGCCTGTGGTGTGGTGGACACCATGACTACCTAAGTCCTGTGGACCAATTGAGCTCTAGCTTCAAGTGGCTCCCTCGGTAGGACTCAGGCAAGTGCCTAAGTATGATCTCTGCTCTGCATCTCTTATAGATCCTTTCTCTTTAAGGTGAGCTTTCTTCTGGAGGCTTGGGAAGGCTTTGAAACACTCAAGCCTCAATTCACCCAGCATGCTCAGTAATATATGAATGCAGGAAAACCAACCTGAGGTTTGGAATAAGGCCCTGTTATGTAAATGCAAAAATGGGACAGCACCTATCAGCTCTTCAGAATGTAGACAGATGAATCCTTAGTATGACACAGGCTCAGGGAAAGCTTCCAGCTTCTTCTCTCTCAGTGCTTTAAAGTGTGTTCCTCTGACTTTCGAAGACATGGAGTGATATTCAAAAGGAGAGGCCAGAAGAGGGTTAGTGTGCAGCCCTGTGTGTGGTAAGGATTCCAGAATGTCATTTCCCATTCACAGCTTCAGTTCCCTTACATGCTCCAGGGGAATGGTCTAGATTCAGGGTGGCCAGCCTTTTCAGTAGAAGGTGGAATCTCAAGGTCGTGTAGGTTACATAGCTAGTTTGCTCATCACTGTGATAGAACACCCGGCAGAAACAACTTAGAAAATACTTATGCTAGATCACTGTTCAGAAGACATGGTCTATCACGATGGAGAAGGCATGGCGGCTGGAGCAACTCTGTGGCCACGGTAGTGGGGAGCATGGGGCAAGAACTAGACAGCTGAAGTGAGAAATGGGGCCAAGCTACAACCCTGTGTCCTGGCTCCATCAACCTATTTCTTCCAGCTAAGCCCTGTCTCCTAAAGGTTCCACAACCTCCCAAAAGAGTGCTACCAACTAGGGACCAAGTCCAAACCTGTGAGCCTGTGGGGTACATTTCACATCTAAACCATAACACACGCTATTCACTCACTATGACTCCATTGCATTGCTGCTTTCCAAAGGTATCGTGAGCTGTCCATGGCCTCGTGCTGATCCGGCTTCATCTTCAGACACAGCTTGTGTTAGTCATGCCAACCAGTTTGCCCATCCCAGGCCTCAGTGACTTCCAAAAGTCCTTTAAACTTCAGTCCCTTCAGCTGACAGTAAGCTCCTTCGAGAGCACACATTCAATTCATTTGAGTGTAAGAGTCTGAATATAGTAGCTCCAGCAGTTCAGGTACTATTTTAGATATCATTTCCCTCCAATGATTCATTGAATTTTGACAGCATTTGTTGAGAGCCTAGCATATGCCAGGTGCTGTTCTTGCTCCTGGAGAACTGTAAATCAATTTAACCAACAACTGACTAAATGCTAAACATCAGATTGCTCACAGCCTAAAAGAAAATGATCATGAGATGAGTCCCTGTTAAATATCACGATCTTCTCTTACTTCAGGTCAGGGCTGGAGACATGGCTCAGTGCTTAAGAGCTCTTACCTCTTCTCCAGTCTGTGTGTTGTTTTTTTTTTTTTTTTTTTTTTTTTTTTTTTTTGGTTCCCAACACAACCTCTTGTAACTCTAGCTCCAGGGGACCCACTACTGTCCACTGGCCCCCATGGCTATCCATGGTCACACATGACATGTACATAGACAATATAAATAATGAAAAGAACGTAAGTTTCATTACATCCTTATTTCAAATGCTAACAGGTTCCAGAACACAGCAACATAATGTGCGAGATGTGTAGCAAGTTGGGTGGACTGTCACAAATGCATTCCAGGAGATTTGATGGGCCTGGCTTCCCAGGACCTCTGCTCAGGCCAGGATGGGATTGTACTGGAGGCCTGGACAGTGGCCATCAGTGGTAAAGGTCAGGCCTTGCTCCGCTGCTGTGGCGCCTTCTTCTTCACGACTCTTCTGGACGACTCTCTCCGACGACTCCTCCGGACCACTCTCCCCCGGCAGCTGAGCTGCCTTTGTTATATACCCTTCCAAGGGGGCGGACCTGGCTGCCTGTTCTCTCAGGATTGGTTAGGGCCAATACCTCATTAGCATAAGCCCTCTCGGGAGGGGCTTGAACCTGACACATGCGCAGTAGGCAGCGCCGGCCAAGTTGGAAACCGGCGCCGTCTCTTTGGCCACCTACATCTCCCCCTTATTTATTTTATAAATTTGAAATAGGTTACTTCTGGACCCTTAAGATTCGTCCTAGGCCTCCCACACCCAAGCATGCCTTTGATTGTCAAAAGGCTTTGGAAGGCACTCCTTGAAAGAGCCACTGCTGTGGCAAAAGTCAGCGGGGGAAAGCAGAGGTCTGAGCCCTTGTGCAAGTGTTGAAGGCATTGTAATGGGGGGCGCCACCCCATACCCGCCTTTGTGCCTTTTTTCAGGGAGAGGTATTTGACACAAAACCTCTATGCACTCAGACATACTTTCAGAGAATCTATCTCAGGATTGAGAACATCTCTAGTCGAGGCACTCCTCGTACTCCCCGCTTCTGAAAAATTGAAATGGTGCCTTAGGAGCCTTATACCATTGGCATTGGTCAAGATGGTCAGGATCTAGGGAAAATGCCTGGACGGCCAATATCGGGTCCAGAAGGTTTCCCACTAGGTCTCCCTAAGGGAGGCCAGCCAAATACTTGGGGAAGCACCTTCCTTCATGGCATTCAGTGCCTGATAAACTACAGCCTTATGTCTTGCATGGTCATGGCATAAGCAACATAGAAACCAAAGGCAGAAACCATATCCTAAAGAACAACAGCTCCCCATACAAATACTCCCGCCCATAAGTCTTTTTAGAGTAACGGGATCTAGGCAAGTGCCGTTCAGGGTGGCAGTCTTGCGACAGGAGCTTCAACATCAGGATCTGCAGTTTCATCATCCCTCCTTTCGTCTGGGATCGCCGGACTGGAGATCTTCCGAGTCAGTCTCTCAGGGATCCAGATAGGGTTTTCTTGATCCTGTGGGAAAACACAAACAGAACCTCGTGCTCTTATGAGCACGGGATCGGGCCCTTGCCATGAGTTAGTTATGATATCTTTCCATTTTACCTTTTCTGGCGGAGGGCGTAAGTGATTATGATGTCTGTCAGCAGCAGACTGACCCTGAGTATCCAAATTTAGAAAATTTAAAGTAAATAATGCTAAGGATAGTCTATGCTTGGGTTAAGGCCATGGCCTATTCCCTCTTTTTGTTTTTGAAGACATTCCTTGAGCGTGCGATGTGCTCGTTCTACAATACCCTGCCCCTGAGGGTTGTAGGGCAGACCATGAGTGAGTGAGACTTCCATTCGTTGGCAAAAGGAAGAAAAAGCTTGAGCCGTATAGGCTGGGCCATTATCGGTCTTAAGTGTTTGGGGTTTTCCCCAAGCCGCCCATGCCTCTAGGCAATGAGCAATTACATTGGTGGTCTTTTCACCAGATAGAGGAGTGGCATGGATCACTCCTGAACAAGTATCTACTGATACATGAATGTATTTTAGAGTCCCGAACTCTGAGAGATGTGTGACGTCCATCTGCCAAACCCTGAGGGGTGTGATGCCTCGAGGGTTGACACCCACATGCAGTGGATGTAAATGTATAATGCATTGAGGGCAATTGAGTACAATTTGACGTGCTGTTTCCCGTGGCAGGTTAAATTTCTGTTGCAAAGTTTTAGAATTTACATGAAACAACTGATGGAACTGTGCTGCACGATCCCAAGCAGTGCTCAGGAAGATGCATTCCTTCTTAGTCCATTGGTCTACTGCATTGTTTCCAGCGCTCAAGGGTCCTGGTAATCCCGTATGAGCTCTAATATGCTGAATAAAAAATTTATTAGTGCGCTGTCTAATTATGTTTTGTAATATTTTAAAAAGGGTGCACACTGTGCTACTGGCTTTAATGGGACCTGCAACTTCCAGGACTTTGACACTATTTACCACATATGCCGAATCAGAGATCAAATTAAAGGCAAAATGACACGTTTTGAAAACTTCTAAAACTATTTGCAACTCAACAACCTGAGGTGATCCAGGCTGGAATTGGCACAACACGGGGGCAGAGTTCTCTATCAGGTATGCTCCACAACCGTTTTTGGAGCCATCAGTAAAGATATTGGGTACATCTTTCAAGGGGCAATGAGAGGTGATAGAAGGGAAAACCACAGGATGTTCCTTGAAAAAGGATAATAAAGGGTGTTTGGGGTAATGATTGTCTATTATGCCATCAAAACTACATGTCAAAATGGTCCAATCATCTATTGTGCTACACAGGACTTTTACCTGGTGAGCAGAGTAAGGTGTTATAATTATATCTGGTGCTCGTCCAAAGTGTTGTATACATAGGTGAATGCCCTCCTGTGCTAGGTGAGCTACTGTGGTGGGGTAATGTTCTATGGATTTATTTGGAGAAATTTTTGGGTGGACCCACAAGAGGGGCTCATCCTGCCATAGAACTCCTGTGGGTTGGTCACGTGTGGCAAGGACACACAATTTTATGGGTAAATCCATTTTTAATCTCCCTAAGAAAGCTCCCCTCAAGCTCTTTTCTACCTTCTCAAGTGCAGTCCTGCCTTCCAGAGTTAAATGACGGGGTGAGTCGAGGGCGGAGTCACCAGTCAGTATTTCAAATAAAGGTTTTAGTTCATGATTTGCCAGATTTAGGTAGGGGCGTATCCAATTTATGTCCCCTAGCAATTTTTGAAACTCATTTAGGGTCGTAAGGCTGTCTTTGCGTAATTCGAATTTTTGTGGTACTATAGTTTTGATGCTTATTTCTGCCCCAAGATATTTCGCCACCTTGCTTCGCTGAACCTTTTCTGGAGCTATCATTAGCTGTCTTTTTTCTAATAGTTTGATCAATTCCGTATATACATGTTCTAACAAACGCTCAGTTTTTGCAGCTATTAAGATGTCATCCATATAATGGAGACAATGGACTTTGGGAAATTTCTTTCTTAAAGGGGCTATGGCTTCTCCTACGTATAATTGACACATGGTTGGGCTATTGGCCATACCTTGGGGCAGAACTACCCACTGGTAGCGCTGGTCAGGTTCCTCATGGTTAATAGAGGGAACCGTGAAAGCGAATCTCTCACTGTCCTGTTTACAGAGTGGGATAGAAAAGAAACAATCTTTGATGTCAATGATGACAATAGGCCAATCACGAGGTAAAGCAGATAATAGAGGCAAGCCTCTCTGAACTGGCCCCATGACTTGCATCTGACAGTTTATAGCTCGCAAGTCATGTAGCAGTCTCCAATTCCCTGATTTCTTTTTATGACAAATATGGGGGTGTTCCAAGGGGAGACAGAAGGTTTAATATGTCCTAATTTTAATTGTTCCAGGACTAGTTGTCTAGCAGCTATCATCTTTTCTGAGGAAAGAGGCCACTGGGGAACCCATACTGGCTCCTCAGTCTTCCAGGTAATAGGTATACCAGACCCAGTGGCCACTAGGAAAAACCCAGTCCCGTGCTTAAACCCTTTAGGTTGCGGCTGCTCTTGTTCCTTTTCCCCTTGGAGGTGTCTTCCAATGCCTTGAGATGGATGCCATCCTATATCTGTAGAATAGTGTGTATTTGTTAATTTCAGTTTCATGGCTTTCAACAAATCTCTGCCCAAAGGCTAATGGGCAAAGCTAAAACAAAAGGTTGGAAGGTGCCTTCATTCCCTTCCTTGTCTTTCCAAGATAATGTGCCTGCGCTTACATCAGGCGATTTTGCATACCCGAGCCCTTGTAAGGTCTGGGTCGATGCTTGAATAGGCCAGTTTTTTGGCCAATCTCTTTGGGCTATTATGCTACGATCAGCTCCTGTGTCCAATAGGCCTAATATTTTTTTACCATTAATTTCCAATTCTATTATGGGCCTTTGATCCAAATCTAAAGACAAGAAGGCGGCTGCGGTTCCGGAGGATCCGAAACCCTTGTTCCCTCTTATTATATTTTTACAGGGGAACAATTTGTGTAAGCTGGGTAGCATTATTATTTGAGCAATTCTATCTCCTGGTGAGATGGCCACGATACCTCGTGGAGAGGAGGCTAAGATCTTAACTGTGCCCTCAAAATCAGCATCTATAATGCCAGGATGTACTATAAGACCTTTTAGGGTAGAAGAAGAGCGTCCTATGAGAAGACCCACTGTGTCTGGAGGTAGTGGACCCTGAAAGTCAGTCTCAAGAGGTTGTACACCCATTTGGGGTGTTAATACAATTCTGGTGGTGCAGCACAGGTCCAACCCTGCTGAACCCGGAGTGGCTCTCCGAGGCTCGAGCGATGTAAGTTGGGCTGGTGTAGGCTGGGCTGGCTCTGCCCTTCCACTGCTCCATATATTTGCGGGCCCTGGAAGCGGGGGCCCCACTGCCCGTTTTTTGGCCGTGCACCACTATAACTAGAGGTCAGCGGTTGTCCCTGAATATTTCTTACCGATCTGCACTCATTGGCCCAATGATTACCTTTACGACATCTTGGGCATAGTCCTGGCTGCCTTGGACAAGGGGTACTCCCTTGTTTATCTCTATCTCTTTTGGGACACTGTTTACTGAGGTGTCCTGGGCATCCGCAGCGGAAGCAAACTCCTGCAGGGGTCCTACCTTTGCCCTTAGACAACTGCATGACTGCAGCTGCCAAGCCCGAGTTGGACAATGGTCCACCAATCTCCCTACAAGCCTTCATCCAAGCCGTCAAACCCTTTGCTTTCCAAGGGGTGATAGCCGCCCTGCACTCTTTTGTGCATTGTTCAAACACCAATTGCTCTATCAGTGGCATGGCTGTATCAGGGTCACCAAAAATTCTCCCTGCGGCTTCCATTAGGCGAGCCACGAAGTCGGAGAAGGGCTCAGTAGGACCCTGGAGGATTTTTGTTAAATTACCTGAAACTTCTCCCTTATTGGGTAGGGCCTTCCAGGCCCTGATGGCCATATTATTAATTTGACCGTACACCGCCTGTGGAAACACTGTCTGGTTATCTGCCCATTGTCCCTGACCTAAGAACATATCTAGATTCCATAAGGGCTGTCCTGAGGCTGCGTTGGCCCGAGCCTGCCCTTGGGCATAATCTGTATAAATAGATTTCCAATCAAGATACTGCCCCATAGTTAAACAGGCTTTCACAGTACTCATCCAATCTGATGGTGTCATGGCCTTGTCGCTATCCTTTCTATCAAGGATTGCGTGAAGGAGGCATTAATGCCATAGGCCTTAACCGATTCTGCCAGAGTCTTTAACGTCTTAATATCTAAGGGATCATAATATCTTTGTTGATTTGCATCTTCAAAAACTGGAAAGGCCATACGCGCTTCCTTCCAAGTCTGTGGGCAGAATGAGCATTGTGTCTCTGGGGACAGACTGGCCCGAGGAACCTCCACATAGGGAGGCGGGCTAAGGGGTGGAGCTGTGGGCATCTCCCAAGCATGCGGTTTAAGTTTTTCTGCCATTTTGCCTTTCTTTTTCCTTGAGAGGACCACGGTCTCTATTTTAGTTAACATGTCCTCAAGGTCCTCCTCCATCTTTTCTAAGCTCTTTCCTTCCTCTATCTTTTCTAAGCTATCAGAGCCAGAAGAGCTCTCTGTATCTATATTGGTTATCTTTTTTGGTCCCTTGTTTATTTTACTAACTCCTGCCTCAGAGCCTTCTGACTGAGCCTCTTTTACTTGTTCAAAAACTTCCTGGTCCTTTTTGACAGTGAATTCATAGTCACAATAAGAATTTAGGTACAATCTAAGACTATATGTCAGGAAAAGCATTATTATGATACCCAAGCCAACCCACTCCGAGTTGACAATAGACATCATAGTTTAGAAAATCTGCGGACCTTTTATTGCCGCTTTCCTTATACTCGTCCCTAAACCTTAACTTGTCCCAAATCTAGGGAATCTTTACTTGTCCCAAACCAGGGAAATTCAAACCAGGGATCCTTAACTCGTCCCAACCCAGGGATCTTTCACTTGTTCCTGACTTGTCCCAAAGCAGGGACCCTTAATTCGTCCCAACCCAGGGATCTTTCACTCGTTCCTGACTTGTCCCAAAGCAGGGATCCTTAATTCATCCCAACCCAGGGATCTTTCACTCGTTCCTGACTCGTCCCATAGCAGGGATCCTTAATTCATCCCAACCCAGGGATCTTTCACTCGTTCCTGACTCGTCCCAGACCAGGGATCCTTAACTCAAACCTCTACTCGTCCCAAACCAGGGAGCCTCTACTTGTCCTCGACTCGTCCCAACCCAGGGAACCTTGACTAATAAATATTCCTTTTTTTCCTGACTCGTCCCAGACCAGGGATCCTTAACTCGAACCTCTACTCGTCCCAAACCAGGGAGCCTCTACTTGTCCTCGACTCGTCCCAACCCAGGGAACCTTGACTAATAAATATTCCTTTTTTTCCTGACTCGTCCCAGACCAGGGATCCTTAACTCGAACCTCTACTCGTCCCAAACCAGGGAGCCTCTACTTGTCCTCGACTCGTCCCAACCCAGGGAACCTTGACTAATAAATATTCCTTTTTTTCCTGACGTCCCGCCAGGATCCTTAACTCGAACTTACTCGTCCCAACCAGGTGCCTCACTTGTCCTCGGCTCGTCCCACCCAGGGACCTTGACTAATAAATATTCCTTTTACCTCAGTCTCTGAATTATGGGCTGTTGTCCTCAGTTTCCTCATTGTCCTCGGCTCGTTGCGTTGGTCTTAGCTGCCACGTCCTCTTGCGTCTCTTCTACCGTGCCGGGTGCTCTGCCAGGGCTCGCGTCTCTTCACTGCCGGCGTCGGGTGACTCCGCCGGGGCGGTGACTCCGCCGGGGCCGGGTCACCGCCGGGGCCGGGTGACTCCGCCGGGGCCGGGTCCCCGCCGGGGCCGGGTGACTCCGCCGGGGCCGGGTGACTCCGCCGGGGCCGGGTCGCCGCCGGGGCCGGGTGACTCCGCCGGGGCCGGGTCCCCGCCGGGGCCGGGTGACTCCGCCGGGGCCGGGTCGCCGCCGGGGCCGGGTGACTCCGCCGGGCCGGGTGACTCCGCCGGGCCGGGTGACTCCCGCCGCGCCGGCCGCCGGTCGCCCCGGGCGGCTCGCCTCCGCCGCTGCCGGCTCGCCTCCGCCCGCCGGCTCGCCTCCCCGCCCGCCGGCTCGCCGCCGCCCGCCGGGTCGCCTCCGCCCGCCGGCTCGCTTCTCCGCCGGGCCGCTTCTCCGCCGGGTCGCTTCTCTCTTCTCCGCCGGCCGCTTCTCCCTTCTCCGCCGGCCGCTTCTCCGCCGGGTCGCTTCTCCGCCGGGTCGCTTCTCTCTTCTCCGCCGGGCCGCTTCTCCCTTCTCCGCCGGGCCGCTTCTCCGCCGGGTCGCTTCTCCGCCGGGTCCTTCCCCGTACGGGCCACCAGTTGTGGCGCCTTCTTCTTCACGACTCTTCTGGACGACTCTCTCCGACGACTCCTCCGGACCACTCTCCCCCGCAGCTGAGCTGCCTTTGTTATATACCCTTCCAAGGGGCGGACCTGGCTGCCTGTTCTGTCAGGATTGGTTAGGGCCAATACCTCATTAGCATAAGCCCTCTCGGGAGGGCTTGAACCTGACACATGCGCAGTAGGCGGCGCCAGCCAAGTTGGAAACCGGCGCCGTCTCTTTGGCCACCTACACGCTGCAAAGAAAGTATTGTCTATGACTGAGAATGCGGCAGGAACTTCCAGTCAGGAAAATGATACACAACATTTCACATGAGCAGGACCCACTAGGAGGCTCTTTCCGAACAGAGCGACTGAGTTGTTTGCCCTTTCCTAGGGAGGCAGGTAAATGTGTGGGAGAGGCCGCAGGCAAATGTGAGTGCCAACGTAATACTGTGTAAACATGTCTTTCACGTTTTTTATTTCTGAAATGTCACCACAGATTGATATATCCTTTCCATGAAACTTGCAACAAATTGAAGTTGGATGAATTGGTGGGCTGATCTTAGGGAAGTCTTAAACTGCCACTCAGAGACATCAGAGGTGACAAGGTAGGTCACCTTGTTAAGTTCAACTCAGATCATGACTAGCACGTAATATACCGGGACCTGAGTGTGTGTGTCTCTGTGTTGCACATCTGTCTGTCTGTCTGTCTGTCTCCCTTTCCCTCCCTCTGTGTGTGTGTGTGTGTGTGTGTACATGAATGTGTGTGTCTTGTAAATGCTCTCCCCATTGAGCTCAAGACCCAAACTGTATTCTGTATTTACAGACTCACAGAAGCTGTAGTTTTTTTTACCTAAGACTTTTGTTGCACAGATAATGGATGTTTAAATAATGTTTAAATAAGACAGGGGTTGCCCTGGGCCATGAATGGAAGACCCAAGGGTGCATCCTGCATTTTCTGATGTCAGACAAAAAACTGTGAACCACGGAAGAACTGCATTCCACTCTGGCATTTAGAGTGTCACACTTACATTGTCTACTTCTTTCTTTTATTTATTATATAACATTTGTTTATTTATTTCATAACATTACTTCTTTTTAAGAGGTGTTCTCTGTCACCCCACCCCCATCCCCAGACAGGCTGTGAGGCCAGTGTGAAGTCGGAGCTGTCATCTGGTGAACTTGGCTCTGGATGGGGAACTAGTCACATGTCGCCCTCACATATTCCAAATAAAAGCGTGATTCTGACATGCTTCCCTTTGAAGGACCCTGTTCCTACTGTGCTTTTCATAAGTGAATATAAAGAACTTGTGACTCTGGTTTTCTTTGAGAAAAAAATTTTAAATATGCATAAAGCAAGCCCCAAATCTGTCAAAAAATTTTTAAATTATATTTAAAACTCATGTTCTTCATGAATTCTTCTCAAACAAAATGCCCGAAACCTTGATCCAGCACTAAGGTACACTTCAGTAACAGATTTAGACACTCGCTCCATCATTCTAGGAAAATTGAAAAAATAAAAATATTCCAGGGTTAGGAAGATGGCCCATTCAGTAAAGTGCTTGTCCCACAAACAAGCAGGAGGACCTGAGTTTGGTCTATAATGCCCATGGTAGTAGTGTGGTGGTGTGTTGGTGTGTTGGTGTGTTGGTGTGTTGGTGTGTTGGTGTGTTGGTGTGGTGGTGTGTGGTGTGGTGGTGTGGTGGTGTGGTGGTGTGGTGGGTGTGTGGTGGTGTGGTGGTGTGGTGGTGTGGTGGTGTGGTGGTGTGGTGGTGGTATGGTGGTGTGGTGGTGATGGTTTGTTTTGTTTTTAAAAGTAAGCTTGCTTGTAATTCCAGTGAAGGGAAGCAGAGACGGGAAAATTCCTGACCCTCTGTCAAAAGGAAAGAAAAAAAGACTGTGACACCTGAGTCCCCTGACGACGCCCCACCCCACACATAGAGCCATCCAGCGGGTATTTACCTGCTTCTTTCCAAATCTAGGAGGGTAAGGACGAAGGCCTTATGTGTGTGTATGACGTAGACCGACAGATTTATCTACATGTTAAAACACTATCTATTTGAATGTCGAAAGTATGATGGGATACAACAGAAATGTCAAAACCAAATGGTCCAAAATGGAAATCAGACTCAAAAAACTCACATTTCCAACTCAATTTTAGAAACGCCCCAGCTCATGAAGCTCGGCCCATCTGGGTTCATCCTCCCACGATTCCTCCCTGTAAACATCCTTCAAATGTATTCACTTCCATCGAAGCGACCCTTGGAATCCATGCTTTCTCCACCACCGTGATGCAGAAGATGGTAGCTGGGGACAAGGAGCCGAAGGCAGGCCACAGGCTCCCAAGCTCCATCGCTCTCTGTGCTAGGGGACCTCACCGCAGCTGGATGACAGAGCCAAAGGCCTTTGAAAACCGCAGATCTCCCTTGGGCCTGGTCTCTCCCAGCTTGAATCAATTCCCAAAGTGGTTTCCTCTCTTCCTTCCAGAGGCAGCATCTGTAAGGAAGAGCCGGAGGCAGAGGCCAACTGCTCATCTCAGCGCTTTCTCCGCCTCACTAGGACGACTGAGTGGATGAGGAGATTGCTCCTAATTAAATCACGTCATAAAAAAAGACACCATTTTCCATCTGAATGAGCCCTGCGGTTCTCACGGCGGGTAATTTGTTGTTTTAATAAGCTGGAGGTTGAATTCCAAGGTTGTAACCACCGATGCTGCACAGAAAACAGCCACAGTGTTCTGGCAGTGTGCTCGCTCCTGGGAAGGTTCCCGAGAAAGCTGGCAAGTGGCAAGTCCTTACACAAACTCTGCTTGCTGGAGACCTGGGAGCCAACTAGTGTTTCTCAACGTGCTGTAGAAGGTCAATCCGGGCCAAGGAGATAAACGAAAGCCTATTGCTAAGCGAAAAACTGAAATGAGACGCGATGGTAGCGCTGCTGCCTCCACGGGTCGTCTCCCAGACTCATTCAGTTCTGGGTTGGGCGGCTGAAGGGGCCACAGTGCTTAGAGTGTAAGTGTCCTTTATAAGTTCTAGCACAAAGCAGCTTGAGTGACCTTGGTTGAGGGACAGGGTGGTCTCTTGTAGGCTGGCTATTCTCATCTGTGGAGATGTCCGTTAACTCTGACCTCTCGGGAAAGTGAAGGCGACCGTCAGAGGAGGTTAGTTGGTGGCTGCTAACAAAACGGAAGCTTTTGCCTCTCCACATCTGAGGAGGCGGAGAGCAAGAGCCTTCAAAGCAGTGTGAGGGTGCCTCTACATTCAGGAGCCATTCTGTGGCTGATACGGGTAGAATGAGACACTACGGTGTGAGGACAAGCAGGGCCACCCTTGCATGGGCTGCTAACCAACTTTGTGTTCTTGGCATGGGCCTGCTCTGGATCCTGTCCAGACTGCCTGAACCGTTTTCTCACAGTCCCTTGAGTCACCTGTACCCAGAGGCCCCTCCGTTACTCTTCTTCAGTAACAGCCAACAGCACTGAGAGACTTTCGTATTCCCCAAGACCCCGGAGAAGGTTGTTCACTGCCTTGCTACCGTCTGCCCTCCACCCCTCCCCCTAGAGTTTCCACATCAGCTTGGCTTCAGGTAAAATTCCACTGAAGCCTCCCATGATAAACACAGACTCTAATTGTATTGATTCTACAGAGACTGGGCTTATGAACCTGACAGCAGTAGTCTCTCGGTGCCCGTGATTACCTAACGGTCATGGAGCTGCTCTGTAGGCACAGCATCCCTTGGGGAAGCTGATGGACCAGGGCCAGCCCTCTGTTATGAGGCACTCTCCCATCCTCTCAGAAAATAGAAATTTGTGGCTTGAATCAGTGTGCTCCCCTGGGGCTCAGCACCTCATGGCCCATCCTTTTGTTGGCACTGGGAGGCAACAGCTGTTTGGGTTTGTTTTCCTTCTGTTAGGAGCAAGCTTCTCCTTGCTACAGCTTCCCAGAGGTCCCTCACCACACGAGCAGCCGGAACACAGCCTCACTCAGGGCTCTGTTAGCTCACTCTCAGTTGCATTTCCTGTTCTCTTCTTCCCTCCTCCCTCTTCTCATCCTCTCCATCCTTTGTCTCCGAGCACTTGCCCTTTCTGTCTCACCTTTCCTCTCAGTTCAGTGGCTGTCGGTTGGGCATGCTAACCGTAGATAACAGCACTTACGAGTGACATGACCTCCGTTCTCAAAACCACAACCTTCAACCTAGCAGAAACCAGTCTTACGTCATCACGTTCCCCCATCCTATGTGGGGGCCTGAAAAAAAAAAATCTAGAGGTTGCTATGGTAACAACAGATGTTAAATAAAATTAGAAGGGATTTTAAGGGGCTGAAGAGGTGGCTCAGTGGTTAAGGGCACTTGCTCTTCTGGAGGACCTGAGTTCAGTTCCCAGCAGCCGTGTTCATTGGTTCAAGCTCCAGGGGATCCAATGACCCATCTAGCCTCCTGCAGCATGAATACATTCACAGACACAGATGAACATAACAATCAAATAAAAGGGAGGTTAGGGTTAAAACAGTGGTGGGGACACTAAGGAAGGTAAATAGAGGGCTTGCTGCAGGGCATGAGACAGCCAAACTGCCCAGGAAAGAGGAAGGACAGGGCTCTGGGGTATCAGAGATGAAATACAGATTTTTTTGTTTGTTTTCTGTGTTTTGTTTTTTGTTTTTTTTTTTCGAGACAGGGTTTCTCTGTATAGCCCGGGCTGTCCTGGAACTCACTCTGTAGACAAGGTTGGCCTTGAACTCAGAAATCCGCCTGCCTCTGCCTCCCAAGTGCTGGGATTAAAGGCGTGCACCGCCACCGTCCAGCCGAAATATAGATTTTAAAAGATGTTAACTCAGGAATACCAGAGGAGGATGTTTGCTAGCTGGAGGTTTAGAAATGCCCAGCCATTGAGCTAGTCAAGACATATCAAAATTAGCTGGTGTGTGTGTTTGTGTGTGTGTGTGTGTGTGTGTGTGTGTGTGTGTGTGTGTTTTGATTCACAAATCCAAAGAGCTTTTGGGCAGGTGCAGTACGTGTGCAGGACCCTCAGGGAGCCAGAGAATCCATCAGGAACCAGAGAGGATTAACCAATTTACTACTCCAGTGTGGGCCACCACATCTGGCAAATAAGATGGTTAATCCTGACTGTCAGTTTGATGAGATTAGAATTACCAGGGAAACAGACCTCTGCAAGTGTCTATGGAGGGTTATCTATTAGATCAGCTGAGGTGGAAAGACCCACCCTGAATGTGGGCTGCCCCATTCTCTGCGTTGTGGTTCTAGATTGAATAAAACGGAGACTGGGCTAATCATTGCTTTCATCTGCTTCCTGACTGCAGAGTCATGTGACCAGCCACCCCAAGTTCCTGCCACCAAGACGCCCCCACCATGATGGACTCCACTTTAAAATGATAGCAAAATAAGCCCTTAAGTTGCACTCATTCGGTTTCTTACCATAGCAACAAAATAAATAACCAATACAGCCAGGCATGGTGGCACACGCCTTTAATCCAGGACTCAGAAGGCAGAGACAGGTAGATCTCTGAGATGAAAGTCAGACGTATCTATATCGTGAATCTTAGGTCAGCCAGGGCTGCAGAGTAAGACCTGTCTTAAGCCAAATGAGGACATTGCCAAGGGAGAGCCTGCGAGTCCACAGGCTCCTTCTGCTCTGCTGAAGGCCATGGAAGCCTGAGAAGGAGCTAATGGCACTTTCTCCAGAGTTATCATTCCTTTAGCCAAGGAACCCTTTCCAAATTTCTTCCACTCAGTCATACCTATTCAGAGCCAGTGGTGGTGTGGCATTATAATCTCTTTTTGAGTTTCTGGGACTCTGGCTGGCCTAAGTGTGGGGGTGCTTCTATTCCTCTGGTCTGAGAATCTGAGTAGCCCATGTAGCTGGCTGTATCTGCTGACCTAGTTCTAAGCCCTGCAGTGGTGCCCGAGAGCAGGTAGAGCTAAGTCAAATCTCACGTTCCCTGCTTCACACTGTCTCTCTCAGCCTAAACCTGGCCTGGCTTCTCCTGTTTGTCTTCTCCCTTGTCTCAGAAACAACGGGGCGTCACGGGTCAGCTGCATGATGCTTATGAACAGCAAGTGGTGGCCCTGAGTAGGGGATGCTTACCCAGAGGAGCGGTGGAGGGCAGAGGCAGCACCAGCCACTCAGCTGGCAGTCCCGGAGTCTGTGCCAACAACAGTCCATCTGCTTATTCATGGAACTGGACATAATAAATCCAGCTGTTTGCTAATGTCGCAAATGGATCTTTTGCTAGTGCTGCCGATATCAAACTGAGTAATAGGCTGTGTCCAGAGCCGGCTAATGGCCATCTATTAGCCTCTGTGGGCACACTCACATTAAGAAAATCACATCTTGTGTGACTCTGCAGCTGAAGGAATGGCTTGTTAAAAGTTTCCACTCAGGCAGCCTAGAGAGCCCAGGGTTTATATACCAAAGACCGGGAGTGTTTATTGGAAAAACAGAAACCCGCACAAGCTCAGTGGATGCCAGTGACCTGCCTTATGAAAGCCCCTTGTGAACGTTAACCTTAGTGGACGGGGACAGCAGCAGTGTGACAGTGGGGTTGAGGCAGGGGACACAGCCTGCACGTGTTCTCTCGGTGTCAGTTGGTGCCATGGGATGGATGGTAATTGCCTGTGAGGTTACACGAAGAGCAGACTTCTAAGTCACCGGGCCAGAAGCCACTCAGCAGCTCTGCTATGACAAGAATCACCAGACTCATTTCTTGGCTTGAGATGTAGTTCTTTCCACCCAGAGATGTAGTATCGATCTTTAGGCATCGTGCAGTAGATGGTGGCACTGAGAAGCACTGTCAGTTGCAGGGTCTGAAGACTTTTCTGAAGGGTTTTGGTAGTGGGAAAGAGAGTACATGCAAGGCAGATTCCAGAACTTTCATAAGAAGAGGCAGCAGATCTGAAGTCAGTTTGTCTGCTTTTCAGCGATTGAACTGGGAGTACCGGGCAAGGGCTCTTCCACTGAGCTGCACCCCGCCAGCCACACCTCCTTGGCCCTCTCTCAGTCTGTAGCTGTCAGTCTTTCTGGGCCTTGTCAGACTGTCTCTGTCCACCGGAAGACAGAAATCATGGTCTTTTTTAAGACAGAACTTCTCTCAGCCCTGATCCACGACTCCCAACTCGTTTCTACCGTTTCCCAGATCCCCTTCCTGGGACCCGCTTGCCTTCCTTGCCCCTCAAAGATGTTCTCTCTGCCTACTAAATATCTACAATTATACCTGTAATCTCACACTTGGGAGACTAAAGCAGGACAGTGAGTTTACAAACAATCAGGACTACACAGTCGGACTTCATTAAAGAAATCAACGAAAAGCAATAAAAACCAGACAAACACGCCCAAACCCCAAAGAACCCTCCTGAGCCTGTCTGTCCTCTTGCTAACTTCTGATAGATTAGCAGCTGTGCTCCTTCTTCGCTCTCCTAAAAGATAAATATAGCTGCCTCCTTCCCCACAGGGTATAAAGATATAATTAGATCACATGGTGAGCATAGTTTGACTCAGTTCTTTTGGTTGCCAAAACTCACCAAAGGCAAATGCCGATGCCATGCGCTGGGACTTCCAGCCTCCAGAACCATGGGCCTACAGGGACTTCTGCTGGAGTTTGAACATGTAAGAGGCAGGGCATACTGGGAGGAAGTTATGTCATTGGAGGTATACCTCTGATGGGCATATTGGGACCCCAGCTCTCTCCTTCCTCTTTGCTTCCAGGCTGACACAAAGGAAGTGGTGTGTTCTTACCACCACCACCCACACACACAACCTCTAGATGTTCTCCTGCCAAAGTCCTACCACAAACTGAGCCTTCTAAAGCTGAGAGCAGAGACCGCTTCTTTAGCTAAGGTAGTTTATCAAAAAAAACAAAAACAAAAACAAAAAAACAAAAAACAAAAAAAACCAACATACATCTTTCCTTTTAAAAATGTATGTGTGCATAGTGTGTGAGCATTACTGTGAGTGTAGGCACCCCATGTTTGTGTGCGGAGACCCGATGTTAGGTGGTTTTTCTATCATAATCCACTTTATTTGTTAACTTAATTTTTTTGAAGCGAGGCCTCTCGCTGAACCCAAAGCTTACCAATCAGGCTCTACTGGCTGGTCAGTAACACACCCCCCCCCCCCCCCCCGGGGCCTTCCTGTCTCCCCTTCCTTAACCACTGAACCATCTTTCCAGCGCCAAAAGGCACTCATATGCCGGAATATGAGAGCCGGCTGAGGAGATGGCCCATCAGTTAAGTATACATAGCTTATCAGCAGAGTGCTCGCCGTGTTTGACGAGTACTGGAGTTAAATCCCCAGTACCACATTAAAAACAGGCACAGTGGCTTGCTCCTATAATTCAGTACTGAGGAGGAGGGACAGGGAGGAGGGATGGGAGATGCTTGGGGCTCATTAGCCAGTCAGGCTGCCACAGTCAGCGAGTCCCAGGTCCCAGTGAGAGACCTTCCCTCAAAAAATGAGGTAGAGAATAATTAAGGAAGACGCCTGACATCAGCATCTGGCTTACACACACACACCACACACACACACACACAACACACACACACACACACATCTTACATGGAAGACGCCCGACATCAGCATCTGGCTTACACACACACACACACACACACACACACACACACACACATCTTACATTGTTGTGAAAAAGAAGACGAATTACTACAAGCTCTTCCTTTGGGTTTTATTTTCTGAGACTTGTTCTTGCTTTGTAGCCCAAGCTTCCTAATCCCGCCTCACCATCGCACCCGAGTAAGATTTTAGGTCTTAAACGTTACCGACAGTGAGTGAGTGGTTAGTCAGCCTGAGAATAGATGTTATTAATAGTGCAGTATTTACAGAACTGCCTTTTCTCTGTCAAATCAGGGAGGTTTTTGTCCTACGGCTGTTACAGAGGTGACCTGTGTGATTCATTAGCCGTGTATTCTGATTGGTGGACGAAACTGATTGACCAGGCAGCTGGCAAATGAGGACACATAACCAACCATCTCTTCCCGCCTTCCTAAGCTTTCCATTTTATAGAGTGGGGCAAAGTACTCCCTTGCTTAGGCTTAAAGCCAAAGGAGCCTTCTGCATCCAGCTGGAACCCAGGAGTTCACAAATCACTTCCGGGTCCCATTTCCAGGGCTGCGGTTCATACTCCGGGCCACTTCTGCGATGTTATAGACTCCCACTGTAACCTGATGCTCTAGTCTAGACAGACTGTTGCGCGTCTCTGAATTGACTATAATTGCTGCCATTTGGATACACATTCAGAGAACACTTTTGTTTTGATTTAAATTACTTGCCTTTGGGGTTCGTGCAGGTGCAACCAGAGGAGGGATCTTTGGCAGGGAGGCTTAACTAAAACCACCAGTCAGAAGAGTACCAGGGAATTACCCCCACCCCCAACACACCTGAATAGGAAACAGTTTCAAAAGGAGAGGAGGGAAGCAGGCCAGAGAACGAGCCATCTTCCTCACATATTATAAACCGCTCAGCTCAGCTAGCGGCTCGCAGGCTGAAGCATCTGTCACACTTCACTGACAACCAAAATGCCTTGGAGATAAGACAATTATGAGACCTGAGAATAAATGAAAGAAAACCCAATCTCAGCCGAATAGCACTGCCATCTATTAGGAAATTATTACAGGCTGAAGCGGACTTTAATGAGATTTTAACAAAAGAAATCTAGTCCCTTTCCTCTGGGGCAGAGAGAGTTTTTTAATGATGTGAATGATTAAGTGGGTGAGAGGCCTCCCTGGGAGCAGGAATAAGGAGGAGTGTCTTGAGCTGTGGCGACTGCCTGTCCAGGAAGCTCTGGGGAAGGAACGGGCGTAATACTGTTCCAGTCTAGGACCTAGCTTGGAAGGTCAGGCTTGTCTCTGGATCCCAACAGGGTCTCGGATTGCTAAACCCAACAACCCATGGGGCTGTGAGTCATCCTGTGGGCATCACAGTAGCCACAAGAGACTGAAGTCAGAGGGCATAGTGACAGCTAAATGCAAGACCAGCTTGCCTTCCGTTTTCAAACCACTGGCACCTCAGAAGACAATGTTACTGGAGTCTAATGTTCTTGCTTCAAGAGGGGAAGAGAAAATAGGTTGCAGGGAGTAGGTCAGAGGGAGGTAGGCAGACAGATACTAGGGACCTCTTGCATGGGGTTGGTTGATTTTCCTGCTTTATTCTGTTGTCTCTTTCATCTGTTTGTGAAATGAAAGTGTACAGGGAAGCAGTAAGAGCAGAGAGAGGTCCCACCATTTCAGTTGTAGTATTTCTGTTACCTAAGGGTTTGCTGCACTTGAAGCACAGGCCTCTGTTTCCTCTGTGAGGGACACTGAAGAAGGCTAGGGTGATCCAAGAATGCTTGGGCTGCCAAGAGCTGCTGGGCCTCTCCTGGGTGGGGCATGAGAGGGCCAGGGTCGAGGAAGCAGTGCCCACCAACCACAAGGTGTTTGTGTGCCTGTCAGGGGTAGAGAGACTGGCCCTCAGCAGTTGGGGCATGAAGATGCATGGGCCACTTTCTAGGGCAGAATTCCAGCCAGAAGAGCTGTGTAGTATGCTGGCTATAATCCCCCTGAGCCCAGAGGCAGACGGGCTGTTAGGTTATGCATCATCTGAGGATGGCTGACAAATGGGCGACAGACGCAGCAACGCTTTCCTTAATAACTCAGACTGTGGTAAAAGGATTTAATAGAATTGAAGATGAACTTAAAATGGCATAGAAAACAGATCTCAGGGACATGTCTTTAGGACAGAAAGTTGATTTTATTGGAATGTAGTGTTGTTATTATTCTTATTAGCTAATGTTTATTAAGCAATGAGTGCTGTTTTAAGTACTTTACATGTTAACTTAGCACTTCTTAGGCTGTCTGTGATGAGCAGGAAGCAGAGGAACTCAGTTTGCTGGCAGGTTCCCCGGGGGGGGGGGGTCATGCTTACCCAGCTTTCTAACATAGCCCAGGGCCACCTGTCCTGGAATGGTGTTGTCCACAATGGGCAGTCACATACAGGCAGTTCCTCAGTTGAGGCTTCCTTCCCAGATGACTCTAGACTATGTCAAGTTCACAGAGATAACAAGGAAGGAATAACAAGATAACAGGAAGAATCCCCGGATTAATTGCCAAGTAAGATGTGTCCTGCTTCTTGGTCAGGTATAAAATCAGCCGTTGTTTGCAGAGATGAGCTGGGTGGCTCACACTGTTCTCGAGTGTATACAGCTATCAAAGCCCTTGAAGGAACAGCCACCGGAATGCCACTGTATGTAGTGGAGAAAGCAGGAGGATGGGAATTTGCAGACTGCTTGCCTAGCATGCGTGCGACCTTGGTTCAATCTCCAGCACTGTATAAACGGGGCTCGGTACTGGCATACATCAGGAATCCCAGCACCAGGAAAGTAGAGGCAGAAGGACCAGACGTTCAGAGTCATCCTTGGTTACATAGCAAATTCCTTCAACTTTATAAAAAAATATCTTATGCATGTTATCAAGTTAATTCTGATGGAATTCTGTTTGGGCAGATTGACCATCTTAGCAGTGAAGTTCTAGCCGCACACCTTGGTGGTCCACGTGCTCTCCTCTGAACCCTAGGTGTTCCAGATGAACCCCAGTTCTCTTGTGTCCTCGCACTCTGCTCACACTCAGGCTGTGTAGTTTGGTTTTTGTTGGCTTCAGGCAGTACTTTGGGTTCTGGGGATTTGGAGGGACGGATGTGTTAATTAATGGATGCAGAGGAAACATCTAATGATTACAAATGAAGAAACTTGCTAAATGCAAAGTGGAAGCTAATCCAGGCATATTAAATTATCTCCAGGCACACAGGGCCACATTGGAAACAGGAAGTGTAGTTCTGCCTGAGGCCCTGTCTTCCCTAAGTACTGAGGAGCCAGCCCTTCTCTGCGAAGTCAGTCCTCAAGGCACCAGGAATTGCCGGGCTATGACTTATCTTCCTAAGCATGATAAAGAAGAGCCTGATACTTTCTACAAGTGGCCGTGGGGATGCTTAGGGAACCCTCATTGCTTTATTTTGCTTTGCATAATAATACTTAATACTGTTTTAAAAACATTTTGCCAGATGACTCTTTCCCTAGACGGAACTTGTATGTTTCTAACTGCCTTATTTTATAAATAAATTCTACTTGACCATATTAAAAAATGTTTTTCCTTCTATGCAAACATGTGCCAAAGACTACTAGAATGGAGAGGGATGGGTTTGCATTCCCAGCCACTTAACAAGTCTGATTTTAAAACAGCCGGCTCACGAGGCGCCTGCATGTTCTGTCTTCTGTCCAGAGCAAAGTTTCATCACAAACAGAGGCTAGGGCTGAATCTGCTTGTCACTTCTCAACTCTGCAGTGGATGTCCCTGTGAGTATTGCTGGTTACTGTATGTCCCAGAGGATCCTATAAGGCCACATGGCTTTTCTTGGAAGGATTTGGGGACATCTACTTCCCACGATTGAGGTCCTATTTTCTTGCTGTCCACCGTGGTGCAGGCAGACTCTTAGCTTCTGATGGTCATTCATATCTTTAGCACGTGGCCCCTTCCCCCTTCTTTAAAATTTTAAAAATTATTTTTCATGTATGAGTGTTTTTCCTGCACACGTGTCTGTGCATCTTGTGAGCGCAGTGCCATCAGAGGCCAGGAGAGGGCAGTGGATCCCCAGAGCTGGAGTTACAGATGGTTGTGAACTGCCATGTTGATACTGGGAATCAAGTCTGGGTCCTCAGAAAGAGCAGCCACAGCTCTTAACTACTGAGCCATCCCTGCAGCCCTGGTCCTCCTTTCTTCTCAGAAGTCATGGACACTAAACCCCACTCAGGCTACGTGTCTTCTGCTGGTGACCAAGGAAAACTGAGCTCTGAGGGTCTACTGTCTGCCCCATTCCCACCCACCCCACCTCCTTTCTCATTCTTGAGGCAGATTTTACTAAATAGCTCTGGATAGTCTGATACTTGTTATGTGATCCAGGCTGGTCCTGAACTCCTGTCAGTTTCAAACAGAATCACTTCTACTTCTTGACAATCAGGCTGGCCTTGACTTCCCTGCACCCAGAACTGAGTCAGAAAAATCATCTGGCTATCTCTGTGTCACAAGAGCAGCTGATAGGAACTTTAATAATATTTTAAAGGAAGTAAGAGAAGCTTGAAGGACTATTTAAAAAAAAATAATTTGGTGGTCCCTGCTCCATAACACAAGCAAGCCATCATCTGATTGCTCTCATTTCTTGACAGCTGTGATGAGTGGAGTTTTAGAGGACTTATGGCTACAATGACTTTCAGCACTACCCAGGGAGACAGGATAAGAAACAGAGATGTTCTTTCTAGATGAAGAAATAAGATAATGAGACTTAATCAGCACCAACTCTGTTTCCGTTTCTGATGATTCCCAGCCTTAGACCAGCACCTGGGACAAACCAGTGTCACCAGGTACAGCACCTTGAATAAACAGCTGGCTGTGTGCCCCCAATCATAGCCCATTTGTTTTTTTTTTTTTTTGTTTTTTTGTTTTTTTTTTTTTTGTTTTGGTTTTGGTTTGGTTTTTCGAGACAGGGTTTCTCTGTGTAGCCCTGGCTGTCCTGGAACTCACTCTGTAGACCAGGCTGGCCTCCAACTCAGAAATCCCATTTGTTAAGGATTATTGTTGCTTTTGAGTCAAGGTTCCTTTGTGTAACCAAAACTCCTGCCTTGGGCTCAGGAGGGCTAGAATTACAGGTGTTCACCACCGCGCCTGTCTAGCCAACTCTTTATTGACTGTTTCACACAGCATACAGTGAGGGGTATATAGAGTCCTTAAACTCCATATTGTTTGCCATGGTTGGTTCTATATGTCAACCCAGCTAGATTATGATGTCCAGTTGTCTAAATAAATACTAGCCTAGTTGTTGGGGTGAGGGATTTCAACGAGTGGGACTTGAATGAAGCAAATCTGTAGTGTGAGTGGGCCTTGTTCAGTCAGGGAAACTAGGGACTAAGAGAAAAGCTTTGAAACCTCTGGGGAAAAGGGGGACAATTCTGAGGCCAACAACAACGTGCCTGGGTCTCCAGACCCACTACTGCACCTCTTCCTCCTCTTCTTTTTCCTCCTCCTCTTCCCCCTCCTCTTACTCTTTTTCCTCTTCTTTTTCCTCCTCCTCTTCCCCCTCCTCTTCCTCTTTTTCCTCTTCCTTTTCCTTTTTCTCTTCTTCCTCCTCCCCCTCCTTCCGCCACACTATTCCATCCATCCTATACCCTATTGCCTCTGTCTCCTTGGAAAGCCCTGGGTTATATACTGACTCTAAAGAAGTCAAAATGACTTCAGGAAGGTTGCAATGTATAAAAAGGAAAACAATGACTAGCATGGATTAGTTTTAACGCAGGGTAGCTGTTGTTTACAGCTGTATGAGTCACTTGGTCTCGGGCTATCCAGGGTAAAGGCATTCTGGCAGAGCAAATCCTACCAGTTAGCTTCCTGGTCTTCCTTACTGGCTAACCCACCCAAAGTCTGGACCAGCCAATATTTCCATGAAAGCTCCCTGGCTGCCTATCTCTTCCTGTGTAGGCGTGCAGCACAAAGCCTTTGTTAGGAGGCTTGGAGCTTAATGTTGTCAATCATCCTATGCTGTCCTAAGATGACTGTTAAGATTTGCAAGGCAAGATAAATTCTCTTAGCAAATACTTGTCAAAATCGATGATCTGATGCCTTGAGATTTCTTGGTATAGAACGGGCAAAACTGTGTACACAGCTCGGTGGGGTGGCTCATGCCTCTAATCCCAGCACTCAGGAGGGAAGTCTTGCTCACAAGATCTAGGCTATCCTGGGCTACATAGTGACCTCCATGACACAGTCCTCTGAATAAGTTTCTGCTTCAAACAAACTGTAATAGAAATAAAGAAGAAAAACCAAACAAATAACCATGTACATGTCGTGACTTCAAGGGATCATTGCAACTTTGTGAGAATTAGAAAAGCTGAGGAGCTTTTCTGATAGTCTGGCAAGAACAGAGGAGGACCTGTGGACAGGGGACAGGACACAGAAAAGAGGAAACTCAAGGCAAACTGACACAGAAGTAAAACCTTCAGAGTTCAACCTTACGATAAAAAAATGAGTGATTTTTAGGTACTTATTTTTAAAATTTTCTGTGTTAAAGATATTTTAATGAATTGTAAAGTCAGTTGTGTCAGATGGTGTTTTTCTGGGGCAGACTCGTGAAGGAATGTTTCACTGAAGCAGACACAGCTGAAAGCAAGCATGTGAAAGGACATGTGATGAAGGATTCTTTGCTAACGACACACACATATTGGTCTGCCTTACATTGCATAGTTGAGCTCCATTTGTCAGGACTCCATAGAGAGAAGTGCACCAAAACTGGTGGTGTGCTGCAGCTTCTTACTGGTTCCTTGGATTGGCACAGTGATATCAGCTGAGACAGACTCATGCGGAGTTTTGCTAAGTCAGACTCATTTGCTGAGGCAAGACACATGCTAAGGCAAGACTAATGGAGGACATGTAATGTTTGGAGGGAGTTTAAATAGAATTCAACTGTGAGAGGGGCTTGCTGGTAGAGCTAGCTGTACAATGCTTGTTGGTCTCTTGTCTTCGCTGATCTTTACTTCACTGAGAAAGAGGTATGGCAGCGAACTTCTCCTGGCATCCCTGCTGGTCAGAATCCCTCCTGCTGACTTGTGCTGATTTGACTGAGGCCTCCCAACTCTACCAAAACGGGCTGCCGGTATATCCGTGAAGTGTTTGTGAGTGGATCAACCTGCTGCTGCTGGCCCGTGAACTGAACTCTTGCTTTCCTGACAATGCAGATGGAATTTGCTCCAAAGAACCATTTCTAAACAGGTCCACTTTTCAGGTATCCTTTCTTTTCCACTACCTCTGGAGGATGATGGGCTAGAAAGGAGGTTAAACTGTTTAAGAGCCATCATTAAAAGTAGGCTTTGAAAAAAATTAAATCTACATTTTAATTTTTACTTTTGTGTGTGTATGTTAGTTGAGGATGCACTCATGTGTGGAGGCCAGAATTTGACTTCCAGTGTCTTCCCCTGTCTCCACTCCACCTTATTATTATTATTATTATTATTATTATTTTTTTTTTTTTTTTTTTTTAGTTTTTGAGGGTGTTGTACATTCGTATAGGATGTTTCGATCAAGTACACCTTCCATCGCCTCCCCTCCAATCCTTCTCCTATTCACTTCTGCTACTATTCCCTCCAAATTTCATATATTATTATTATTTTTAACCCACTGAGTCCACTTACTGCTGCTTGCATGTGCATGAGGCCGGGACGGAGCACAGGCAGCTGTGTTCTCTCAGGCTGGCAGTTCTGAAGAGAGCTGACTGTCTTTCAGCACCCATCAGTTGCTAATAGCTCTATGCTAGAGGTAGAACTTTGAGCCTACCTCCCTGCCATGCTGGGATTCAGTCTGGGCTTGGTCTTGTATAGGTCTCGTGCAGTCCCAATTCTTGTAAGTTCATATGTGCAATGCCCTGTTGTGCCCAGAAAGCAGTTTCAATGGAGTCATCGGTTGCCTCTGGATCTTACAATTCTTCTACTCCTCTTTCTTTAATGATCCCTGAACCCCATGAGGATGAGGTGTGATATCGATGTCCCATTTATTGCTGATCTCTCCGTACCTTGTCCATTGTGAGTCTCTGTGTGGACCATCATCTACTGCAAACGGAGGCTTCTCTCATGAGGTCTAAGAGGTGCTATCTGCTACACATAGGCTCAAGTCTCTTACTGTCCTTAGTTAGGCTTTTACTGCTGTGAACAGACACCATGACCAAGGCAAGTCTTATAAAGGGCAACATTTAATTGGGGCTGGCTTATAGGTTCAGAGGTTCAGTCCATTATCATCAAGGCAGGAGCATGGCAGCGTCCAGGCAGGCATGGTGCAGGCGGAGCTGAAAGTTCTGCATCTTCATCTGAAGGCTGCTAGTAGAAGACTGACAGCTAGGATGAGGGTCTTAAAGCCCACACCCACAGTGACACACACCTACTTCTTTTTTTTTTTTTTTTTTTTTTTCTTCACAAAGCAAATAATATTGAAATAGTGAAATCAAGTGTAAACCCAACAAAACTATATAAGTTATAGTCCAGTATCCCTCATGAATATACATACAAAAATTCTCAATGAAGTAGTTGCAAACTGAATACAAGAGATATAAAAAAATAATATTCCATGAATAACTGAACAATTGTTTTTTTTTTTTTTTGGTTTTTTTTTTTTTTTTTTTAGAAGGCCATACCCCATATACAGGCTGCATGTTTTGGGATAGCCCCCACTCCAGATGTTTGAGACCTACATGAGAACCAAGCTGCACATTTACAACATATGTGCAGGGAGGCCTAGGTCCAGCCCATGGAGCTAGATCTGTGTAGACTAGGTATGCTCCACGGTTGGTGATTCAGTCTCTGAGAGCTCCAAGTGTTCAGGTTCGTTTACTCTGTTGATCTTCCTGTGCAGTTCCTATCTCCTTAGGGCCCACAATCCTTCCACCTATTCTTCTTTAAGAGTCCTCAAGCTCCATCCACTGTTTGGCTCTGGATGTCTGTATCTGTCTGAGTCAGCTGCTGGTTAGAGCCTCTCAGAGGACAGCTTGCCCCTGTCTGTTCTCAGGCTGGAGGTTTAGATCCTGGGAGCTCTGGTTGAATCTTTTGATACTCGTTCTAAAAAGGACAAAAGCACCCTCACTTTGGTCTTCCTCCTTCTTCTTGAGTTTCATGAGGTTTATGCGTTGCATCTTAGGTATTGTGTGTTTTGGGGCTAATATCCGCTTATCAGTGAGTGCATACCATGTGTGTTCTTTTGTGATTGGGTCATCTCACTCAGGATGATATTTTCTAGCTCCTTCCATTTGTCTAAGAATTTCATGAGCTCATTATTTTTAATGGCTGAGTAGTACTCCATTGTGTAAATGTACCACATTTTCTGTATCCATTCTTCTGTTGAAGGACATCTGGGTTCTTTCCAGCTTCTGGCTATTATGAATAAGGCCGCTATAAACATAGTGGAGCATGTGGCCCTGTTGCATGTTGAAATATCTTCTGGGTATATACCCAGGAGGGGTATAGCTGGGTCCTCAGGTAACACCATGTTCAATTTTCTGAGGTATCGCCAGACTGCTTTCCATAGTGGTTGTACCAGCTTGCAATCCCACCAACAATGGAGGAGTGTTCCTCTTTCTCCACATCCTCGCCAACATCTGCTGTCACCTGTGTTTTGGATCTTAGCCAATCTGACTGGTGTGAGGTGGAATCTCAGTGTTGTTTTCATTTGCATTTCCCTGATGACTAGGGATGCTGAGCACTTCTTTAGATGTTTCTCAATCATTCGAGTTTCCTCTGTTGAGAGTTCTTTGTTCAACTCTCTACCCCATTTTTTGATAGGGTTATTTGATGGTCTGGAATCTAGTTTCTTTAGTTCTTTGTATACCTTGGATATTAGCCCTCTATCAGATGTAAGGTTGGTGAAGATCTTTTCCCAGTCTGTTGGTTCCCGCTTTGTCCTGTTGACCGTATCCTTTGCTTTACAGAAGCTTTGCAGTTTTATGAGATCCCATTTGTCAATTCTTGATCTTAGAGCATACGCCATTGGTGTTCTGTTCAGGAACTTTTCCCTGTGCCCATATGATCAAGGCTTTTCCCTATTTTCTCTTCTATTAGTTTCAGTGTAGCTGGTTTTATGTGGAGGTCCTTGATCCACTTGGAATTGAGCTTTGTACAAGGAGATAGGTATGGATCAATTTGCATTCTTCTACAAGTTGACCTCCAGTTGGACCAGCACCATTTGTTGAAAATGCTGTCTTTTTTCCACTGGATAGTTTGAGCTCCTTTGTTGAAGATCAAGTGACCATAGGTATGGGGGTTCATTTCTGGGTCTTCTATTCTATTCCATTGATCCTCCTGACTGTAGACACACACCTACTTCAATGGGGCCATACCTTCTAATACTGCCACTCCCTGAGCTGAGCATATACAAACCATCACACTCACCTCACCAGGAATTGACCATTTTGGCTTGACTGGCTGGCAAACAAGCTTCTGATACCTGCCCGTCTGCCTCCCAGTGCTGGGGGAATAGATGCCCACCACCATGCCTACTTTTACGTGACTGCTGGAATTCATACTCAGATCCTCACTTTGCCAGTGACCACCTTCTCACTCCTGGAGAAATGTTAACACGCCCCCACAGTCGCACTATTTAGCCCATACTCAACGTTCCTCCATGTGTCTCTACCCTTTGCCCTACTTCTTCCCACATGTCAACAGAGGTTTGCAAGCAGCCACTGAGAGCACGGAGGAGTTTTAAATGAGAGGTTCCTAGGTTCCCACACTGTGCAGAAGCAGTAAAAGGCCGTGATGCTGAGATGGGGAGACAGAAGTTCAGGAAATGTGCAGGGCTCAGACAGACGGAGAGCTGGAGAGCCCTTCAGGAAGTTTGGATGGTTCTGGCAGCAGAGAGAAGATGCATGGCTTATATGTTTTAAGGCAGTGATTAACCACCAGTCAGAGAGCTGCAGCTGGGTGCATACCCACCTCCCCATTTAGCCTGAGAACTGCAGCTGGCTAAGCAACCCCTCTCCACACACACACACACCGGGGCACAGCCAGTCAGGGAGCTGCAGTACCTCACTCTCCGTCTAACACATTGCTTGTTGGTGACCTGTAGGACTCAGACTGACAGTCAAACTGGCTCAAACCAGAATGCCTGAAGTGTAAAGGATGCTCTGCAGGATCGGTGACTGTTTATGAGACTGTCATCTGAGGTCACTGAAGAACTGCTTCACTGACTCATCCCTGTGAATTTCAATTTGAGATGGGTATGACGTCGTCCACCGTCATACCCATCGGAACCAGGGAGATGGCTTGCTGTGCAATGTGAGGACCGGGAGTCTTCAGGGCCCAATAAAAGCCAGATGGGGGTGGGTAGGTGGGTGGTAGCCTCCTTGTAATGTCAGTGAGCCAGAGACAGAATCCCAGGGCAAACTGGCCAAATTAGTGAGTTCTGTTCAGCAGTCGAATGCATGCTTGCTGCGGGCCTGCTGTTCTCGGGCAGCTTATCGTCTTTGTCTTCCCCTTCGATCCTGAGTAAAATCCTATTCGACTCTGCTGTTTGCGCATGCGTCAGTTCTTTGACCACGATGCCAAGACTCTGGAAACTCCTGGTCAGGATAGAGATGACTAGTAACGTTGGCAATTATTAGAAGTCCATCTAGAATATAGTTATTGAGTTCTTCTGCACTTGTTTCAAGAGCATCTTACTCTGTCTAGCCAGTGAGTTTTACTACCCCCACCAGAGCTTACAGCATAAGACTTTGATCAGCACCTCTGCAGTTGCCTCCCGCTCATCTCTGAGTTGCCTGTCTTCCACACGGAAATCATCTTAGCTCGCTTACTGAGCAACTATTACAAACTGATTAGACTGCCTTGACTTGCATAGAAATTATTCTTCAAAACAACCTTATGAGGCAGATATAACTTCATTTGATGAATGATGATGATGAAATGACACACCGAAAATTAAGATAATCACTGAATTTATATAACCAGTACATAGGAAAAAAAAAAACCTTATCCCTAGTCTGATTTCAAAGCCCATTGTCCTCCTTGCGTTACATCTCTGTTCAGTCTACATACTCTCCCAGGCTTGACTATTCTTGTCATTAAGCCAGTGTGTTTTGGTGCCAAACTCACCCTCTGTATTCTGTGATTTGAGAGCTGGGACTGCACAAGCATGATTCTGCGCTGCTAGCAGGCTCTCTGTGGTTACTAGGGATGTTAGAAGTCCTGAAGAAGTAAAAGAGACTTCCTGTATGAAGCTCCCGTTCAGCCCCACTTGGAGGTGCTTTGCCCCTTCCCAATTCCCAGCCAACCAGCTGATGACCCTTGTTAAAGCTCTAGGTTCCAGATCTACCTAGCTCCTCCTCCCGAGCCCCTTGTGTCTGAGCTTTGCTTCTCCGTACTGCTCTTCTCTTTCAAGTTGGTCCCAATCTCTTCCTTTTGGTACTCGTGCCTACAGGTGCGAGGGTCAACCATCATCGATGCTTTAGATCGAGAGAGGCCTACGTGACGTGGAAACTTAAGGGTTCCTTGGAAAGTCAGTTGTGTTGGATGGTGTTTTGCTGGGGCAAACACAGGAAGGAGTGTTTTCCTGAAGCAGACACAGGTGTAAGAGGAAGGCAGACTCCTGAAGGAACGTTTAGCTGAAGCAGACACAGGAGGCAAGATGTTCTGCTAAAGCAAGCACATGAAAGGACACATGATGAACTGCTAATGACACATATGTATTGATCTGCCTTACATTGCATAGTTGAGCTGCGTTTGTTGGGACTCCATAGAGAGAAACGTACCAAAAAACCTGTGGTGGTGTGCCGCAGCTTCTTGCTGTTTCGGCAGACTCGGGCTGATTGGCAGAGTGACGTCAGCTGAGAGAGATGCACGTGCTGAGGCAAGACACGTGGCAAGACCCGTGGAGGACACGTGATGTTTGAAGGGACTATAAATAGAACTCAATGGACAGTGACGGAGACAGAGCTAGGCTTGCTTACAGAGCTAGCTGTGCAACGCTTGTGGGTCTGGCATCTTCACTGATCTTCACTTCGCTGAGAGCGGCACAGCCAAGAACTTTACCTGACATTCCTCCCTAGTCCCTCCTTGCTGACTTGTGCCGAGGCTGAGGCCTGGCTGTCTGTGTTAGGTCACTGCTATTGCTAATGCGACTTTGCTGAACTGGACTGCTGGTGTGTCTGTGAAGTGTTTGTGAGTGGATTGAGCTGCTGTCGCTAACCTGTGTACTGAACTGCAGATTTCCAGACAACACAGATGGGACTTGCTCTAAAGAACCATTTCTAAGCAAGTCCACTTCCCCTGCATCCTTTCTTTTCCACTACCTCTGGTGGGTGGTGGGTTAAAAGGGACATTAAAGTATTTAAGAACCATCATTAAAAGTAGCCTTTGAAAAAATCAAAGTTACACCTGAGAGATTCATAGAGACCTCTGGGTAGGGTCTATGAGTATACCTCCAAAGAAGATTGACAGGTGAAGACAGTAGGGGAGGGAGAAGGACCTCCCAATGTGGGCGGCACCTGGCCCAATGGCTGGGGGGTTCGACAAATCAAAACCAAACGGGAGGTCATCAGTCCTCTCGCCCAGACTCCGAGGTTCCTGAACTCACCACAGCTGCTGCAGCCATTGCCCTGAAAATGTGATCCACACGAGTGAGTCTGAAGGAAGCTTCCAGGCCTTCCACCTCTGGGAACCATATTGATGGCCACGCATGCTCTGGGGCTTCTGGCTGGCTGGACTGAGCTGCTTCAGGGGTGGGTATTTCCTGACTGCAGCATGCAGGCAGCCATAGCTGGATTACTCAGTCTCTGATCACGGGAAGCCATCTAATATACCAGTTATGAGTGTGCATGCTCTCCTGACTCTGCTATAGAAAGGCTGGCACCGAGAGGTGCCTCTTCCTGCCGCTACTCTCCTAATACCTCAGCTAGTTCCACCCTTTTGGGCATTTAGTTAAGAACTTTATACCCCATTATAAAGTCTGGGGAAGCTGTTGCCAGGAAGACTAATCCCAGGAATAAAGTGAGTCTGAGGGATGTAAGGAGGAAACCCACTGCACCTGAAGCTACTCTGTTTGGAGCGCTAGCAGCCAGAGCACCCAGTGCTAACACCCAGCTGCGTCCTCTGGGGAGTGCCTTCAGAGGTATGGACGGACCTCCTTCAAGTGAGCTTCATACTTTAGGAGTGGCCAAACACCTGTGTTGTGTTTGGCTAGGAACTGTCTCTCACAGGCTAGAGTGTTGAAGCTTGGTCTCTAGCTGCCGGTGCTGTTTAGAAGGTTCTGGAAACTTTAGGACAGAGGTTTTCAACCTGTGGGTTGTGACTGCTTTAGGGGTCTCATATCAGCAGTCCTGCATTACATATTTACATTACCATTCATAGCAGTAGCAGAAGAAAGAATTTTATGGTTGGGGGTCACCACAGCATGAGGATCACAACATAAGGAAGGTTGAGAACCACAGCTCTAGGAGATGGGTCCTACAGGGAGGAAGATCACTGGGGGTGCCTTTGAAAGTGATACCCATTCCCCGTGTCTTAGTTTTTTTTACTGGATGTGAACAGACACCATTACCAAGACAACTCTTATAAAGAACAACATTTGATTGGGACTGGCTTGCAGGTTCAGGTTCAGAGGTTCAGTCCATTATCATCAAGGTGGGAGCATGGTACTGTCCAGGCAGATGTGGGGCTGGAGGAGCTCACAGTTGTACATCTTGTCCCAAAGGCAGCTAGGAGAAGGCTGGCTTCCAGGCAGCTAGGATGAGAGTCTTAAAGTTCACGCCCACAATGACGCACTTCCTCCAACAAGGCCACGCCTCCTAATAGAGCCACTCCCTGGGCCAAGCATATTCGAACTGCCACACCCAGTTTCTTCCTCACCGTCTCCGCTTCTTGTTCTCCATGAGGTGGACAGTCTCCTCCACATTCTCTCACTGCCCTGTTGTTGTGCTTCACTGCGCTCCCACAATCCCCAGAGGCCAGACAATGAAATCTCTGAGACCATTAGGGAGAATAGACCTTCCCTCCTTTGGTTACTTGTGTGAGTTTTCTCTCACAGTGAAAGTAAAATGAATATATTCCTCACCTCAACTTGAGTGCCACGCTCCCCGTGGGAGCAGCAGAGGCCTCAGTGGCTGTGTCTTGTGGGTCACGTTCTTCTCGGAATCCTCTTAGTAAACTTTTGACAGGAAATCTTCACCATGAATAAAATATTTCTCTTTCCTCTGTGGGCAGAGCATTAACAAGTCTTAAGGGTTTTCAAAAAATACTTCCCTTTCCCATGTCATTGACATAATTTTTTTTTTTAACTATGTTATAGAAATCGTCTTATTGCCAATTTAAAAAATAGCTTTACTGAAATATAATTCCAGCCTATAAAGTCCACTCTGAGGTACTGTTACAGAGTGACAGGGACTGTGTAATTTATGAAAAAACGCAAGTTTCTCTCATACAGTTCTCGAGGCTGTGAAGTCCATAGTGCCGAGGCCTGTTTCTGGTAACGGCTCTCTTGTTGTATCATGTCATGGCAGAAGGCTGAAGGGCACAAAGGCACACGAGTGTGCATCTGGGAGAAAGGAAGATAACAGAGAGTGTGAGGGGAGAGCTGAGCCCTCACACATAGCTGTCCAGCAGTTAGTTGTCCTATCATAGATCAACACTGATCACAGAAAATGGTTCTTAATATGTTCACAGTGTGTACAGCTGCCACAGAATCAACTTTGGAGCATTTCTGCTGCCTCCCAAACTCCATGACTTTATTATCACCCCCATGTCCCCTATCCCCCACTCTGCTCTAAGAACTACTTCCTGTCTCCACGGGTGTGGTGGTTTGACAAAGAATGGCCCTAATAGGCTCATATATTTGAATGCTTAGTCATCAGGGAGTGACTCTACTTGAGAAGGTTTAGGAGGTATGGCTGTGAAGAGGTTAGCACTGGGTTATTTCTCAATCATCTTTCACCTTTGTTTTGTGAGTCAAGTTTCTACATGAACCTGGAGCTCACTGATTGGCTGGACTGTCTCCTAGAGCTCATTGATTGGTTGGACTGTCTCCTAGAGCTCATTGATTGGTTGGACTGTCTCCTGGAGCTCACTGATTGGCTGGGATGTCTCCTGGAGCTCATTGATTGGATGGACTGTCTCCTGGAGCTCACTGATTGGATGGGCTGTCTCCTGGAGCTCATTGATTGGATGGGTTGTCTCCTGGAGCTCACTGATTGGCTGGGATGTCTCCTGGAGCTCATTAATTGGCTAGGCTGACTTGATAGTGGGCCTCAAGGATGTTTTGAATCCATCTCTCCCAGCATTCAGCTTTTATACAGGTTGCGGGAATCAAACTTAAGTATTCAGCAAGAACTTTATTGAAGGAGCCATCTCTCCAGCCTCAAGTGGAATTAAGTTTTTTTATTCAAGTTATTTATTAGAGGTGTGTAGAAATACAATTTTTTTGTGTTGATCTTATATTCAGTAACCTTGATGAACTATTTACAGTACACACACACACACACACACACACACACACACACACATTGGATTCCTTAAGACTTTACCAAATTCTCTGTAATGAAGTTTTGCCTCTTTATTTCCAGGTTGTGGAAATTTCCCTTTTATTCCTGCTGCTTGCTGGGTTTTTAAAATACAAAAGCACTTGAGACTTGTCTTAACACTTCTGCAGGGCTGCTGCCATTTCTGTATGCTGCTGGGTTGTTCATCTACATTCATGCTGGCCTATATTTCTTGATATTAAAATCACCCAAGAACACTATTAGAGAAATTTTAAAAACCCAACAAGCAGCAGGATGATAACCGCTTTCTGCTAGGAGTCGGCTCCCAACACATCTCCACAAGGCATAGGCCTCGGAACAGTAGAGAGACTCTGGCCAGTAGGAAGCTGGTGGTATAGTGTTGTCTTTAGGTCCCTGTCACTGAAAAGCACAGTGCAGTTTAAGTCCTGGGATGCAGAGTAGAGCTTTTCTAATATTTCACTCTTGACTTAGAACACTCTGCACACATTTGGAAGACAGATTGTCAGGATCCCCTGGGACTGCACAGTGGGGTTCCTTTGGTTCTTTATTTCTATGGCAAACATCTTATTTGTAGGCCTTCTATTTCTATGCATATTTGCTAGAGAGTTGTGAAAATCAGCGGAGAAGGGAAGGGACGCTTGGCACGGGCATACTCGCGTTTCTCAGAGTCACAGTAGAAACTGCCAAGGAAGGGAGATGAAGATATTCTTCTCAGAATGTGCCAGCTGTGCTGTGTGACGACAGCAGGTAGCACAGCATGTAGGAAACTGGAAAATTCTAGATCAACGCAGACTGCGTCTGTATCCTTTACTTTACATTGACAATGGCTGAGCCTGCATATAATTTTTTTTTTTTTTTATGTTTAAAAGAATTTCCTTTTTAGAAAAGGTATGTAACTACGTAGGTTCATGGGCAGACCTTTAAGAGAATTACTGCAGTCAGAAGAACCTCATGAAGAGAACCGAGAAAGAGTCAGGTCTGCTGCAGGAGCTGACTTCAGCTATTAGGAGCTAACATCAGGCCCTGGGTATAGGAAGATTATCCAGAGCTCTTTCTCTGACAAGGAAAGAAGTGCTACTCCCTAAGAAAGCTGCTCTCTTGGCTTAAATCCTACATGCCCAGCTAGAGACATATTATACTTAAAAAATATCCAGGTGTGGTGATTCCCTCTGTTGTCCTACTCAGGACACTGAGAGGAGGATTGACAAAAATTCCAGGCCATCCTAGAATACAGAGTAATACCCTGTCTCAAAAAAACTGACAGATAAACTGGCCAGCGGTGGCGCACCGCTGCAGTCGCCGCTCTCTGGAGTCCAAGGTAGCCATCTGTCTCTCCTGACCAAGTTCGAATCCCACCTGTGCTTGCTCACAGGGGAAAAACAAAATCAAAAAACCAAAAAAAAAAAAAAAAAAAAAAAAAACAAAACAACCAAACAAACAAACAAAAAAACACCTGACAGATAACCACCTAAACAGACATCTATAAATCCCCACAAAATAAAGCAAGAGATCATGTCCCAAAGTAACTGCAGGAATTATCTAGAATGTGCTGGCAGGGACCAAGGTGCTTGATCAAAAAAAGCTAAACAAATAAGGCCAACCAATCAGGGCTTCTTTGGTTCAGGGACTTGGCTCCAGGTAGCTTTCAGAGATCCATAGGGAGGGGCTGTTCACAGTAGGCATGGTGGAAAGACCTGAAGGGTTAAGGCAGATGGCAGCAGAGAGGCTCTAAGCTCAGGAAGAGGGGCTGAGGGGACAGGCTCAGCAGAAAGGAGGGTCTGAAAGCCACATTATTTACCAGACTTTAAGGAATGTGTAACTTAGGAACCCCAGCACAGCTTGAGACATGGTGTGGGCTCTCCTCTATCGACTGGGAGACATCGTCACAGAGTTATGCTCCTCGGGAGCAATGAGATGACGGGGTTCTGACGGGCAAAGCCTGCTGTTGATCCTAAGTGCCAGAGCTCAAGGAAAACCATATAATTAACCATATCGTTAGCTTGTAGAGACTGCCAAGGGAGTCTTAATCCAAAAGGAGCTATGAACCTTGAGACCATCTTGTTCTTCATGGGACTACATGGAAAAGAGTCTGAATTCATTTTAGTTTGAATCAGGGTTTCAGGCTCCTGAGAAATGTAGGTTTGGTCAAACCGCCAGGTAGGACACTGAGAAGTCCAGACAGAGCTCAGTGTGGGTAAAATTTGGAGCAGACAGTACACAGAAAGGACGGGCTGCCAGTTGTACCATAGTAGACATGGATGGACAGTTCACTTCATTGAAATCTTTATTTTTCCTCTCAACAAGAGAGGCAGTGTGTATCATGGGGCTATTGGAGGACAAACATTTTCAAGACAGGAAGTGCTGTCTCTAGGGAGAGACCAGGACAAAGACAGAGGAAGGTGGCTGTGGCATGGCTGGGAGGGGCTGGGCATTTCTCCATCTTTGTTCTGCTACTAGCTGTGGTACTCACGAGCCAGCCCTGCTCTGAAATGGAGGGCTTCCATGCAGCCTCTCCTCTCCTTTCCCTTATCACAGGGCATCTGCTTGCCACGCAAACCTCTCTTGCCTTTTTGTATTGTCTTGGTCTTGCTTCCTGAGAGTGCAAATTCTGACACAAGTGTGAGGTCATCTCAGCTTGTGCATTTCTGCTACTCAGGCCAACAGATCCCCTCTTCTAAGAAGAATCAAAGTTACATATGCACAGAGTTTAAAAAAAAGAACCAAGTTTGCTATTCAAAAACACACAGATAGCATCATTCTCTCCTTCTAGCCCTGTTTTCTCTTTCCCAAGGGCCACCATGCTGCTTGCTTTCCCGGTCGTGTTGGTATTTGCTCTGTAACTTGGAATAACACTTGTACTGATGCTTGACTTTTCACATCTGGTCATCATCTATTTTACCTGTGAAGGGGATTGGCTTTGTCCTCCCCAATTCCCTGTCTCTCAAACACACACCACACACACACACACACACACACACATACATGTACATACATGTATAACATGTGTACATATTGTGTGCACATACACCATGATATACATGTATACACATGTGTACATACTTGTGTACACATACATGTGCACATACACACATGTACATACATGTATACACATGTGTACATACTTGTGTACACACATGTACACACATTATCTTCCTTAAAACACTGAATTGTGCTTTGGTTAGGTAAGTATTCAATGTTCACACTGAGTGAGAAGATGAACATAATGTTATAAACCGTGACAGCATTCCCGTTCCTTCAAACAGAAGACAATCATTCTCTTGTACTTTTTATTTCTTTTAAAAAATATTCTTAAAGGGGTTAGAGAGATGGTTCAGTGGTTAAGAGCACTTGTTGCTTTTGCAGAGGACCAGGGTTCAATTCCCAGGACACACATGGTGGCTTACCAACATTCAGAACTCTGGTTCCAAGAACTTGAATCCCTTTTCTGACCTTTGTGGGTAGGAATGTGTGCAGGCAAAGCACTCACACACAGAAAATAATAAATCTAAAATATAACTTTTAAAGCTTTTCTCATATGGCCATCACTACTCAGCATCTAAATGCCCTGCTAAAGTGTCCAGGTATGTTTAGTCGACTGCCACTGTCGGCCCCGTGATATCTTTCTTGAGGAGCCTCTTGATTGGTCCCAGAAGTCTGCCTTTCAGGCATGGTTTCTGGTTCTTCCTCTGTTTTCATGGTCAGGTCCCGAGGGTTTCTCTTGTATATTGAGCTCATGTTTTCTAAAGTCTGTTTTTCCTATTGGATTCCTGATTGAAAGACATAGTTATTGAACAGCTATTGAGAAAGGATGCAAAAGAAGCTGGGTCTCTCTCTCTCTCTCTCTCTCTCTCTCTCTCTCTTTCTTTCCTTCTTTCAGAACATATACCTTCACACATGTTTTCATTTTGCCTTATTTTATTTTTAATTATTATCGTAATAATTTTCATTGTAGTGAATGCTCATGTGTTTCTTACCTGGAGCTTGCCGTTTGGGCTAGGCTGGCTGGCCGTGGAGTTTCTAGGTTCTACCTGTCTCTGCTCCACAACACTGATGTCATATCCCTTTAAGTGGATCTGTTCGGAGTGGTACCTAAGCTATACAAGAATCATTGTGAGGATTATTCTCTTTATACAATACAGATTTCTTTCCAATTATATTTAAAAAACCACAAAGTTCATGTTGTCTTCCTATTGTCAATACCTGGATTGTCTTTAAAAACATCAAGTCTCACCTCCAGAGGTTCTAATTCATTTCCAGTGAGACAGAATTTGGGAAATACTGTACAGAGGCAGTTCTAAGGACCACACTGAGAAATGCCTGTGCATAAAAGAACATTTAGATCATACATGATGACAATTTGGACATTACTGTATCACAATTGTGTTATTTAATCATTGTTTAGAATTTGAGCTTGCTTTTTACTTCAGGAGCAAAGAAAACACATGGTCATACTAAGACAGGTATTTATGGGGAGGGCCTGTATGTGTAACACCATAAAGGGGATACTTTGTTTCACAGATTCTTTGGACAGCCACCAGAGCCAGCTTTTCTCAGCAAAGGTTATTCTTAGAGCAAATGAAAAATGAGAGATCACACCAACAAGAACATATCAACTGACACACCGTCATGGCCACCGCCTCACCTGCTGGCCTGACTAGTTTTCTTGGAGAGATGTCTCTTATCTTTCTAAGGTTAGCTTTGTTTTCTATGATATAAGTGCTATGAGGGGCAGGTCCATGGGACATCAGTCCCTTTCAGAGCCATGTGGCTGTACTGAGGCGTGCAACTCCTCCAAACTGCTCAAACATCTAGTAATGTTTTCGAAATTCTTCCCATCTCTGCCATGCTTACTCTCTTACTGTTGGGTTACCACAGCATCTTCTGCCTTTTGGTTCACCCAGGTCCATACTCCACCCTTCAACCTTCTTCCTGGAACACTGCTTGGAACATGTCATTTCTAAATGCCTCACAAAGTTTGGAGGCAGTCTCCCACCCTCCATCCAGCCTTCAAAACCTAGAAACACAGTCTCCTTCCCACGAGTAATGTTCTGTTCCTATACTCCTGCAAGCCTTGTCAAGATGGAGGTCACTTGTAGCTTGTCTTAGAGCCAGAGACAGAGGTAGAAAGTCGCCACACAGACACCTACTGCTCTTTACTTTAGCCTGTGACCCTTAGGAGACAAGAAGTGTTACATTTGGGGAATACAGCAAAAGGATAGATGAGGAATGAGCGGGGGAGTTGAAAACACACACTCAAAACCCCCAAACTCTCCAAAGGAAAGGAAGAAGAAAAGATGGCTGCTCCCTGAATGCCATCTGCCTAATGCTTCCTTGACTATGTCTGTTGGAAGTGTGTTCCAATACAGTTTGAGTAGAGGACCCGATTATTGTAATCGGGTTCGCTGTGATGAAACCTCCAGTTATTATCCACTATCCTGAAAGATTCGATTTCTAACAGTACCTCTGGCTCCTGGGCTTACACAGAGACTGGATCTGTGGCGCACCTCAGCCACCCGTTGGTTTGGTTTCTCCTCGTGACCACACAGACCTTGACCCCTTTTTGTCTGGCAGCCATTCAGATATTTGAAAAATAATTATCATAGAATCCCTGAGTCATTTCTCTTTCAGACTAAACATCAGCGTTTTAACCTTTTTCTCAAAGAGTATAATTAGAAACATCTCGCTGCTGAATCCACTCCAGGTGTTTCCTTCCAGGGCAGCGTGAATGTCTGCTTGCTTTGTGATAGATAATGGGTCTGTAAAATTGTAGCCTCTACACCTCATCGCAGCTGGAATGGACACACCACACACACAAGCCCGGCTCAGTGAAAGCCCCAGGACCATCTTGCCTGTGCGGCTCCTGTCTCAGGTCTTTACCCTGTTCTCATCTGCTGAGTGGAGAGCTTTGGTCACTAACGAGAGGTCACTGTGTGCCTGGGGCTGAGACGGGGAATCCTGGCATAGTGGGGAAGCCAGGCATGCCACAGATCAGTATCAGAACTAAGGTGGAACAAGGGAAGCATACAGGTTACACAACTCAAGGAGGCTCTGTCTCTGGCCTGTGAAAGTGTGACAGAGTTCTTACCGGGTCCTGGGATTGATTTCTTGTATAAGCTGAGAAGGGATCAACTAGGTTAGTGTAGGCGCTGGTCATTTTAGCCATGCAAATACACAAACACATACGCAGTGTATATTATATATTGGGAAAATAGGGTCATTATACATAATATTGTCAAGTTGAGGGAATTAAGATAATTAGGAAGACTGGTCTCCTTCCTTCCTTCCTTCCTTCCTTCCTTCCTTCCTTCCTTCCTTCCCTCCTCCTCCCTCCCTCTTCTTCCTTCCTTCCTTCCTTCCTTCCTTCCTTCCTTCCTTCCTTCCTTCCTTCCTTTCCTCCCTCCCTCCCTCCCTTTTTCCCTTCCTTCCTTCCTCCCTCCTTCTCTCCTTCCCTCCCTCTCTTCTTCCTTCCTTCCCTCCCTCCTTCTCTCCTTACTTCTTTCCTTCTCTCTTTTTGAGACAGCGTTTTTCTGTGTAGCCCTGGCCAGCACAGAACTTGCTATATAAACCTGGCTGGCCTTGAACTCAGAGAGCTGTGCCTGCCTCCTGCTTGGATTAAAGGTACATGCCACAGTACATGGCAGAACTGGGGTTTTCTGAACATTTCCTTGGCAGTGCTGGAAAAAACAAACAGCAGAACATCTGCTCAGATGTCAGGTGCCCTTCTGTCTGGAGACCTCTGATGTCACTATTCACATTTTTCTTTAAAACTGCCACCAGGATCCAGACTCTGCCATATGCAGAGTTATCACCGAGAACAGTAAATGACTTACTATTGGCAAATGTCACCAGAAAAACACTGCACAGAAGATTTGGAGAAAAGAAACAGCTTCAGCTGAGCTCATGTGATCAAGCTTCAGATAGGAAGAGAGACTAAGTAACAAAGGAGTACCTTCTAAGACAGGACCATAAAACAAATGGAGCATGCACACGTGACTTGTCCCCTAGGCTGGGTGGCCCCACACAGCTCAATACAGCACTACTGGAGGAAATCCCTGTGCAAGCCTCCTCCATGAGATGGACAAGGAGGATGTTGGAATGGGTACCGAATTCAGGGCTCAAACTAGGGCCCATGCTATTATGAAGAGACACTTGGAAGTCTGTAAAATTTGCCAATGTTGAGTGTCGGAAGAGTTCTTACCTCTGAGGAGGTGGGATCACCACGAAGGAAAGGTACAACTATTGCATGATATATTTTTACTTCTCAATGCCATTGAAATTCGTTATAAAAATTCAAAGACAATAAAAAGACAAAGCATAGGTATGGGAATATATTCCTTGATTCAGGCTCGCAGAAGAAACAACTGTTGTGTGCATGTTTGAGTGCCTGTGTGTGTGTGTCTGTGTTTGTGTGTGTGTGTGTCTGTGTGTGTGTGTTGCAAAATGTTTCCATCAGTGACTGACTAGAGATATAATGGTGTTACAGTGATGCCACTGTAATGATGTTCATGTGTTTGTCCTGATGCTGGTGCCTACAAACCTATGCTGGCAGTAATATGAAATGTCGCATGCACAATCATGTGCATGACTGTCATTTCCTAGTGTTGCTATCTTGTACCCAGGTGTGTCCTGCTTCTGTGTGGATGAGAGGAAGTAGCTCACTTACAGCAGGATTCGCCAGCAGTGTGCGATACTGGTTGTTGAGTGACTGTTTTCTCCCTGAATCTCTTCTCAGACTTCATTTTCTGATTTGACTGTGCTGACTTTAGGCTCCTTGCCTGCCTCTCGATGGCGTCATCATTTTCCTGGGCTGCCCCATGACCCAGAGCTGCCATTTATTAGTTTCCTTTTGGAAAGTTGGGCTAGCTTGTCAAGTTAAATTTTTTTTCATGAAAATTATTTTTAAAATGAAATTTTAAAATTTAAATAGTCTTGAAATGATTTATTCCCTATTTCTGATTCAATCTTGCTTCTCACGGAAGTGGAGACTCCTCAGGGCCCCAGTGCCGCCATTCCACTTGCCATATACTGATTTTGTTGCTGTCAGTTTGAACCTTATTTTGGGAGCAGGTGACTATTTGTGTTTTCCATCTCTGGAGAGTTTAATCTTCTTAGATTGTCTTTAATGTTCTGATGTTCTCTGGGATATATGGACAGTTGGGTTTTCATTTGTTTCTCTCCCTTGTCCTTTGGTCTTATGTAGGGTCCTTCCCTTGCTTTAGATCTGTGAAAAAAATCTTTGCATTATTTTCTTTAACTATCCTCACTTCATATTTTCTGTCCTTTTTATCTTGAACTCTTTGCAACGAAACACTAGACTTCTATAACTGATCTGCCATAAACATAACCTTTTCATATATTTTCTAGTTTGGGGCTTTTTTTTTTTTTTTTTTTTTTTGAGATAGGTCTCACCATGTAGCTCTGGCTGTCCCAGAACTTTATTTGTAGACCAGGCTAGTCTTGAACTCACAAAATCTGCCTGCCTCTGCCTCCCTAGTGCTGGGATTAAAAGCGTGCGCCACCACATCTGGCCTCCTCTTTCAGTTTTAAAAGCAGCTAATTTATTGAAGCAAAACTAGAAATAACTTGTATGTATTTAAGTGTGATTTCGTATGTTTGAAAGAGGTATATACCATGAAACAGTCAGCAGCATCAAGGTCACAGGTGTAAGCCAAGTTGGGTGTTGGAGGAAGAACACGCGCCTCAGTCCCAGCACTCAGGGACTGAGGGAGGAAGGTCAAGGGGCCCAGGCCAGCCTGGGCTACATAGTGAGTTTCAGGCTATGTTGGAGTATATTACACAGAAGATTTCTGGGGGTCCTTTCAAGTGACAGGGCTGTCTGGAAAATAGTCTAGATGAGGTAAAAATGCAGCTTGGATCAACATGACTTAGCTGGTGCTGGTCAAAGCTCCTGTAGTCTCACCAAGCACTTTATTTTTATTACACATTTAAACTCAATAAAACCTTGGGGAAAAGTTTTCCAGGTGACAATGATTACCACAAAACTTTGGCATGTCTGCATCAAAACTCCTTTGTAAAGTGCATCACCCGTGGCCTTTTCCACAAGAATGAGTCCGACTCACTGAGACAGTGTGCAGGATAAGGGCCTACAAAGGAAGGGTCTGTACTGAGTGTTAGGATGGGTTCTGTTGACTGAGAGACAATGTTCAGAACTCTGGGGGATTCAATGAGGGCTGGCTTTACAGAATAGCACAGATCACTAGGTATTAACAACTCCATTCACAGCGCTCTGGATGGAAAACGGGCATGTGCATCCCTTCCACTGAAGAGAAAAGTCTGTGTGTTTAACAATTCTGATTTCTCTAGTGCTACCTGAAAGCTGTGGCTTCTACCAAACTTTGTCTCAATAAACCAAACAACAACAATAACACCACAAAAACAAAAATCCATAAACCGATCATACAAACATAACACATTGTCTTAGGGGTTACTATTAGTATGAAGAGATACCATGACCAAAGCAACTTGGTGAGGAAAGGGCTTATCTGGCTTACCCTAATATATCACTGTCCATCACTGAAGGAAGTCAGGACAGGAACTCCAACAGAGCAGGAACCTGGAGGTGGGAACTGATGCAGAGGCCATCGTGGGGTGCTGCTTACTGGCTTGTTCCTTATGGTTTGCTCAGCCTGCTTTCTTATAGAACACAGGACTGTCAGCCAAGAGGTGCCCTACATCAAGAGGTCTTCCCCCACCAGTTACCAATTAAGAAAATACCCTACAGGCTTGCCTACAAACAGATCTTATGGAGACATTTTCTCAATTGAGGTTCCTTCCTCTCAGATGACTATGGGCTATGCCATGTTGACATAACAAGGTGTGGTTACACCTGTCGACTTGACACACAACACATCACTTTTACTCCACAATCTTTTCTTTCTTGTTCAGTTCCCAAGACCACACATTAATATTTACCTCACAATATAAAATATTTTCCAACTTAAAAAGCTCCACAAGTCTCACAAATTTAAACACTTTGAAATTCAGTCTCTTTTAAAATTCCAAGACTCTCAGCTGTGAGCTCATATAAAATCAAAAGTCAATTAAATACTTTCTTATTTCAAGAGAAAGGATCCAGAGCACAATCACAATCAAAGCAAAGCAGAACCAAACTCCAACTTTGTAAATACCCCAATGTCTAATGTCCAAGAGCAACTCACAATCTTTGTACTTAGAGGTAAAGGGCTCAGGCTACTTCTAAGCTCGGCCCTCTGCAGCACACACAGCTTGTCTTCCAGGCTTTGGTTTGCTTCACCCCACCATTTCTGTAGTTTGTGGTCATACCATGGTATTGGTATCTTCAAAAATGCTGATGTGTCTTGCTGCAACTGGGCTGTACTTTTACCAATAGCCTCTCTCGGGCTCTCTTCAGGGACTCCAACCATGCCACACAGGGCCAAGTCTCAGCTGCTCTTCATGACCCCTTTAGGCCTTCAAAACCAGTACCACCAGGATGATTCTTACACTACCAAGTTTGGTTGCTAACAAGAAGTACAACCTTGGCCACTTCTGGAATATACAGCTTCTATGTGTTGACTCAGAAGAAACACTTCCCAGAAGACTTCACCTCAACGATGCTGGTCTCTTCTTAATCATAGTTGATTCTTCAGTGCCAGCTGACCAGCATCCATTGAGTCCAAAAGCAAAGGTTTTACTTTAGTGGTTCTGGTCTCCTGTTAATCACAACTGAATCTTCAGTTCCAGCCGACCAGACACCACAAGATTTTTCCTACAAATGGCCTGATAAAGTTTATGTTTCCCTCTGCAGCTTCACAGGCCAGGCCTCCATTGTCTGCATTGCTCTCATTATTCTTACCTTCCAGGATCCTACAGAACATCCCATTGAACTCGAAACACACAATGACTTTACCAGCTTAATGTTCCAAAGTCCTTCCACAATCTTCAAAACAACATAGTCAGAGCAACACTCCACTTCTGATACCAATTTCTGTATTAGTTTCTCATTGTTGGAAAGGGAGACCATTCCCAAGGCAACTCTTTAAAAAGAAAGCATTTATTTGGGAGCTTACTTACATTTTCGGAGTGTTAGCCCATAATCACTGTCTTAGTTAGGGTTTTACTGATGTGAACAGACACCATGACCAACACAAGTCTTGTAAAAGACAACATTTAATTGGGGCTGGCTTACAGGTTCAGAGGTTCAGTCCATTATCATCAAGATGGTGACATGGCAGCATCTAGGGAGGCATGGTGCAGAGAGAAGCTGAGAGTTCTACATCATCATCTGAAGACTGCTACTGGAAGACTGACTTCCAGGCAGCTAGGGTGAGGGTCTTAAGCCCATGCCCAGGCCCACAGTGACACACCTACTCCAACAAGACCACCCTCTTAATAGGGCCACTCCCTGGGCCAAGCGTATTCAAACCATCACAGTCACCATGGCAGGAAGCATGGCAATGGGCAGGCAAATAGAGAGCTGAGAGGTTTAGCTTCTGATCTGTAGGCAGCAGGCGAGAGAGAGAGAGAGAGAGAGAGAGAGAGAGATTGAGAAAGACAGAGAGAGAGAGAGAGACTGGATCTGGCATGAGGTTTTGAAGCCTTAAAGCCCACTGCCTAGTGTCACACTTCTTCCAACAAGGCCACACCTAATTTAATGAGGCCACGCCTCCTAATCTTTCCCAAACAGTTCTGCCAACTGAAGACCCAGCATTCAACTTCGTGAGCCTGCATGGGCCATTCTCATCCAAGCCATCCCACACACCTTTCATTTCCCCAAACATGTTTGTCCTTTAGTAACCTGTACCCTGTACCCTAATCCTGCTTACTCCTTCCCCTAAGGTGACCACAGATGGCTCTCTTTCACCATGGATTATGTAGTTTGTGTTTCAGCTCTTTTTAAGTGGGATTATGGAGTTACTTGTTTTTCTGCCTGTCTCCTTTCTCTTAGCACAGTTTTCCTGAGGTGCAGCATGCCGGTTGGACCAGAAGTCCTTTCTGTCAAATGCTTCCACTGCATTCCCTGGTTGCATATCCAGTCACTCGGTGGGCATGTGGGTGGCTTGCCATTCAGGACAGTCTCTAAAGTAGCTCTGAATACTCACACACAAGTATATGTATATGGGCATATGTTTTCTTCTTGGCTAAATGTCTAGACAAAGAATGACAAGATTATATGGTAGGTGGAGTGTTTAACTTTTTATAAAACTGCCAAACTGTTTCCCAGAATGTTGGCACCACTTCTATCCCTTCTAAGGACTGATTTGTTTCAACATCACATTTTAAATTTCAATAAATCTTCCCTATTCTTGGATTTGTCTTTTTTTTCAATGAGTCTCACCATGCCACAGGCAATTCAAGAGCACTGTACTCACCCTACACACACATGCACGCACACACACACACATACACACACACACACACACATGCACACACATACACACACACACTGTACATAAACAAATATATATATATGTACATTAAAAAGTATTTTCAAAGATGTAGTAGGAAGACCATGGTAAAAGTAGCAGGCAATGTAATAATTGTATCTGTTGCTTTATCACTTTTCTATTAAAAGCTAAACCAAATATGTACACATGTAATTTTTAGAGAAAATGAATTACTTGAGTAATCACTAGCAAATGGCTTTTATGACTTTTAAAAGTATTGTGCTTATGTGTGCATGTGTGCATGCATATGTGTATGCATGTGTGTGTGTGTGTGTGTGTGCCTGCCTGTGTTCCTGTGTATAAGTACAGTCATACATATGCCAGAGTGCATGTGGAGGCTACAGGACAACCTCTGGTATATTGATACTTTCATTTTGTCTAAGGCAGGGTGTCTTATTGTTAGCCCCTGCATATGTCAGACTACCCCACATCAAATGTCCAGGGATTTCCCTGTCTGCACTCTCATGTCACTGAGTTTGAAGACAGGTGCTACTGTACCTGTTTTGTAGGCTCTGGAGATTTGAACTCAGATCCTCACCACACACTCATTCTACTCCAGAAGTGCCCCAAGCCCCCAAGTGCCATTTTTAAAATAAGATTTTACAGTGTTTCCTAAATTTAATGAGCATTTTCATGAGGCGAAAACTTACCACAGCTATTGAAAATAAATTTTGCTGAAGTGGCTCACAATTCAATTCCATTTAGCATATAACTTAAGATTCTGATATCGCACGTCTATGTTTTCATTTCCATATTATAGTGACGAAAACGCTTGACACAGGCAGCTTGAACAAAGGGAGGTTTGTTTTGTTCCTGAGTGTTCAGTGTGTGGATAACTGGCCTCATACACTCGGACAGAATACTGTGGCTGTTAGAATGTGTGGTAGAGCTGAGCTATATGACCAACTAGGAAAGAGAGGGAGGGAAAGAGGGAAGGTAGGGAAGGGGGAGAAAGAGAGAGATGGGCAGGGTACACACTTTCAAGGGTCATTTCCTTGCTTTCTCCAGTTTGTTTCCAGGACATCCCCCGCGCCCACCACCAAAGTACCCCTGTCTGGGTATCCAACATTCAAATCCCAGTCTTATAGGGGAGATTACAAACATTCAGACCATAAAGCAGTGTAAATTGCTGTTTTGTGATTGTTGTAAGCCAGGTCTCTGACGCAAGCCTGTAATAGGTTGTCTTCCCTAGAAATGAAAGACAATGTCTTACATATTAGGAGAGCAGAGTGTGGTATAGCAACCATACTCCAGGGCAGGACCCATGCCCAGGAGTAGCAGTTCGCCAACTCAAAATGAACTTTGTGTTTTTGTTTGTTTGTGGTCCCCTTTTTGCCTTTCTTGTTTTGGTCTTATTTTTTTCTTTTGTTTTGATTCTCTCTCTTCTCTCCTCTCTCTCTCTCTCCTCTCTCTCTCTCTTTCTTTTTGAGAGAGACAGAACAAGGACATGAAGTTGGTAAGTAGGTAAGCAGAGAGGATATGGGAAGAGTTGGAGAAGGCACTGAATATGGTCAAAATAATATTGTATAAAAAAGTACTTAAATAAAAAGGTACAGAGTGTTATACCATGCTCTAATCTATAGCAAAAAACTAAATATGTAATCAAAGAGAAATTCTATACTAGGAGAAATTATTGGGAAGACACTGAGAAGTATTACTATATTAAAAGTTATTTTTCCTGAAGTAGAAACTCAAGGGTTCTTTGGAAAGTCAGTTGGATGGTGGTTTGCTAGGGCAAACATGTGAAGGAATGTTTAGCTGAAGCAGACACAGGCCAAAAGGATGTTCTGCAAAAGCAAGCATGTGAAAGGACACGTGATGAAGGGTTCTTTGCTAACAACACACGTGTATTGGGCCGCCTTACAGTTCGTAGTTGAGCTGCATTTGTCAGGACTCTTTAGAGAGAAAAGCAACATAAAACTTCTGGTGGAATTCTGCGGTTTCTTTCTGCTTCTTCGGACTTTGGCTGATTGGCAGAGTGATGTCAGCTGAGACGTGCTGAGCAAGACATGTGCTGAGGCAAAGCATAAGAAGGACACATGATGTTTGGAGAGAGTCTAACTAGGACTAGGACAGGGATGGAGGTGGAGCTAGGGTTGTTTATAGAGCTTGCTGTGCAAAGCTTGTTGGTCTCTCTTCTTTGCTGATCTTCCCTTCTCTGAGAGAGGCACTGCTGAGAACTTTTCCTGGCATCCCTCCTGGTCCCTTTTGCTGACTCGTGCCGAGGCTGAGGCTTGGCTGTCTCCGCTAGGTAGTACCACTACTATTGATTCATGTTTGCTATCCCAACTCTACCAAACTGGACTGCTGTTGTATTTGTGAAGCATCCAGACAACACAGATGAGAGTTGCTCCAAAGAACCTTTCTAAACAGGTCCACTTCCCCTCTATCCTTTTTTTTCCACTACCTCTGGTGGGTGGTAGACTACAAGGAGGTTAAAGTGTTTAAGAACCATCATTAAAAAATAGGTGTTTGAAAATATTAAAGTTACATTTTCCATCTCTTATTTTTTCCTTACTACAATTTCAACTACTGTTTTATTTGATCGCTGTGAGATATCTACATCAAAGCTTACTAACTACTAAGATGAAGAGTCACAGTATCCTAGGCTTGATAATGTATTCATTCATTTAAGAAGCTCACTGAGGGCTGGAGAGATTTGGCACTTGCCACTCGAGCCTGAGAACCTGAGTTTGAATCCCTGAGAGCCATGTAAAGCCAGGTGCTCTGACATGTCTCTGTGATCCCAACAAATAGCAAGAGAGATGCTGCCTCAAACAAGCTAGAAGTTGAGGACCAACACTTGAGGCTGTTCTCTGAATTCCACACACAGGCATGTATGTGTCCCACCACAGAAACATGTATACCCACATAGACACAAAAGCAAATATTAAAATGTGTGTGTGTGTACACGCATGCACACATATGGGTTTGTATATATGTGAACACAGATGCCTGTGGAGTCCAGAAGAAGGCGTTAGCTCTCCCCAAGGTGGAATTACAGGAGGTTGTGCATCGCCTGATGTAGGTGCTGGCAACCAATCTTCAGTCTTTTTGCAAGAGCAGTAAATTCTCTTAATTGCTGAGCCATCTGTCCAGCCCCCAAGAATTTACTTTTATATAAAGAATAATGGCTTACATTTCTGTGTTAGATACAAGCAATAAATGCTTATTGCTTCCTATGACCTTCATGGAGTGAGGCCCACACATGGTAGTTACATAAACCAAAGAGAAATGAATGACTGTTTCATAATTGCATAATAATTTTTTCTCATCTAACCCAGATTATCAATTTATTTTAGGCATAGAATTTGATTTCCTTTCTGTACATGTACTTTTGGGGGCTTCTAAAATGTTGCTTCTTGTATCCTGTATGATAGGCGGCTACATTTACTGTAGGCAACATATTTATACTATTTTAAAAGGTTTATGATACATTTTTTGGCCTTTCAGTGAAAAATCATTATATAAATGTCACTTGTCATTATCATAGAAACATTCAGCTGTGGGAAAAAGCTTTAAATATCCTGCCTAGAACAAGATAATGTACTTTGTTATGAATAAGAACATTTAGCTGCTGGATCCTATATCCTACTAAGCATGTGTTTCTTGATCACTTTGTGTTAAAATGGTCTAGAAGTTCTGTTCACACTTCCATGCTGACAGGATAGACCATGCTGGGCTATTGTTCTCTCGAAAACTGCAGTGTAGAGGCCAGGTTGTGGCTTAGTGCAGAGCACTCACTGGACGTGTGCAAAGTTCTGGGGTCTATCACTAGATAACCAAACCAGATAGACAGACAGACAAGCCAACCTGCCGTGTGCTCCTTTGCACAGTTGCCCAATAGCAGTAGCTTCCTTGAGCCATGAGAACATTATAACCCAGATTACACAGGAATAACTTCGTGTTTGCAGACGGAAAGGAAGAGCAGTGTAGGTGGTCCTTCTGTCTGCATAAAAGGCTCGGGAGGATACAGCAGCAGGGAGTGCAGGGTAGCGAGTCTCTTTCTGAGCTAGTTCATCGTTTTTTCTTTGGTAGAACCTGTGTGCTGCCCCCGTTGTTACACTTGCCTGGAAGATAGACTATCATTTTAAACTGATTTCCAAATCTTTAATCCCATCATTCAGGAGACTGAGGCGGGAAAATCTGGCATTCAAGACCAGCCTGGGTTGCATAGTGAATTCCAGGCTGGGTTTAGCTACACAGCAAGACCCTGCCTCAAAACAAAATAAAACAAAACAGAACAAAACAAAAAAACAAGCAAAATCTCCCAAAACTAATCAGAAAAACTACCATTTTAAACTAAGCTAATAACATGCTGGGCTTTGGTTATTATTCTGCTGCTGACAGAATGATAATAGCTCAGCGAGAACACTTGGTAGAGGCAGAAGAAAATAATTAATTCTAACTTATTTTTTTTTTTTAATTTTCTTTTCATCCCAATCTTTACTTCCCCACAGTATTCGCTTCTTGGGTACCAGGTCATTAGGTAGCACTTTCATACATGGAAAATTACCACTGCTTTCTTCCTATCAAGTATCCCTAAATAACCCATGGCAGCTTGTCTGAATACTGCCGTGCCATGTATGTTGCTTTATGGCTTATACTGTAGAATAAAGTGTACATTAGCTGTGATGACAAGTTTTGATTGGCAACTTAACTGGATCAGGAACCAACCAAGAGACACACTTAGGGAAGTGTCTGTGAGGGTGTTTCCAAAATGAATAACTCAGTGGGGAAGAGCTTGCCTTGGTTGCTGTGGTCCTTTCAAAGATGGTCCAGATTTGAGGAGGCCTGAGGAAAAAAGTGTTGCCTGCCTGCTTCCCCATCTCCCTGAGTGAGGAGTGAGTGCATCTGTCTCTACTGCTGCCATCTTTAGCATCAGGCTCCAGTGTGGACTAAATATCAACTCTCCAGGAACTTCCCAGGGTTTTGGCATCAGGCTGGAACTGCTGAAGCAGCCAGTTTTGTGAGCTGGGCAGCTACTGGCTACTCAGCTTCTACAGTGCACAGATAGCAATTGTTGGACTACCCAGCCCTATCAGATAAGCCAACTTCACGAATCTTCTTTAATCATCTATCTATCTATGTATGTATGTATCTATGTATGTATGTATGTATGTATGTATGTATCTATCCATCCATCCATCCATCCATCTATCATCTATCCACCCATCTATAGTTTATACATATACATTGTTTGTTCTTCTAGAGAATCTTGACTAATTTACTATTTGTATGTGGCTTTTTTTTAATTAAGTAAAACCAAATTAATTTTTTTACTTGTTTTAGCTGCATTTGAAGTATTCACTCACACATGGCTCCTAGCTACTACATGGCTATAAGAACAGAATAGTTTCATTGTTGCAGGTAATTCCTTTGGGTGTCTCTGCTCTAAAGGAACCTCTATGACATGTGCTGAGAGAAAAGCTCTTGGAAGAGTCATGCTGGGATGGATGTCCAGAAGAGTACCTTGCTAGTCACCATTTAAGCCTTTTCTATACAACAGCTTCTTTCAGGCATCTCTCTTCTTACAGAGATCAACAACATGGGGCACATGGGGTTGCTACAGTGTGAAAGGAAGCGTCTCCTATTGGCTCTTGTGCTGTGCATTTAGTGCCCAGCTTTGTGGGACTATCTTGGGAGGTTCTGGGAACTTCAGATGGGGTGAGATCTAACTGGAGGAAGTAGGTAACTGGAAGCGGGCCAGAATGGCACTTTGTCCCTGGCCCCTTTCTGTCTGTGTCTCTTCTTGTGTGTCACAAGTGGAGAACCTTCTCACCATGAAGTTCAAGGTCAAACAATTGTGGGCGGAAACCTCTGATTCTTGACCCAAAATAAAACTATATTCTCTTGTTTCTATCAGATATTTTGTTCACAGTGATTAAAAATAATTGTGTAATACAGGGGTAACATCTAGCCTCACCCTTCTGTGATCATGGCTCCAGCTGTATATGTAAGGGAGGATGGCCTTGTTGGGCATAGGTGGGAGAGGAGGTCCTTTGTCCTGTGAAGGCTGGATGCCCCAGTGTGGGGGAATTTGAGGGCTGGGAGGTGGGAGTGGGTGGGTGGGTGGGTGGGGGCACAGCCTCATAGAAGCAGGAGGAGGGGAGATGGGTATCTAGGCAGGGAGAATGGGGAAAGGGGATAATATCTGAAATGTAAATAAAGAAAATATCCAATTAAAACAAATGTTTCTCTCAAGGCTGGGGAGATGGCTGAGTGTAGGAGTTCTCAACATGTGAGTCATAATCCCTTTGGATAGTTGAAACACCCTTTCACAGGGGTCTCCTAAGACCATCGGAAAATGCAGGTGTTTATACTACAATTTGTAATAGTAGCAAAATTATACTTATGGCATAGCAACGGAAATAATTGTATGGTTGAGGAACTGTATTAAAAAGCCACAGGATGAGGAAGATTGAGAACCATTGGCTCGGAGGTTAAGAGCATTTGCTGCTCTTCCAGAGGATTGGAGCTTATATCTCAGCACCCGTATTAAACAACTCATAACTGTCTGTAACTCTAGCTCCAGGGGATCATGGTGCCTTTGGCTTCTGAGGTCAACTGCACTCACATGAACATACCCAGACATAGACACACATACCCATCCATAATTAAAAATAAAATAAAAATAAAATTTAGAAGGTCTCCCTCATGCAATACTTCAAAAGCACCAAATAGTGTTGTTGACACAAATCACATCTTTTCACACGAGTTTGTATGTTATCACATGTCTTTACTTCTATATGTGTACTTTACAGATTTTTGACTTCTACTGAATAATTTATATAAGCAAAGATTCCAGCTTAAAACTGGGTTGTTTCTTAAGTTGGTTGGGAACCTTTGTAATTTGAAATATGTTTTCCTACTGAGATTCTGTTGTTGCGGACAGTGATGGTTCAGCACACGGAGCTATCGCTGACTTAGGCTGGGCCTTCTCACTTCCACTGGGCGTGGTCTTCCCAAAGGGTTCAGCTTTAATGTTTACTTTCTCTGCCAGTATTTCAGTCACATCACTGTGTGATAAAACCTTATGGTGTCACTGGAAGTGTAAACTATTATTTTTAAATGTTTTTATAGAGAGGATAACTTGAAAATGGAAACACCTGACCGTATTTCTATTTTAGAATTATAAGAAAATAAATTATTTTTTTTATCTTAACTATTTCCACAACACATGATGAGAAATTCAGATAACAATTTGAGTGACATGTTTGAAACTAATTTTTTTTTTTACAACTAATTCATTATAAAAAGCAAAGAACTGAAAATAAAGAAGTTAACATGCAGTTCCAATGCATTAAATATGTAGTGTCAATATTCTGGAGGTACACAACCAAAATCAGAAACAACTATTGTTTTTAGGCAATATCTATAATAAAATGTAACGCTTATAATTAAAAACAAATTGATACTTCTTGAACTTAGAACTGTTGAGCCAGACACATTCTTTAAGAAAGTCAACAAAGAAGCTAAGTTAAGCAACTAATTTTAAGTGACTGTGTCTTAGTCTTCTGTGTTATAGCCAGATACTCGAGATTGGTTAATTTATAAAGGAAATGGTTTAATTTGGCTCATGGGTTCTGAGGATTGTCACGTCTGATGAGGACGTGTTATCACGTGATGGACAATGAGAGTAATCAGTTTGTGACTTGGGAAAGAAGGTGGAAAAGTCAACTCAGTTTGTAATTACACAGTCTTAGACTAACCTGTGGTAACCACTTCCGGTGGTAGGAGCTATACTGATCCCTTTATGAAGGCTACACATTCTGGCCCAACACCTTTTAAAGGTCCCAACCACACAATACCATTATGGAAGCAATTGAATTTTCAACTGTTTTTGGTGGGGACAAAGCATATCCAAGCAATTGCAGCTCTTAAGCAAACTCAGAAGTTGTATGAAATGTTGGGCAGAAGTTGAGATAATATATATGGTATTTTCTAATATCCATCTCAGATTTTTTTTTTAAAACAAAAGGTAATATTTGTAGAGAGGATTATGAATATTAATGTAGGGGAAAATGTTATTAGTACTTTGGCCAAAGTTTTAAGTTTGAAGCTCAAGTTTAACATACACACACACACACACACACACACACACACACATACATCCCACACACCAGACACACACACACAGACACACACCACACATACACACATTTTCTGACAAAACTATCGTGAACTAACCTGGTTTATGCAGATTCATATAACATGGTTATGTGTGCAGATACCTGTGTCGCTGATGGTTCCTGAGATGTTTAGCTTTCAATATGAAATTCTTGAAAAGTCTCAACAACTGGAGCCAGCTAGAAACCACACACCAAGAGCTGTGGTTTCAAATTTAATGTCCTGAAGTTCAAGTCTGTTTTAAGCACAGTCTCCTGGAGAAAATGTTATTAATTAAAGCTATTGTATCTGGATCCCAAGCAGATTGATAGTACTCCCCCAAGGGAGGGAGGGATGGATGGATGGAGGGGGAGAGAGGAGAGAGAGAGAGAGAGAGAGAGAGAGAGAGAGCGAGCACTTTTAGACTAACCAATAGGTATTATCAGAACAGTTATTTAGTTTGATACTTCAATAACAATTCCTGTTCATAGGCAGATGTTTTTAGTTTGTGTCTGTGTTTCTGTGCATGTGTGTGTGCTCATGTATGAATAGGTGCATGCATATGTGTCTGTATGACAGTCACACTGTTTTCCTCAGTCACTCTCTTCTTTACCTATTTATTTTATGTATATGTATGCTCGGTGCCCATGGAGACTCCAAGAGGTTGTCAGATCCCTGAATCGGAGTTACAGCAGTTGTAAGCTCCCATGTGGATACTGGGAGCTGGACCCAGGTCCTCTGCAAGAACAGCAAGTGCTCTTCACTGCTGAGACATTTCTCCAGTCTCACCCATTTTTTTTTTTTTTCTGACAGGCTTTCTCATTGAACTTGTAACTCATCAATTAGTCTACACTGGCTTACCAACGAGCTTCAAGGATCTGCCTAGTCTGTTGTTCTGTTATATAGGTGTTGTGGATTGAACTCAAGCTTTGATGCTTGTGCTACAGACACTTCATCAACTGGTTCATCTCCCTACCCCTGAGCCAGCCCTCATGATGCCTAGATCAATAGATATTCTCTGGACTAGTCAAAACATTAAAGAACCGGGCCAGGGAAATGTCTCAGAAGGTGAAGTCGTTTGCTACCAAGCCTGACTGACAACCTGAGTTTGATCCCTGGAGTGCATATGGTGGTGAGAACAAACTTCTGCAAACTGTCCTTTGACCTTCACACGAAGGTCCTGCCCCAATAAATAAGCAAATGTAGAAAAAAAGTTAAAGAATGATGCCTATTGAGCATAAATTGACTGAGGGAGAGGTTATATAAAAGCAATGAAAGGCAGTTTCTGCTCTAGATTACAGTCCAACCTCACTTACATAATAAATGGAAAATATTTTCTTCTTTGTATCTGTCCTTAATATAGCCACCTGTTCTAGGAGTGACCATCTTCTCCACAAGGGAGAATCACTAAGCCCCATTCCTTTAGGCTTAGTCATCCTGGCCTTTAAAGTAACCAGTGAAGCTGGAGATCTGGCTAACAGTGGAGAGGGGCTGATTAGGTAGCTAGTTGTTGTTTGTTTGGAGTTGGCTTTTGGGTATTCACATGCTCAAGGGCTTGCAAACTTAAAAATGCAAACTTATGTGACATGCATTTCAGGCCCTTTTGTCAAGACGTCTGTGCAACACCTACAATTGTGTGGTTTCAAATGTGTGCTTGCAATGTGTAGACAAATGGGAACTTGTACTTCCAAGGGGGCACCAAGCTCCTGTGGAGCTGAGTCTCAGCAGAAATGAGGCTGAAGAGAGAGAGAGGGAGGAAGGGAGGAAGAGACAGAGACCGTCCTCAGGATCCCTCTTTCTGGTTTGCTGTGCCAAGAAGCGGTCTCTACCGGTAGCTGAAATCTGAGGTGAGTGCTCAGGCAAATCAAACCAAACTGAAAAGCCTTGGCTGAGAGGGACTCTGGCATGCAGAGACCTGTCCGTGGTCCTGACCGCCTGGCCAGCCGCTCTGGAAGCTGGATGGAGGCTGGCTGTTGATGCTTCTAGCTGCTGTCTTTCTCGCACCGGTTTGGAATGCCCGCCCGAGACCCCCGCAGGGGCTGGGGGCGGGACGGAGTGGGGGCGTGGCCTGCGCGAGGCGGGAGGGGTTAGGTCAGGGCGGTAGGCGGGGTTGTGGGTATTTCGGGGGCGGGGCCTGAGGAGGCAGGTGGGAATGGGTTAAGTCGAGGTTGTGGTCAAGCTGTAGTGGTTGCGAGGGGCGTGGCCTAGAGGGGCCGGGGGCGGGGCGGTGTCACGTGCCGACGGTGCGCGCCCGTGGAAGGTTCCGCTTCCTGCGCCGCTAGCTCTGGAGCTCCGACCCCACCCCGCCGCCCCGCCCCGGCTCCCGGAGGCCCGGCTGCCTGGCCCCGGGGCGTTCCCGCCCCTCTTGCCAGAGGCCCAGGCGCAAGCTCCTGCTCTTACCCCCGCGCTCCCTGTGTGGTTGGTGCGGTCCATGGCGAGCGCATCATGGCGATCGAAGGTAAGTGGAAACCAAGCGATGCGCGGAGAAGACGCCCCGCGGGCGAGCACAGGGCCCGGGAGGCCGAGGTGCGGGTTGCGGGTCCGGACTGTGAGGGAAGCTGATGCGGGATACCGGCCTAGGCGCGGCGTGCGCTCCCGCAAGCACTGGCCTACGCGCTGTGGGCGCTGAGGTACTGAGTGAGATGCTCTGGTACTAAGGCGCTGAGGTACTGAGTGAGATGCTCTGGTACTAAGGCGCTGAGGTACTGAGTGAGATGCTCAGGTACTAAGGCGCTGAGGTACTTAGACGCCAAGTCGCTGAGTCTCTGAGGTGAATGAGGTGCTGGGGTTCTGAGACACTGAGGAGACTCAGGTACTTAGACGCTGAGGTGCTGAGTCTCTGAGGTTCTGAGGCACGGAGGAGACTGAGCTACTAAAGCGCTGAGGTACTTGGACGCCGAGGTGCTGAGGATCTGAGGTGAATGAGGCGCTGAGGTTCGGAGGCACGGAGGAGACTGAGGTACTAAGGCGCTGAGGTATTGAGTGAGATGCTCAGGTACTAAGGCGCTGAGGTACTGAGATGCTGAGGTGAATGAGGCTCTGAGGTATTGAGAAGCGCGGTGCTGTTCGGCGGCGGGAGGCTGCCCTTGTGGTCGACGTGGGACAGGAGGACCCGCTCAGCCTGCTGCTCCTGTCAGGCTCTCCGGCCGAAGATACCCACGCTAACCCCTTTTGTTGATGGGTATAGGGACCGGGACATCTTCGTGAGGTTAACCCTCTCATCTGACCCTCAAAATTGCTTTTCTCCGGGAGAGGCAAATGCCTATTTATGACAAACGCACCCAGAAGGCTGGCAACAGAAATGTTTCACGAGTAGCTTAATTCAAATTGGATAAGGTAAGTGGTACCAATGTGTATTTTCCTTTTATTCTGAGAACATGAGGCTGGAGTGGGGTGTAATTTGCCTTGCTTTTAAGGAGGATATTGTGCAGTGAGCATCACATACTCACAGCATCTTGTTTCCCATCTTAGATGTGCTCAGTGAAGAAAAAAAAGATTCCCAAAACTTCCCGTGTGTCCTGTTCAGGGTACCTGTGGCTGAATCGTTACTTGCTTACATTTACTGTGTTCCCCCTGGCACAATAATTCCCTTAGGTGACTGGTCTCTGGTAGTATACACGCTTCGGGGCTTCTGTAGGATCCAGGCAGCAAATCCAGAATTAACTTAGCTGTGTGTTTCATGTTTACTTCATATTAGAGATTAAGGATGGGACACAATGACTTGATCTCAAGTACCTGCATTTGCTAAGATGATGGAGAATAAAATCTACGTGCAGTCTTTGATGTTCAGAACAGCATGTTCAACCCTTATTCTTCCCAGTACTGTTTTATTAGAGCTGGAATTAGGGACTAAAATTCACTGATTGATGTAGAATACTTTATTTTGTCAACAACTTTGTGGAAGGATTTCTTGTAAAGTCATACAAATAAAATTTTATGCAGAACATGAAGGATTCACACATATAGGATTCAAATATGTTCTCATAATTTGTAATTTCTTATTGTCCAGTTTTTCCTTAGGCATACATACCTTCTTCTAGCAGTTAAATGTTAGAGCATTTTGTTCTGTGTTTTTTAATCTTTAAATAATAGGATTTTCTCTGTATGCTTTTTGTTTTGTTGTGTTTTAGTTTTGAGAAAGTACCACTGAGCTGTACCCCCATCTTATTATTATACCTATAGATTTGTTTAAGGTTTTCAAGATACAAATATCAACACTTAGGCCTTCTCTGGTTTGCCAAGGAAACTGTAGTTAATACATTTCAAATAAAGGTATCAAGTCAGTCTAACTATGCTTCTTAGCACTTACTAAAATAGATTTTGTTTATTCTGTCTAATTTCTTCACCTTTGAGTAAAATCTTAATTACTCAGTGTGGTAATACCATAAGCCAATGTTTCTTAGAAGACCTGCTTGGTAGGCATACCTCTAACTGATAAAGGATAACGTAGTTACTTAGTAGAAATAATTTATATCCAGTTCATTCACTTCTTAACTCAGTGAACATTTGTTGTATATCAGGTATAGACAATGTTCTGAAATAGACTTTGTGGAATTGTCTCTGTTAGAATTTTTATTTTACTTGTTTTAAATGATTTATTTTATATATGTATGAGTACACCATTGCTCTCTTCAGACACACCAGCAGAGGGCATCAGACCCCTTTGCAGATGGTTGTGAGCCACCATGTGGTTGCTGGGAATTGAACTCAGGACCTCTTGAAGAGCCGTCACTGCTCTTAACCACTGAGCCACCTCTCCATCCCCTCTGTTAGAATTTATGTTCTGGTAGGACAAATAATTTTGAGCATGGTTGCAGTATAGTGAATATACAAAGAAATGGACCATGCATGCTACTTTTGTATAAAAACTTTCAGTGGTAATGACTTCAAAATTAATATTGAGGTAGTAAATGTTTTACCCTTAAGGTCTTTACATTTAGCATTCTGTATTGTCAGGTTTGCTATTCAGCAACTTTGGTCTAACCCCATCCTAGTTTTGCTTTCTGAAGCAATAATTAAAATGCATTCTTGTGTGTGTGTGTGTGTGTGTGTGGGTGTGTATAAAACATCTTTTCCATTTAAAGACAACAATCGTATGCTCCTTTGCTTTAAAATTTGAAATATAGTGATGTACAGTTTTATTCCATTTGTGATTGAAACTGTTATAACCTTATTTTACTTGTGCATAATTCTATAACTATAGCTTAATGTTAGAATGACCTTTTTCCTGTAACTTCTTGTGGGTTCAAATGAGATTGTATTCAACCAAAAACTATAAACTGTTTTACTTGTATTACTCACTCTCTAGCTGTGTCTGCAGTCCTTTGCATAACTACTGTGCTGTGAATTGAGAAATAGGTCTTTGTGGCAGTTAGGCATGCTTTAGTAGCTATGTTTATAGTACTAACAGTTACTTTTTATTTCCTCCTCTGTATAAAACTTTTATAATCCCAGGTCCGTCCTTCCTTCCTTCCTTCCTTCCTTCCTTCCTTCCTTCCTTCCTTCCTTCCTTCCTTTCTTTCTTTCAAGACAGGATTTCTTTGTGTAATAGCCCTGACTGTCCTAGAACTCACTTTGTAGACCAGGCTGTCCTCAAGCTTACAGAAATCCACTTGTTTCTGTTTCCTGAGTGCTGGAATCAAAAGTGTGCACCACCACCACCTAGCCTCACTTAATTTTTAAGTAGTAGGTAGTTATCCTCACATGGATGTACCATAGCAATCCAAATGCGCACCTTATAACATTCAGAATGATCTTAAGTTGTTTCCTAGCCTACAAATCTATCCTTCATATGTCTTATACTACCCTATTTTGTGCAAATTCACTGGTTGAGTGGCATTTAATATTAGCTGATATTCAACTTAGAAATCTGGATATTAACTTCATTTTATAGTTTACTAAGTTCTTTCATCTGTATCTCCAACAAATTTATTTTGTTTAGTGTTTACACTTCTGCTCATACACTTAAGAAAAGACTTTTTTAGTTTCTTAACTAGTTTTTTCCTCAGTTCACATTTTTGAGATTATACACTCCCCCCACAGAGTAATATTTAAGTTAAACCTAATAAATTGGAACCTTTGATTTGTTATTTTTAGAAGGAAGAAATAATAATATAGCAAGTTTGTATTTATTAACAAACTTCTAAAACAAACAAACAAACTTCTAAGATCCATACATATATTCAGAACAATTTCTTATTTTCATGATTTTAGGATCATAGTAGACTTCATATTCAAAATATGATCATCATGAGATGAATATTAATATTTATCATGAGATAAATATTAATGAAATAATAAATTATTTTTATTGTAGTCTTATACAGTAGTGCATATTTACAGTTTTTACAAAATTGATCTGGCATAGTCACAACAAAAGGATTTTTATTTTCAGTTAACTAGAAAATTCAATTAAGTGGTGCTTTTTGTGAGCACAGGCTTATTGGAATTCATTGTGTTGTGTTAGTAACTTCCTAATAGTCAAAAACATTAACCAAAACTAAAATTTAAAGAGTAATTCAGTAGCTGGAAAAGTGAATTAACTTGTCAGTAAATTTAATTTTACAAGGTAAAATTTATATTTAGAAAAATTATTAATTAAATGCACAGAAATTTATGTGGGTCAAATGAGATACTGTGTTGAGCAAGCTTTTGTTTCTACATTTTTTTATTTAGCATGTGGGTGTGTGGAAGAGAGGAAAGGAGGGAGAAGGAAAGAGAAAAAACATACCTGTAGGGCTAGAGAACACAAGGGTATGGGTTCTTTCCTCCTACTGTAGGATCCAGTGACTGGACTCAGCTTGCCAGGCTTGTATTGCAAGTGCTTTTGTCCACTGAGGCATCTTGTTTGCCTGACAAGTTAGTGCTGTACAAATAGACATGGTTGTTCTCTGTGATGCTGCGGCAATGGTGAGTATGGGTCCCAAGTTCAGGCAGGGGGATAAATGCAGAAAGGACTTGACTGTTCAGATTGTTTTAATTTTACTATAACTATACAATTATATAGTAGCAATGCCAATTTAGGAGGGTAACTTAGAAGTTTAGAGGCCTAATGGGGTTCCTTTCTTTTTTTTTTTTTAAGGAAAAAAAGTGTAAAAGAGGACAGCGTGTGTCCTCAAGGAAGCTAACATTTATTTTGAAATATTTATACAAACAGGTTTTTGAAAGTCACTGAAAACAGGAGCCAAAGAAGAAAAAGAAGCCATTCAGGAATCTTCTCTGTTTCCTAGGCCTAAATTCTGACTTTCTCTTTGAACTTTATGCTTTTTGGTAGTCACCATGGACAGCTCTTCATAATATTGAATTTTAGTCATAGACACCCACTTCTCCCTCTTACAGCTATCACAGACACACCTGCTGTGCTATGGCATCCTCTCTTTTATTAGACTTGGTTTTGGAATCTTTCAAAATTGCCATTGGTCTCCAGCAGGTATTCCCATTTAGCAGAGTGACCATGTAACAAGAAAACTATTTTCTGCCCTGGAGTTATTAATATTACCACTTTATAATAACTACATTTTCTTACCTTACCTTCCATATTAACAAATACAGATTTATAAAGACCATATTAGATGGTGCTGACTTTAGAATTAAAGCTTGACTCTATCCAGAAAATGTGTTCATTTATAACACTGCTTTTAAAATTAGGGACCTAAACTAGTATGAGAGAATGAATGGCTTAAACTGGGGATTAATCTAAAAATACATCTAGAAGTTAGAGTCTAAATAGGTTAAGGTGATTTGGGGCAGTTGGCAGGATAAACAGGAAATGTTTGAAGTTTTTCCTTATGTATAGTAAGTAGCAGAATCTGCAGAAGAACTTAAAGATTGTGACCACTTTCATGGATAAACGAGGGAAAAGAATCTCTAGATGAGATGAAGTGTAAGACTTTAGTTTTTTAGTGTCTGACCATGAAGAAATGAGTAAAGCTTATATGTGGAGGTGATTTATGTTAGTGGTCAGAACACAGTAAAATGAATTTTAAAAACAACTCTTACAAGAACTAAATCATGGGTTTAATTCTATCGTCGACACTTGCATGTACTTTAATGGTGCATTTTCTGTTTCATAAACATGTAGGAACGTAATATGTTATGATTCCCCTTCCTGTCTCAAAAATATCCTGGTTATGTAGTAGGTACATTTACAATTGTGTGTCCATTCATATACAAACACATGAAAGTATACAATCACAGCCCATGTGTGCCCCACACTTCTGATTTCTTACCTTTCTTACTTTTGCCACTGTAGAGGACAGTGCCATATTCATGTTCTTACATGGAATTGCCTGAGGTAACTGATACTGACAACGGAAGTGTCATCCTGTGTGGTGTGTCCTAATTCTATGTTGCTAAGATGATTATTTCAAGACCAGTGCTTATATTACCTCCAAATACAGTTTTTATGAAGTTACATTTAAACTAACTTAAACCACTCAAAAGCAATTTCATAATTTTCTTATTTTTTATATAAGTGAAAAAAAATCATTTTAACTTTGTTTTTGTTTTTTGAGAGAGAAGGTTTCTTTGTGTAACCCTGGCTCTTTAGGACAGCTCTGTAGAACAGGCTGGACTCAAACTCACAGAGATTGACCTGCCTCTGCCTCCCAAATTCTGGGATTAAAGGCGTGTTCTGCTCCACCTGGCTCATTTTAATTTCTTAATTAACTTCATTATTAAGTGCAATGTTTGAATTTTTTATCACTAACTAGCAATCTTGAGAAACTTTAACCACTAGAGTTTTACTTTGTACTATAAAATAATGAGCTAGCTATGTTTGTTTTCAAGTTTTAGTCTCTTATGTTAGTTGTGTAATTTTTTTTAAAAATAAGTACTTTGACAGATTAAACTTACCAGCTAACTCAGTTTAAGATGTAGTAATTATTTATCTAGTTTAAAAACTGAAGTTCTTTTATTTAATATAGGTAAAATGAATACCTACCAAAGGGTAGGTGGAGATGGCTTACTGGGTAAGGGTGCTTGCTACCATGCCTAATGACCTGAGTTCAATTTTCAGAACCCACATGGTGGAATGAGAGCACACACTCCCACACATTATCTTCTGACTTTCATATGTGTGCTGTAGCAAAATACATGTTTAGGGACATAATACACAAACCAATAAATAAGTAAATATAATATTATATTATATTATATTATTATATATATATATATAGATAGATAGATAGATAGATAGCTTTTCTTGTCATTCTGCAGAGTTTTTGTTTGTTTCTTTGTTTTGTTACTACTAAGCATTATAAAAACTGCTTTAGGATTAGGGGCATTAAATAAAATAACCAATTTATATTGAATATATGGAGAGTTTAGTTTTAAGGATTTATTTTTATTTACTTTGAAATAATTTGGAAAGAGAGAGAGAGAGAATGAGAGAGTAAATGGTGTTGTGTGTGTGTGTGTGTGTGTGTGTGTGTGAATTTGAATGTATTTGTCCACAAAGGCCAGAAGAGGGGCATCAGGTTCCCTGGAATTGTAGTTAAAGGTACTTATGATTTACCAGATGTGGGTCCCAGGAACTGAACTTTGGTCCTCTACAAAAACAGAATGTAATTTTAACTGCAGAGCCATCTCTTCAACCCAAGAGAATCTTGCTTTTAAATAATAGATGCTAAAAAGTGCAATCTGGTTCCATGGGTAAAGTATGTAACTCAAACTTAAGTTATAAATGTTACATCTAGAGAATGGAGTCTAATTACTGAATAGAAGAAATAGTTCAAGTAACCTATGAAAACATCATAGATCTCAATATAAATTATGGTTATTGTTATAATTAGATTTTTCTAGTGTCTTGAAAATAGTCCATTAAAATTAAGTGAATTCTCACTTGTTTGACTAATGTCTTCTCAGTTTTAAAAGATATATTCACCAGTATATTTCACTCAGATTACTGTTTTCACCACTTATTCTATTATTGCAAATATCAAAGTCGTCTTTATAGAGTCTATACCATTCCACTGTATATGCATACCACAAAGTTGCAGCATTTGTCATTGTCTTGGCAGATACACCCAACAATTCTTCTGGGTATATAACCAGGAGAAAGGCATGCACACATGTATTAAAGAGACATACTTAAAAAGCCTATAGAAATATTAATACAAGCCTCAATTCAAGGCATTCCAAATGTTTATGAACTGAAGTTTATGTATGTATAAATATACACAGACTTGTGTGCATATTTAGGTGTATTTAAACACAGTGGAATTTTGTATAGCAGTGAAAGTGAATGAATCAAAATTAATACAGTATACAAGTAATAATCACAAATGTACTGAAATTAGTAATTCTCAAAAGTGACTATTGAGCAATTCCATTTGTATACTTTAAGTAAATGAAGCAGCCTTACTGTCAGAACTCAGGAGAGTTCTTCTTCTGTAGATTCGGCAGTGCTTATGAAGATGAGTAGATTCAGAGTTGGTGGCTAACTGCTATGTCTGGCCTTGGTTTGCTGTAACTCAGGTGCATGCTTTGTGTTAACTGATTGCTAGGGCTTTATAGATGTGTGCACTTTCCTGTATTTGTGTTTTTTTCTGATCATTAAGAGAGAGATGAACTTTAAATAAGTAAATTATGATGTGATTTAAATAACTAAATAAATTAAAAAAAATAAAATTGATGAATCTTGAATATAAAAAAAAAAAAAAAAAAGAGAGAGAGAGATGAAAAATGAGATTAGGAAAAAAAAATCTTCCAAAGAATTAAGAGGTTTTTTTGGGGGGAAGCGGGGCAGGGCTGTAATATGATTATTTTTATTATATTGTCTGTTACATTTGTCCTTAAAGATTTGTAAGAGTGAGTACTTCCATTTATAGCTTATATGACAATATAACTGATGCTTGTACTGAGTTGACGTTGAAGTAACTGACCTGTGTATGTTAGGGCTCAGGAACAAAGTGGGTCCTCTCTACTATGCTTCCTTCCAGGTGATAGGAAGGGGCACATAGGAAATGATGACCTAGTTTTCTCCTCTCTTTTCTAACTGGACTAGTCTACTGAATAAAGGAAGTGTTTTTATTCCAAAAATTATAAAGCCTTCATTTCTGGATTATTAAGGAAAATTCAGTCTATTGTGTTTAGTTTCTTTAGGCTTCAAGAAAATAATTAGGGAGTTTTTTTTCTAAGATCGTTTTTAGGTGACTGTTCAGCATGGTTCTTTGTAATAGTCAAATTGAGGCCATTGACTGCATTTTTAGTTGCTAATAAACTTTTTTTTTAATAGGTGGAGAGAGAACCTGTGGCGTACATGAACTTATCTGTATTAGAAAAGGTAGGCCAATCCTCTGCATGGATATTTAAATACTACATGAGTACTTTCTAGGATATAGTAGATTTTAGTATGATAATTTGGATATAAAAGGCACATAATTTAATAGATATTAGCTCTCATCTGTATATTGTATACTTGAGTATACTTTGAATCCATGATGCTTATTATGGCTACTGAGGGTTACATATTTCATTCTGATGGACTAGTAAAGTCTGGTTTCTATCTTTTTAAAAAAAAAATTTGGTATGAGTAGGCAGAGAACAGGGGTTTGATTTCTGTTCCCTTTCAAATCTGGATGCTGGGTGCTTTGGGTCTATATTTGGCTTCTGTTCTGTTACTGTACCCCATTATAGAGATGAACAATTGGCTGAAATTGAAATTGGAAATATTTACAGAGATCACACAACCCCATGACACCAACAACTGCCTGTGCTTCCTTAGAAGGAGCAGCCTAGTAACTAGGTAGCTCAACAAGATGGTCTATGTGTCAGGTGGGAGGCAAGGAGCCAGGTGTTCTCCAGGTTTTAGGAAACCTTGGGGCATCCCAGTTCATTAGGAGCGATCACAGATCTGAGCCGTCCCTCATTTCCTGCCTGCTCCTGCCTGTGTCTCAACAAGGAGTATTTCTTTTCTCTCTTTAACTGAGCTGGCCCTCCTGAGTTTGGCCAGAAGCCCAAAGCCCACCCTGACCTTTCACCTTGAGGAGGATGGAACAGTGTCTGTGACAAATGATATGACTGACATACCAGCAAAATGTCAGTTACTTTCCCTCTTGACAGCTTTGGAAAATCCTTAGCAGCTTTGGAATTGAAAACAATTTTTTTTTTTAAACCTTCTTGGGTGAATACATGTGTTTATCACTGACATAATTATTGCTAACTAGTTTGTGGGTCACTGCCTCCAGTTGCTGTCATTCAAAGACAGTCTTCTTTCTTTATTAACATGTAGGTTATTGTGTCTTTCCTCAGGAACTGGAAAGGCAGAAACTGAAGTCAGTTTTCTTGATTTTGTACATCTTCCCAAAAATGGGGAAGAGCAAAATTGTATATTTTTATGTAAATATTTTTACTCTTGTGTTACATTTTATTTTTGTGTATTAAATTATTTTAATCTTATTGAGAGTTTCAAATAATTTTATAGATACATGGATCAGCAAAAGATGCTATACAGATCATTTGGAGTCACACTTGATCATAGCCCAAAGGCTAAGAAGTGGTTCAGTTGGAATCAAAAGCAACTGAAGCAGTAGTCAGGTAAAGAAGGATTCAAAACAAGACCAGAGACATCTAGAAGGAAGTGAGTGGAGCACAGAGGGCTCTGTAGGAACTGGGGGAAGGCTTTCAGGATAGCTGGTGATCTTAATAGAGCACTTGCTGAATGGTCGGTCTTCCTCTTAGCTAGGGAAGTGTGCAGAGTCTTGCTCACATCACTCTGTATTAAACTAGCTTCCCCTTCTCTTTGTGCTGTGCAATCTTCATTCTGTGCTTATTTACTTTGATTAAGGTCTCAGGTGACTCAGGGTGGCTTTGAACTTACAATGTAGCAAAGAAAGATTCTGAACTCCTCATCTACCTCCACTGGTCAACAGTTAGGTTGTTGTGTTGGTGTGTGTTAGTGTCATGTCTGATTATATGGATTGCTGGGAGATTGAACCTATGGCTCCATGTATGTTAAGCAAACATCCTACTGCTGAGGTACATCCTTAACTCAGTGAATATTTAAAACAATCATTCACCCTGTCATTAGTTCTTGAAAAATATTTAGATCTGTATCTATTTCCTCAGCATTTAATAGTATCCTATTCTAAATGTTTCACAACTGGTTAAACATTTAAGACTGAAGGCTAACACTTCTTCATTTTAAGCTAGACTTACATAGACAATAACATATGAAGGTTATATAAAGAAGAAGCATTGTAATTAATGCCAGTTATTCTTATGAAATGACACCAAATCAACCCTCACCCTTTGTTTTGTTGTGGCAGGTGCTATAGATCCCACACTGGCCTTCAGCTTACTAGGTGTCTGGTGCTGCCATTACATTTCTAAAATGTCTGCCTCTACCTTCCAGTGCTGATTCCAGGAATGTGCCACCATGCCCTCCCTGCTCAACCCTGAGTTTTCTTCCCATATGTGCATTCTGTCTTTTGCTGGCTACTTTCTCTGTCTGCAGCACAGAATATCTGAGGGTGTAGCCTCTGACTAATTCACCTCACTATCTTTCCCTTCTATTGGTTTTTATCCAGTTTTCCTGTTTCTAATGCTCCTTGAATAAAGTCAGTGTGGATGGCCTTTAAGTCCTTGCTCTTTTATCTCACAGCTCAGTCTTTTTATTTGGATGTCTATAGAATAGCAGACTGACTCATCTTAAAGACATGTTGTAATTTCTTAAGTGTCCTTCACCTTGCAATGAGCCCATCTGTCTCAGCTAATAAGTAACACTATTCACCTAGTTGCTGAGGTCTAACTTAAGGATCTTCCTGTAATTCTATTAGTCTGTTCTATCCCACTTGTAATATGTAGTTGTCAGTTGTACTTGTAGTGTATTTTGAATCCATCTTTTCCCATTTTGTTGCTGTCATTGTAGCCTTGAATATTTCCTTTTGTTTAGAACACTAGTTTTTTTCTTCACTTACATGCTTACCTTCTTACAGTAAGCATTAATGATTTTTAAAAGTGTAAATTAGTCATATCACTTGGCTATGTGGAATTCTGTGGATTTCCATTGTACTGGGGAAGAAAATCAAGGTGCCTCCCTGGTCCACAAAGTATACTTCAAGTCCAGAGTGTCTACACATCATCAGCCTGAGCTGATAAAGTATCTGTATAAAAATGTGTACGAGAACTTACTCCTGGAGACCTGTGAGTGTCGAGACTCTGAAGAGGACTGTAGCTTTTAAGATTAGAAGGTCTTGATAATATATATACATGTTAGAAAGTGTAAAATTCCTCACCTTGTATATGGTACTTGTCTTAGTTATTTTTTGTTATGGTGATAAAATACTCTTGAGAAAACAGCTTGAGGGGAAAAGGGCTAATTTTGGTTCACAGTTCGATGTATCATGGCTGAGAAGTCATGGAGGCAGGAGCTTGAAACATCTGGTTACACTGCATATGCTATCAGAAAACAGGAGATGACTAATGTACCAGCTGGCTTCCTTCTTTTTATGCAGTGCAGGACCCAAGCTCAGGAAATGGTGATGCCCAATATTAGTGTAGGTCCTTTTACATCAGTTAGCTTAATCAAGTTACTCTCTTACAGATCTGTCCAGAGGCTGACCAAAATAATCCAGGTACCCTTTCTCTGGGATCCATTCCTGCTATAAAGTTGCTCTGTTTGCTTGCTGTCTCTTAAGTTTCCACCTATCAATCTATAATAAAGTATTTTTAACCTCAAAATAAACTAAAGTAAATAACCCTCACAAGTGTGTTTGGAGTCTTACATCCTAGGTGATTCTTAGTTGTCAACGAACAATAGCTATACTGTAGTTCATTGGTACAATACCCTTTTTCATTCCCACCAGAAATGCATGAACTCTGCTCTGTCAGCATTGACTCTCAGATATTTTTTGTTGGTGTTGCTACTGTTAATCTGGTGTTAGAAAAATATAGTTCAGTGTTCTTTGGATTTTCATTTGTCTTAGGAGAATGCAGTGTCTGAGCTCTGTTTGCAGAGTATATCAGTGATCTGAAAGATAGCAGAAGAGCCTGCTGAAATGTCTGCCTACTGCTCTATAGCTTCTCATCCTTTAATATTTACTGAATTAGAGTCTATATAATCTTTGAAATATATTATATTGAAAGAGAAAGGTCTTCAAGCATTGTTATCTAAACATATCACCACAGTATATCAGATTATTTTGCTTCCATTGTGAGAAATAAGAATTATGGACCTGGAACATGAGACCCAGGACAAAAGGTATGCTATAGACAAGGATGGGAGGGTGGTGAAAAGCTAGCATGGGGACAATCTAGGACAGTGTCCAGAATAGGCAGATCCGAGATGCCAAGGGCAGGCTATTTATAGAACACCAAAGACAAAGTGCATCTATTTTATAGTGTAGCTGTGTGCTGTGTGGTGTTCTCTCTGTTTTATCCCAAGTGTTGAGAACACTTCAGCCCCATCTTATTCGTCTTAGGTGGGATAAACAAAGGAGGGTGAGAAATAAAGAGAAGGGCTATTTAGTAATGCTGTCTGCTATATATGCAGAATGTGAACCCTCCTATCCCTCTTATGCTGAGACTCTATATTGTAAATTTGGGCTTTCTCTTTTTCTCTCTCTTTCCCCCCTTTTCCTCCTCTCTTGTATATTCTGTGTGCACATATGTGTGCAGATATATGTCGAGGTCAGAGGTCCATGTTAGGTATTTTCTTGTATTACTCTGCTTTTATTTTTTAAGACAAGATTTCTTACTGAACATGGAGCTTGCTGATTTGTCTAAGCTAGCTGGACAGCATGCCCTGGGAATTTTGCTTTCTCCACCTCCAAATCATTAGGATTGTAGGTATTTCCTACCATGTTCAGTTTTCATGTCAGTGCTGGAGAGCTGAATGAATGCCCTCATGCCTGGCATGGTAGGCACTTTACTAACCGCTCTCCCCAACCCCTCCTTTTTCCCTTTTAAATTAGCTTGTATGTTTACTTTATTGTATCTTCTCCCCTGATAGTCATTTATTCTTTGATGAAAGAGATGGTAGAACTGGATTTGAGTGCCCCACGAAAGGCAGCAGTGGCAGACAGAGCCAGTTTTAGAAACCCACTGTATATATCCAGCTCTTTCCTTCTGTAGGATGTAAAAATGAAAAGTATGTTGAAGGCCTGAAAGTTTTGAAGTAGAGGATGGGATTCTTCTGTTACTTTTCTTGTATGTGCTGATATATATTTAATATTTTACCATTTGTCTAATTGTGGGCACTGTCCTAAGTGCTGGGAATTTGTAGTTAATAAGTGACAAATATTCTCACCACCTGTGTCTTGTAATGCTTGGGCTAACAGGAGACAAACAATAAACAAATTCAAACGATCTATAATTGCTGAGAAAACGGTAGAATACCATGATGCTAGTGGGGTACAGAAGTCATGTGCTACATTTTGGACATGCTGACTTTTAGGTGCTCACTAAACATTGATTGATGATGTCAGAAAGGCATTTGGATATCAAAGTCTGGAAACTAGGGTAGGAAATGGGAAATTGAGGGTGGGGAGAACATGGTCTTGAGAGCCAGGATGCCAGTAGAGGTCACTCTTAAATTGAGTTGTGTAGAAAGGCAAAGATGGCCATGTGCAGACATAACTTTGACTTACTCACCTAAAAATGAAAACACATTAGTGTGCAGTATGGTTTTGAAGACAATAGTTGATTGCCTTAGTGAATTTAATTTAAAAAGACAATTAATGGTTGCATTAGGGATAATTTAATTTTTCAATGACTTAACCAAAAGCATATTTTCTTATAGAAATATTTTTCTCTATTGCTTATAATAGGTTTTTTTTTTTTGAGGTTTGTGTTGAGGTTTTGACAGAGTAAACAAGGTATAATATGTGCTCTGAGCCACAGCTGAAGAGTTAGTTTAACTTTATCTGAAAAAATAAAGTTGTGTGGCTATAGCAAATCCAAGTTGAGAAACAAAATTAAGTCTGTTAGCTGTCTTTTTTTCCTGCCCGCTTACATATCCTAAAGTCTCTCTTCTGTTCCTTTGATTTTTAAATGTTTAGACATCTGTGCCTTGGCTGTTGGAGGTGATTTCATGAGTGACTTTGGAATGGGTTTCCATAATGCTTTTTGCTGCTTCTTAGCTGGGTGAACTCAGCATGTTGCCCTGCCCTTTATACCACACAGTTCTCATCTGGATGCAGATTGGGATGACAGTATTGTCTTTCTCATCTGGTTTGTGAGTTTTAAACTAGTTAACATATATTAATGTATAAACTAGCTAATGCCTATAAATGACTGAGAAAGCAAAAAATAAAACTATTAACAAAGTTATAACTGTTTAGTAACAATGAAATAATAAGGCATTATTTCATCTTCCTATATATTTCTTTGCCCTAGTATAGTTAAGTTTCAGAGGGTATAATTTTTGCGATTATAGTTTTTGTTATAAAACTATTTACACTTCAATTATATTTTGTACAACCTCACTTCTCTTAAAATACTTTTTCTTCCTATCCATATCCAGGTTCTAGCTCAACTCCATACTCACCAGAGCTTAGACTCCATGTTGATTTCTGTCATTCAGAGTTTTTCTTCTCTTTCACCTTATTCCTCTTCAGTAGCATGTATCCTTAAGTAGGCTGTTTTGCTTCCCTAAGTGTTTTGGTTGTTTTTGATTGCTATGATAAAGTATCATAACCAGAGACGGCTTAAGGAAGAGTTTATTTTGGCTTGTGGTCCCAGAGGGCAAGATGTCCATAATGGTGAGGAAAGCATGGCAGCAGGATCAGGAAGTTAAAAGAGCACATCTCCGCTTCACACAGGAAGCAGAAAGAGAGGGGGGAGGCTGTATAGCTTTCAGTCCCACTTCTAGCAACACACTTCTGTCAGCAAGGCTCCATGTCCTAAAAGTTCTATAGCATCTCCAAACAGAGCTGCCAAATGGGGAGCCAGTGTTCAAATATGTGGGCTTGTGAGGATACATTTCTAATTTACACACGAGCACTAGGAACTGATCATCTTATTAGATCACTTAATGTTTAGTTAGCTGCTATACTCAGCAAACTCCAGAGACTCAAAGCAACAGAGAGGTTTCTTCTGAGTAATTCAAGCTAACTGTGATGACCACAGGGCACTGCTTCTGTGGTAGTGCAAGTCTAGGCTCTCGGCATCTGTGGCTCTGGCATCTCCAGCATGTGGCTTTGGAGGCTACCATGTTCCTCATCAAGCAGGCACTGTGGAGGAAAGAAAGGGAAAGGGTTGTTTCTTAGAGGCTTTTATGGGCCAGCTGGAGGCAGTACACAACCCTTAATAGTCTTTTGCCCTCAGTAATTCAGTTGAATGGTGACATCTTCATAGCAGGCTGAGAATGTTAGGAAGCCAGTGAGCCTGGGAGGTACACCAGGTTGTATTCTGGTACAGCAGACCATCTTAACACAAAATGCCCATTGGTTGTTGTCTTATGTGCTATGTATATGTTAATGATGGCTCAATGGACAAGCTTCCTGTACTAGTAGTTGAGTAATTTAAAAAAAAATGTGACTTCAGTGTGAATTTAAGGGCTCTGTGAAATATGTAGTAGGGATTTTGATATATTTTGTTTTTGTGGGGAGAGATTGGAAAACTTTCTGATTTTGACTAAAATTTGCTTCTCTAAAGATTTTTTTATAAGGAAATAACACAACAGAAAACAAGAAAACAATGATCAACAGAAACAAGAAAAACAGAAAACAGTGATCATGTTTTAATTCCTAAACATGATGATTATAGCACTGTCTGCTACAGCAGGACAGTGAAAAAAAGATTAGAACTTAGAAACCATAAAATATACACAGCCTTTAAAAGTAGCCATAAAGTCTGAGCCAGGTGTGGTGACACCACTTCTTATCCCAGCATCCAGGAGACAGAGGTAGGCAGATCTCTGTGATTTTGAGGTTAGCCTGGTCTACAGAGCAAGTTCCAAGCCATCTAGGGATACATAGTGGGAACTTGTCTGGAAAGGAAACAAAATAAATTTAAAAATATCGAGAAAACTTGACTAGATGTAAACTGGAAGGTCTTTTTAAGGATAAATGAAGAAACAGGCCCCAATAACTCTCTTAAGCCGGTGTTTCTCAACCTTCTTAATGTTTCGACCTGTTAATGCAGTTCCTCATGTTATGATGACCCCCACCCCAAACGTAAGCTTATTTTTGTTGCTCCTTCATATCTATAATTTCGCTACTGTTATGAATCACAATGAAAAGAGGAAGACGGTTTCCATAGGGTCACAACCCACAGTTTGAGAACCATTGCTTAAAGCTATCTTATACTTTCAAATTCTTTCCCTGTGCTTGATGCTCTGATCCACTGCTTTAAGACAGAGAGAGAGAGGTGGTGGGAGGGGAGAATGCACGATGGACTGATTTTTATGACAGCAGTTTTAGATCTAACCAGTGTCCCTTGTTATTTTATTTTCTTTGCAATTTCTTCTTTTGCTTATGGCACAGCCTTTCAGCAAGGTGGGTGTGGGGTTGAGTTATTTTGTGCCACCGATTGTAAGGGAAAATGAAGTGTTTTCCTCAGAGAAAGTGGATTTGGGAATACAAAGCAGGTCTTTTTCTTACAGATGAGGTCACTGCTATTTTTTGAGGAGTGACCTCATACCAAAGATTTTCTTACATTCATTACAAGCATAAGGTTCCTTTCCTATGAGTTCCTTGACACCTGCTGAGATTTGACTTCTGGTATAAGCTTTTTAACAGTCATTACATTCATAGAGTTTCTTTCTTGTGTGAACTATCTGATTTGTAGTGAGGATACCCTTAAGACAGATTTTTACTGCCTTCGTTACACTAGTAGGGCTTTTCTCCTGAGTGAGTACTTTTGATGGTAGTACAGCCTGGCATTTAGCTGAAGAACTTCTCACATTAGCTCTGTTCATAGTCGTCTCTAACTCATGTATATTGTTTGATGTGTTACGAGTTCTGCACACATGAAGAATGTACACATTTTGAAAACTGCTTTTTATGCAGTATCATTTTTGTCTAGTAGTTCTCCTGTATTCAAATTATTCCACTATGTGAATTGTGTTTCCTGATGTTATTAGTTTAGATATTTTATGAACACCAAATTAAAATAATAGACCTCGGCAGGTAATTGTAGGTTAATATGTGTAATACTTCAGTCTTACTCTAGTTTTTGCATAGGACTTCCTATGGACGTTCTGTTAGTTTTTGTATACCAAATCCTCTTTATGTAGCTGTAGTTTACTTGGTATACATTCTATAGGAGCATTTGTCCAGTCGAACAGTTCTTTCAGAAACGTAGAAACAAAGATCTTGTAGCCGTTAGAAAATAGAAGATGTGTTTGAATAGAATGGCTGGAGATGTCAATAATACAATAAGTTACTGGCGGAGAGATGGCTCAGTGTTAAGAGCACTGATGCTTCAGAGGTCGAGTCAATCCAGACCACATGTGGCTCACAACCATCTGTATGGATCGATGCCCTCTTTGGTGTGTCGAGACAGCAACAGTGTACTATTGCTTAAAGAATAAATAATTTATTAAAAGAAAAAAAAATGGCTCTGTAGGTCATATATTTGAATGCTTAGTCATCAGGGAGTGGCACTATTGAGAAGGTAGAGTAGGCTTTGTTGGGATGTGTGTCACTGGGGTGGATTGAGGTTAAAAGTCTATGCTAGGTGCAGTCTCTCCTGCTTGCTGCCTGTGGATCAAGATGTAGTTCTAGCTACTGCTTCAGCACCATGCTTGCCGCTATGTTCCCCACCATGAGGTAATGGACTAACCCTCTGAGACTGTAAGCAAGCCTCCAATTAAATGCGTTTCTTTTATAAGAGTTGCTGTGATCATGGTGTCTCTTCACAGCAATAGAATAGTGACTAAGACAAGATATCAGTGGAGAACTTTAAAAAAATACTCTTTTAATTTAAAAAATAAACATAGGATCGAGCTGAGTGTGGTGACACACACCTTTTGTACCAGCACTTGGGAGGCTGAGGCAGATTGATCTCTAAGTTCAAGGCCAACCTGATCTACAGAGTGAGTTCCAGGATAGCCAGAGCTACTCAGAGAAACCCTGTCTCAAACTGCCATCTTCAAAAAATTATGGGGATTGAGAGTTTAGCTTAGTATTAGCATACTTGTCTAAGCATATGTGAGGTTCTGGATTTGATTTCTAGAACCACAAAAACAATAACAATAAAATAAATAAATAAATAAATAAATAAATAAATAAATAAATAAATAAGCAAGCAAGCAAGCAAGCAAGCAAGCAAGCACAGGGTATGACTCAATGGGAAGCACAAAGCCAGCACTGCTACATATTAAAAATAAATTCCATTTGCTGTATATCATGGCCTACCTCTCCACTTGGGAAACTGAGGCAAATTTCTGCAAGTTTGAGGGCGGCCTAAGCCACACTTTGATACCTGTCAAAGACGAAAGAAAGCCCAAGACTTAGAACTTTGCTGTTGCTGTGCTACAAACGCCCTGGTGAAAGGCAACATAAGGAAGAGAGAGGAAGTTTATTTTGTCTTAGATTCCAGAGGGATAAGAGCTCAGGATGGAGGAATGGAGGCATGGCAGCAAGTAGCAGGCATGGAGGCGGGAATGGAAACCTGAGCTCTCAGGTTACATGTAAAGCATACATGCTTTACTACCATAAAGAAGAGAGAGCAACCTGGAAGTGACAGGCCGTGAACTTTCAAAGCCCTCCCAGTGACACACAACTGCCAGCAAGGCTGCGCCTCCTAAACCTCCCAGAGCTATCACTTAAGGACCAAGTATTCAAATGCTTGAGATTGGACATTCTCATTCAAACTACTACACTGACTTAACTAAGTCTATATATTTATTACTGATGTAGTCTGTTTTCATTAGAGAGAAGTCATTTAAGCCACTGAGGATAAACTTCTGAGCCTGCTTGGAAATGATGATACCAATAAGCTTTCTAATCAGTTCTATTTGGATCAAAATTGCATGGAGCTTAGAGTGATCCCCTGGCTTTTTTTTTTTTTTTTATTGCTGTTGCTGTGTTATAGGGATGGAACCCAAAGCTTATTACTAAGCAAGAAACTCTGTACTAGGTTATTTCACAGCACCACCTGTGGTGGTTCTTTCATGTTGTTCTTGACTTCTCTAGGTGGTCTTTTTCTTGTTTTATTTTGCTTTGTTGAGACAGGATTTCTCTATTTAGCACTGACCAGCCTAGGACTCACCACGTAAACCAGGCTGGCCTCAAACTTATGGCAGTCGTACCTCAGCCTCAAGAATGCTAGGAATAGAACCATGATCCACCATGCTTGGCTTATTCTAAAGTCTGAGTACTCTTTGCAGTTTCTCTTAAATACATACATAAATAAACTAAGAATTTCTTCATTAACACTTTACTATGAGTATGGATGTCTACCCGAAGCAACCACGATAAAGGATTCGTTGGTGAGAATGAAAGGGCTTAAAGGTTGTGTGTTTAGATCAGAAAATGTGTCTGTTCAGGTTCTTTTACCATCTTCTGTCTTTACACAACTGTATTTGGATAAGCAGGTGCAAGAGAGTACTAGGCATGGAGAGGAGAAAGTTGGATACAGTAGCGGGAGCGGCGTCCTTATTAGAGCTGCAGAAGAGGATTAGCCAATGTTGCTTGTCCAGGCTTATAGCCATAAAATGCATTTCTGTGCATTGTCCTTTTTCCAATAAGCAAATGGCTGTTTCCTTTGAATAGAAATCCACTACCATCTTTTACCATCTCTATCCTTAGATTCCTTTCTCAGCTAAGTAGACAGAGCTTTGCACCCTTAGGTAGATCCTGTGTCCTTTCTTCTTTTGGTGCTATTCTTAGCTATCTCCTTTTTAGAGGTAATTAGGTAAGTATCTGAAAAGTAGAAAATAAATTTTGGTATTTCCAAATTCACTTTCATATTTTCAAATATCATTTGGAAATTATACACTGCACTATTTTAAAGCATTCATTAAATTATTTGTGTGTGAGAGAATGTATGTGTATGCCATAGCACCTATATGAAGGTCAGAAGATAACTTCTGATGTTGGTTTTCTCTTGCCACTGTGGTCCTGGGGATTACACTCAGGTTGTCAGACTTGCAGTACAAATGCTTTTATCTGCTTAAGCCACCTGGCTAGCCCTGTGAAGCTATTTTTGTAAATTTTGAGGTTGCTGGCATAGGATAGTGATTGTGCTTAGTGGACTGAGCTTGACTTTTGCTATACTTCCAGTCATCCAGAGAAAAACAGTAAGAAACAACCTTTCCTTCTTTTTGTTGTTTACTAGGAAGCAAAATTTATGGAGATTATAATTAATGGTATATGGATATAAATTTCCATTCTCTTCATCTAGTTGGGCAACTAAATAAGTCAGTACTGGTATCAACCAATTTTCAAAAGGAAAAAGCTTTTTTTTTGTTGTTTTTTTTTATTATTTTTTTATTTAAAATCACACCGTAATTTACTTATTCACAAAGAGGTGAATAACACACAAAAGACAGGATGCGGGGAAGGGAATGACACCAGAGCATAAGTTTCAGGGGGAGTTACAGATACCATTCAGAACAGGATATCAGCTGGGTGAAGGTTCAGGTGACAGGTCACTATGACTCTGCCTATGATTCACTTGTCCTTATCTAAGTTGGTACTGTCTGCCAGGGCTGCCTATTTATAAGATCAATGATACTCGCTGGTAAATTTCCACAGAAGCTGCCTGTTTACAATAGTTATAGCCTGCTGTTTTTCAGTGTTCTTCCACAGAGACCCAAGACTTTGTGTTAGCATGTATGTATGCCAGGCCTATTACTGATTTTAGGCCTATGGCTGATTGTAGGCCTTCGTGTATAGGGCAGGGCTGCCCTTGACATCTCCCCCTTCCTAAGTATAGAAGGGCCTTGGTGATTCTAATCTTGTGAAGGCGGGGATAGAGACCTGACCTCCGATAATTGAAGGGAAACCTTGTAATGGCTCCGGTCCTCCTGTCATTGTCCAGTGAGACATGAGGGCCATACCCATCCCGATGTCTTTAGGAAAAAAGCTTTAGTTAGCTTACAGTTTGGAAGATTCAGATTTAAAGGTCAGACATGATCCTATTGGCCTCTGGTGAGGTAGATGGCTAGAAAGTATTTTGCAATGTGACACATCTGATAAGAGCAAAAATAAAGGACAGATCGGCAGGTACCTTAGTCCTTTGTAAGGGCATGCCTCTTCTTCCCTGTGATGTAAAGACCTTTCACAAGTCCCATAATTCAAAAGTTCCTAACAGGGTTTATTCTAGGTATCAAGTCTGCAATTACACAGACCTTTGGCACATATTTAGCATCCAACCATAGTACTGTTAATGCCGTCTAATTCAATCTTACATGACTTCTGTGAAGACCAAATAAAGTAAAGTAGCGAGGTAATTAGCATGTATGTGCAGCTTCCAATATTCAAGTTATAGAATAAACAGTCCCATATCAAGAGAGAGGAAAAGTGGGATAGTGAGGAAAGATTGGACTAATAAGACCAAAAACCTAGCAGGGTAAACATCAACTCCTTTAGCATCATGTCTGGCATCTAAGGTACATAATAGAATCATCTGACTTCCTCAACATGCTTTGGGAGCTCTGGACTCTGTGGCCCTTCCATTTGTGGCACACTGGCCTCTCTCTTGGGCCACCTGACTCAGTGCCTGCAGCTTTTTCTCAGCAAATGCCCTACATTTCTAGCATTTTGAACATCCTGACTTCTTCTACTGAAACTTAGGCTTCATCTTCACAGCTTCAACTCATTGTCGTTGCTAGCTACACTCTGACCCTGCTACACACTGCCTGGACTCACAGTCGTTTTCCTGGATCCTTGTTGTATGCCTCAGATGACCCTTCTTCTTTTTTTTTTTTTTTTGGATATTTAAATTTTAAATTTTTTAGATGTTATCCCTTTATCCATTTCCCTCCCACCCAAGAAACCCTCTATCCCCCTCCCCCACCTCCTGCTTCTATTAGGATGTGCCCCTATCTACCCCCACAACCCCACCTCCCCACCCTCGAATTCTCCCAAAACTCGGCTTCCCGCCTTTCATGGGACCAAGGATCCTCCTCACCCACCTATGCCTGACTTAAACGCATGCCGAAAAAGTAGTTGTTTTCCAAGTTCTTCTGGCAACTTGAAATGAATAGTGCCATCTTTGACCGTTGCTGCGCCATCTCTGAGAAGTTTACCTTACTACACTACGTGTCCTTTGGGTGGCCCCTTTTTTTGAAAGGGTTTTCCTGAGCTTTCTCACAGCTTTTCTTTGGAAATGAAATTTTTCAGATGTGTGGTCTGAAAGTTTTTAGCCTCCCAACCTTTGGGAGTACCTGGAGTTTTTTTCTTTCAGGTGACCTTTCTTATTGTTCCAAGCAAAAGGGGCTTGGTTTCTCTTAATGTGGTAATTTTTTTTTTAGTAACCACCACCACTTTGTTCACAGCATTTTGTCTTTTCACAACTTTAAATGCTCCTAGCCACCAAAGTGCACAGTTTTCCAAATTACCTTCGTTCCAATTTGGGTCTCTGCAGCTCTTACCGTAAACTAGCTAAAAGCACAACATTAACCTGTTCCAACTGAATTCTATGCGTCTTAAAATTTTTATTATTTTAAAAAAAATCTTATCCCCAATTCTGGAACATAGGCAGAAGTAGCCATATTTTTTGTTGGAATGTGACATAATGACCCCCTAGTCCAATTCTCCACAGACTCTTTGTCCCCAGTGAAATCTCCTGAATTTGTTTTGCTGTCCCCCATGCCTATTGCATTCTGGCCTTTCAGCTTCAGCAGAATTACCCACAAAAATCGTAATACACTAGGGCTTTCTAACCTTAGCTCCAAATTCAAAATGTTCTTTTAACAACCCAGTTCCAGAGGCATACAAATACACGGTTAGGTTTAATCACAGTGATTTTCTTCGTACCAGTTTTCTCTAAAAAGTAACTTTTTATTGGTTGTAAAAACAAACCAAAGGGTTTTGGGGTGTGGGAAAGCAAAGCAAACAAAACTCAAAAAACCCAGTAGTTTGAGAGAGGGAAATTCATTTTACTCATGGTTTCAGAGGTTCTCATTTTCCATGTTGGAGAAGACAAAGCAAACCCGTTAGATTTTTTGGGGTTTTTCTGTCACCCCCTGCTGTAAACCCCCAAAAAAAAAAACCCCAAACCTCCCAGCTTTTTAGTAGTGCCAATGTAAAGAGCAAGCACTTGGAAAAAAGGGCCCCCGGGGGTAACTTCCCCAAATTTTTTACATTTTTTTTAAAAATCATTCTTTTTTTTTTTGGGGGGGTTAAGGCCCCTTTTTGGGTTGGCATGACTGAAGGGGGTCTGTGCACACCAGCCCCAGAAAAGGGTTTTTTCCCCAAAAAATTTCTGTTATTCTTGGGAAAAGGAGACCACAAGTTTGAATAAAAAAGTAAGGGGGAAAACATGACCTTTAAATCTTTTTTCAATAATTCATTTAGGGGTTAAAAAGAAACCCTTTTTGAAACTTGAACAAATGAATTTTAAAATGGAAAAATATAAACATTTTTCCCCTTTTGGGGGTTGCCAAAGAAAAAACCTCTTCAAAAATTTTTGTTCTGTGCAATCCCCCGTGAATGCCTTCTAAAACCCCCCGATAACTTTAATTTTTAAAAACTGTTTTTTCCCCCGGGGTTTTTTTTTAATTTCTGCGTTTCCATTTTTTAAAAAAATATTTAAAAAAAAAAAAATTTTCCGGAAATTAACAATTAATAAATGTATTTATAATAAAATTAATAATTTTTTAACAGCAAGATTTGGATAAAAGACATCCTCAAGCCTTTTTATTTTAGCTCTATTTAAGCATGACGTTGGCTTCACCAAAAAAATTTAAAAAAACTTTTACACCTTTTTGTTTTGAAAAAATTTTTAATGTGTGAAACTTCCCTATTAAAAAAGAAACCCACTAGTGGTCTTATTCACTAAACTTTTTGCCCATCCAGTTTTTTGTTCTTTGTGCCCCCTTTCCCCTTTTTTTTTAAAAAATTCCCCTTTCCCCCCCCCCCAACTTTTTTCTTGAATAAATTAGCAAAACCCCCAAGCCCTTTTTGGGGGGTAGGCACCTCCTCATGACAAAACTTTCTAAACCCCCCCCCTGGAACCCCCCCTTTTTTTAAAAATTTTTGGGTTTGAAAAAATAGAGGCAACTTGTTTTGGGGTTTGAGGGCATCAATATTGTTTTTTTGGGGGGTTTTCCCTTTTTTTGAAAGTCCCCTGCTGGTTTTTTTTCAGACAACAAAATGGCCAAAGTGTTTTCAGCTCTCAAAAGGGGGAAAAACCCCAAGGGCAGGTAAAATGGGGTCCCAAAAGGGGGTTTTTTCCCCGCTGTGGGGGGACCAATGCCAGCAGCAGGGGTAACCAAAAGCTGCGAAAGGCAGCAGGAGCGTGGGGGGGGTCTGCCAGGCAGTTTTTTTTTCCCCCAAATGTCCCCGCTCCGTAAAAAAGCTACTCCAGGATTCCCAGTGAAAAAAAACGTGCACTTTTAAATTTTCCCCCGGGAAAAAGGGGTTTTTTTAAAATTAGGAGTAGGGGGAATCCGGGGTAGAAGTTCCCATGCTCCCGTTTGAGAAGGTTTTTTGGGGGCCCTTTAATTGAGGAAGGAACCCCCAGGGGTTTTGGGTTTCCCCCCCAAAACTGAATTTTAGGTTCTCTCAATTTTGGGGGGGGTTTTTTGGGTTTGTGTTCCAAGCAGGTAGAGTTTGGCAGGGGTTTCCCACGCCACCATAAATCCCCAAAACCCCCCGATTTCCCCCGGGTTTTGGGGGTTTTTTCAGCCTTAAAAGTCTTGTGTTGGTTGGGCGGTTACTTGGGCCCCCCAAAAGATTGCCGAAAATTTTTAAGGGGGAAGGGGACAAATTAAAAAAGGGGGGTTTGGGGGAAATTTTTCCCCCGGTGAGGGAAAAAAACCCCTTTAAAAATTTTTGGGTTTTTTTAAAAAAAATTTTAGCTTCTATGAGATTTTTTTCCCACATAATTTCCCCCCCCCAAAAAAAAAAAGGGAAAAACCCTTCCTTTTTCCAGTTAAAGGGGCCCCCAAAAATTAAAAAACTGACCCAACCCTTGAGGGAGACTTGAAAAATTTTTTAATTTTGTAATTCAGCCACCCTTAAGCTGGGACCCCTTTTTTGTTTATTCCCCCTTTGGGGGCTTTTTCCCCCCGGCTTTTTTTGGGGGGAAGTTTCTTTCTAGGGCACACTTTGAAACCCCTTGGGGGGGTTTATGTGCATTCTAAAGCCCCCCGTTTTTTTTCACTAAAAACATTGTTGTTCTTTAAAATTTTATTTTTAAAGGGGGAAAAAAAAGGGGTTTTTTTAAAAAAAAAAAGGGTTATTCCAAAAATTTTTCACCCATTTAGAGATTCGATAAGCAACCAACCACATCATCCAAAATTTTCCTTTTTTTTTTCCCTAAAAAAGGGGGGAAAAATTTTATATAAAAGGGGGTTTTTAAATCTGTTTTTACCCACAACCCGGTGAACCAGGGGTAATTTAAAAACATTTAACCCTTTTAAAAATATAAAATATCTTAAATTTAAATTGGGTTTAAAAAAACTTAGTATATTTTAAAAATTTTTAAAACTCACACATTTGGGGTTTGGGAAATGATTTTTCCGAGCTTTCCCGGAGAGGCTCCAATAACTGGAGAGGGTTCGTAACTGTTGGTGCTAGTGAAAAAAGGGAAAACCTATTCCCCGATACTTAAAAGATTTAAACCCTTTTACTTTTTGGGGTTTTAGAACCACTCCCGGGGCCAAATCTTATTTTGGCAGGGCCTCTAAGTCCTCCTCATCATCAATATTAGTGATCCAGCTAACACAACAATGGGGTTGGGGGGGACAGAACATTAAAGAATCTAGAATTTTTTACAGTCCACAAGGCTGAATTTTTCAAGCTAATTTTTAGATTTCTGGAGTCACAAAAGGCGCAAACAAACCCGTGAAGGAATGTTTGTAGCAAGGGGAGAGCAAAACAGGGAGAGAGCAAAAAATTCCCCTTTTTTCATGTTTCCTTTTATAGGGTTCCAGCAGGAGGTTTGGGGGGGCCCGATTAAAGGGGGTCTAAACCCGCTTTAAAAACCCCCTCAAAGGCTTTTGTCTTCACAAAACCCAAGATCTAGATAAAGACATGTTCCTTCCTACCCAAAGGCCAGACTAGAAGTGGGTTTACCCCTTTAAAGCCAAGCAAAAAAAAAAACTCACCTGTGTGCCCCTCTGTTTTTGGATTTTATTCATTTCAGATGTATTCAAGTTAACAATCAAGAAAAACCATCACAACCCAGGGTGGGCCGTGTTGTTTTTCTACACAGTCAGTAGTCGGATCTCAGGGTTTTGGTCAGATTGCAGTATCTTTCCGTTTTAAAATCAGTAATGACCCAATGTTTAATAGAACCCGCTGCGGGTTTACTGTAGTGGGTTTTAACTGTGTTTTACTGCTACCCCATTTGGGTAGTCTCTTATGATGCATTATAAAGAAAGAACACAGTAAATAAAGAGTTTTGGGATATTGTCTTTGCTTAATCCATTTTGGGGCTTTGAAAAATGTTCCTAAGTTTTTTCCAAAATTAAAAAAAAATTATTTAAAATTTTAAATTTACAATACAATAGTGACAATCTTTGGGAAATTTTGGTTTCTTTTGAAAACAAAAAAATTTTAAGAATGTGCTTTTGTTTTAGTTCCAGGTGTGTGGCATGGGACTGCTTCAGATTGTCCACAGCAATGGACTATGATTTGCCTTTGTTTG